>CM070490.1:36802900-37177900 GCA_036324585.1 Champsocephalus esox
TTCAACAATAAAGAGAGCAAAAAAAAGCAAACGTTGATTTACCTCCAAGTGCTTTTTAAGATTAGACGTGGAGTCCTTTGATGCAGACAGTGTATTGATGGTTGGAAGACACAAGGTACACTGGACCGTGATATTCTTCCCATGGTCTTGTTTAAAATCGAAGTGGTGTCGATATCGCCACGAATTAAACGCAGACTTGTGTTCCTCCATGTTTCGTTGTTATTGTTTCACTGAGCAGACCCGCGAATTTTTTCAAACGCTGTGCGGCGGTAATAGGTTTTGTGCGCTGTGATGATTCGGTATACCTTTAGTAATGAATATTACATGTTGTGAGGAAATCCTTCCACCAATAATTAATTAAGTAATCCAAAATGTAATCACTTCAGGTTTACGAAAGTAACTGTAATCAGATTACTCGTTTTTCAAATGTAACGCGAGCTGAATACAGTTACTTGATTTTTGTATTCTGATTACGTAACGCCGTTACATGTATTCCGTTACAACCCAACCCTGACTATGAGCTACCACTAAACAACTCACAGTCTGAATATTACCATTAATAAAAACCCTGAACGTTTACTTTTCGTTTTAAAGGTCTTTTTAAGGTGTAAACCTATGGTGTAAACGTGTCATTTAGAGGCGTAAACGTATCATTTAGAAATGCGCGTTCCCGTGACAAGGGGGGCATTTCATGACGGGGAGGCATAATGTGACAGAACACCGGGAAGCTTTTCGCCGCTTGGCACGGAACTACTTTCATCTAAGGAGGTATGTGTAGCGCGCTGCAACCGGTTTAAATGGCCATAGGAATGAAGTTGTGTGCACACGTAAGGGGCGTAATTCCAATGCATTGGTTGGGAAAGGGATGAACAATAAGCGCTTGTATTGTACTGATTGATTTGTGACAATCCGTTTGACTTTAAGACATTCAAATATGTAGGAGCGCGCTGCGGACATACCAGCAGCTGACAGCGCGTCAGATTACGCGCTGCCAGCAGCTGGCAAGCTTTGTGAAACCAAAGGTACTGGTGATAATAATGATGATATCAGTCCTGATGACAGTGTTTCTAATGTTGGTAAATGTTCAAACAAAAGTGACAGCAGTACAAAATCAAGTACAACTTCATCTGCACAAATTATAGCAGCAGCAGCAGCAGCAGCAGCAGCAGCAGAAAGGCTGCACGTGTTGCTGGCATGGCAGGTTTACCTGAGAGGCATGCACTGGAGGAACAGGAGCTACAATTAAAGTGGAAAAAGGAAAAGCTTGATTTGGAAACTGAGCTAGTTGTATCTACTGCTAGGCTAGCAGTTTTACAGGGTTCACATTCACGACGTTCCTCTCTTGCACCAACACATGGAATGAACCTGGAAAAGGAAAAAAGGAAACTGGCATCGTGAAACATACTTAACCCCCTGGCAAAGGAGTATGATTCCACATCATGGAAAACATCCTCCAGCAAACCAACAAAGATGGACATGGAACCAAAGCAAGCTGAAAGGCAGTTTGCATGTAAGGAAGATGCGTATGCACAAAAGCAACATTATCTGGGAACATCACATGGGTTGATAACTGGTGAATCAACTGCATGGGAAAGTCAACAGGAAAATCACCATCAGCAAATCAATCAAATTCCACCTGAAGGTTTATTCACGATAATGCAAAAGCAAAATGAAATAACAGCTGCTGGTTCACCAGCAACATTTACTGTCTCTACCAGCACAACACACTCTCACTCCCTAAGCGTCCAATAGCGACGTTTGGTCAGTGTCCGTGGCGTCCAGTTGTGACGCTCCTAGGCTCCTTCAGCGTCATAAAGGGACGCAAATAGCTTTCAACTGATTGCAATGTATTCCCATCTGCGGCGGGATTTGACGCTCATGGAAGCACGGCATTCGTTTATGTCGGCTGCCCTTAAAGGTAATGTGAGCGTCCATCCCAGGAGTAAAGGATGGCAGAAGACACTCCACTACCCAGAATCCCCAGCTATCGTTTGGACTACACCGGTTGTAACAGTTGTAAATATGCAGTGGTGTTTATTTATAAATCATTTAGTATAATCACACACATTCTGTGTTTTATATTTAACAATTCTGTGTTCTTTATTTATTGATTGTTCAATACCTGACAAGGCCGGAGTTGAAATATCTACATACATCTTATAAGAGTATAATACATGTATAATATCAGTTAAAATAAGTGCTTCAACATAGTTAACATTGCTGGAGGTATGCACACATATTGATAGATGTCTTGTAATGCACTATTGAGGAACCTGCGACCCAAGTTTTTCATTCAGTGCAGAACTACACCACAGTTGTGTAGGCCTATATGATATGTCAATAAACCTTAGAAAATCTTTATTTAACTATTAGTAGAGAATAACGAGTAATGAATATACTTTATAGGGATCCTATTAATATCTAATAATAAAAATAATTAAATTCAATAACATGCTTTAACCACCAGGTGTCCCTTTATATCAGCTGTGCACCTTTATGGTGTAAATACAGCCTATCTACCAATTGGATCAAATATAAAAGTGAGCCGAATTAATGTTGATACTGCAAGGAGACGTATTGTGTGAAAAGAAATGTAAGATGTTGTTTAATGGCTGATATATTTATGATCCACGTCACGTTTGTGGTGGTTGCATTCTCCAGCCACCTTCCTTGTGTGTGTGTTTTCCCTGTCCCTGTCTGTGTGGGCGTGGTGGCTGTCACTCCTGGCTCCCGGCTCAAATCTCCACCAGCTGCAAACAGTTGAGCACTCTCCTTTGCGACACACCTGATTCCCATCAGCCATTACGGATGGTATATCAGCGGAGGCTCCACAACCTGTCAGCGCCAGATTGTTGTTAAACCCCAGTGGTAAAACTCTTAGCCTTCTAAGCCTTCTTAAAAGTATAGCGACTATTTTCGCTACACCTGAATATATTCTTACCTGTTCTTCTTGTGCTCCAGGATTACGCTTCAGTGGATTACGTTCCAGTGGATTAAAACTCCAGAGGATACTCTTCAATGGATTACGCTCCAGTGGATACTCTCCAGCCGGATTATCTCCTCCAAATAAAACCTTTGTAACACACTGCCGTGTCCTGCGTTTGGGTTCTCTCAGATAACCGTAACAACGTTTTCAGTTCCTCATGTTTGTCTTCTCATGAGAGCTCTATAAATACAGAACTACGGCAGATATGTAATATGTAATGCAGCCGAACCGTGTATTACAATGCCGTTATGTGATGACTTTCAAAGAGAAAAGCAAGCACACTCGGAATAAGGTATTATTATTATTTTTTAAAAACGTTTTCGGTCTGTTTCCGGTATTTGTTAATGACGATGTGCTGTGAGACTGGAATTGCACAGGGGGGAAATAACGTAGGCTATCTTTAGATGCGGATTTTGTTAAACTAATATGTTTAGGCTGTGGACCAACACTATACATTGACGGGGAAGGGGGTAGCAATAAAGATAACACCATTAAACAGTTACATAACAGAAATAATATCGATAGCAGCGTCCCTAGCAACCACCTTGGTAACAATGAAAACGTCGCGATTTCCTGAAGTAATCTTCGTAATAATTAGCAAACTAAAGATCATGTACATCCACTGCACACATAATCTGAAATAACAACTCATATTTCTCGCATCAAATGACATCAAAACACATTTTAATGGCCAAACTAACTTTAAAATAGCCATTTTCTACCGAGAATAAAACGAATTTCGGCCATGTTTTCTTTTTATGCAGGGAGAAATTTGAAGATCACGTGACATAGACGCCAGCCATCGGAATGAATGGTGAAAACAAAGGGGTTTGTCAAACAGAGCACATGGTGTAGTCCAAACGATAGCTGGGGATTCTGGGTAGTGTAGTGTCTTCTGCCATCCTTTACTCAGAAAAAATATTTGTTTCTCCGAATCGAAGGGGAAAAATACAAAAGCATTGCAGCACACCATTTAAACCAATCAATGTTGTGTAATTAACAAGGATAATCTGGTGTTTTTTAGTCGATGAGTAGTGCAGATATCACTGTAAAATCAATCGACAGTAAGGGGAATACTTACTTCCGGGTGTACAATTCTCCGTTATCCAATGGGAATGGACGCTCACATTGCCTTTAAGGGCAGCGGGCATAAACGAATCCCGACGCAGATGGGAATACATTGCAATCAGTTGAAAGCTATTTGCGTCCCTTTATGACGCTGAAGGAGCCTAGGAGCGTCACAATTGGACGCCACGGACACTGACCAAACGTCGCTATTGGACGCTTAGGGAGTGAGAGTGTGTTGACCAGCAAGAGACATTCCTATCTTTGATGGAGACCTGTTTCAGTACAAGGCTTTCATTAAAGCATTTTAACAAGGAGTGGAAAACAAAGCCAGCAAAGCTTGTACTATTTAGAACAGCTCACAAAAGGACAGGAACTGGTTCGTAGCTGCAGCACATGGCTCCAGAACGTGGCTACATTGTGGCAAAGCAACACATCCTCACTCCCAGGTCGGCCTATGTTGACGTTATGTCAAGTCCCCTGCCGGCTTTTTCCAACGCAAGGGGGGGGGCCTTAGCGTCCATTTTCAACGCCAGGGGGGGGGGCCTTAGCGTCCATTTTCAACGCCAGGGGGGGGGGCCTTAGCGTCCATTTTCAACGCAAGGGGGGGGGGCCTTAGCGTCCATATTCAGCTTTCCGGGATGTCCATGTGCTTCTATGGACGCTCATGTAAGCACGGCATTCGTTTGTGTCAACTGCCCTTAAAGGCAATGAAGACACTACACTACCCAGAATCCCCAGCTATCGTTTGGACTACACCATGTGCTCTGTTTGGCAAACCCCGTGATCGTCCTCAAGCTCTGTGATTGGAGAGTGTGCTCCGAGGGTTACCGAGCCTCGAACAGCACTTGAAATGGGATGGAACCACGGCAGACTGTTCAAAACTGGATTTGAACGGGTCCACCGCGTCCCCCCCCTCCCCCACCCTGTCCCCAGAACTACACATGCTGGCTATTCTGTTTCGCAACATGTTCTCTATGGCACGTCTCTACTGGGAGTTGTAGTTTTAAAAGACGTGTTCGTATTTCCCATAATAAGAAGTTGCCAGTATTAAACTGTGTACATCCCTGGAGGTTTAGGGGACAGGAAACACTCACATTTAAAACATATAATTAATAAATGGGTGAAAATCGCTTGTGCCCATAATGGGCAGCATTAATATATATACACACATGCCAGCTAAGGTCAGAAGAGCTTTATTTAACAGCTGGACTTATGTTTGTGACCCCTCCTGTTGTTAATTGATAACATTACATTACATTACATTACATTACATTAATTGATAAGCCTGAAACATGCACTTGTCAAGGTTCAGAGGCACATTTTGCAAATATGGCAGTAGCCATCGATCAGCTTAAGATAAGATATACTTTATTGATCCCAAGTTGGAACATTTGCGTTACATCATAGTATACATACAACATAGTTAACATTGCTGGAGGTATGCACACATATTGATAGATGTCTTGTAATGCACTATTGAGGAACCTGCGACCCACGTTTTTCATTCAGTGCAGAACTACACCACAGTTGTGTAGGCCTATATGATATGTCAATAAACCTTAGAACATCTTGAAATCTTGAACGGGATGTGCAAAATAGTCATTATATACAGTCTTTAATTAACTATTAGTAGAGAATAACGAGTAATGAATATACTTTATAGGGATTCTATTAATATCTAATAATAAAAATAATGAAATTCAATAACATGCTTTAACCACCAGGTGTCTCTTTATATCAGGTGTGCACCTTTATGGTGTAAATGCAGCCTATCTACCAATTGGATCAAATATAAAAGTGAGCCGAATTAGTGTTGATACTGCAAGGAGACGTAATGTGTGAAAAGAAATGTAAGATGTTGTTTAATGGCTGATATATTTATGATCCACGTCACATTTTCAGTTCCTCATCTTTGTCTTCTCATCAGGGCTATAAATACAGAACTGCGGCAGATATGTAATATTTAATGCAGCCGAACCGTGTATTACAATGCCGTTATGTGATGACTTTCAAAGAGAAAAGCAAGAGCACTCGGAATAAGGTATTATTTTATTTTTTAAAAATATTTTCGGTCTGTTTCCGGTATTTGTTTATGACGATGTGCTGTGAGATGTGAGACTGGAATTGCACAGGGGAAAATAACGTATCTTTAGATGCGGATTTTGTTAAACTAATATGTTTCGGCTGTGGACCAACACTATACATTGACGGGGAAGGGGGTAGCAATAAAGATAACACCATTAAACAGTTACACAACATAACAGAAATAATATCGATAGCAGCGTCCCTAGCAACCACCTTGGTAACAATGAAAACGTTGGACGCAATTTCCTGAAGTAATCTTCGTAATAACTAGCAAACTAAAGATCATGTACATCCACTGCACACATAATCTGAAATAACAACTCATATTTCTTGCATCAAATGACATCAAAACACATTTTAATGGCCAAACTAACTTTAAAATAGGCATTTTACACCCAGAATAAAACGAAGTTCGGCCATGTTTTCTTTTTCTGCAGGGAGAAATCACGTGACGTCAAACAGAGCACATGGTGTAGGCCAAACGATAGCTGGGGATTCTGGGTAGTGTAGTGTCTTCATTGCCTTTAAGGGCAGTTGACACAAACGAATGCCGTGCTGACATGAGCGTCCATAGAAGCACATGGACATCCCGGAAAGCTGAACATGGACGCTAAGGGCCCCCCCCCTTGCGTTGAAAATGGACGCTAAGGCCCCCCCCCTTGCGTTGAAAATGGACGCTAAGGCCCCCCCCCCTGGCGTTGAAAATGGACGCTAAGGCCCCCCCCCTTGCGTTGGAAAAAGCCGGCAGGGGACTTGACATAACGTCAACATAGGCCGACCTGGGAGTGAGGATGTGTTGGGCAAAGGGTCTTTTACAAGAACATTTTGGGAATTAGTTTGTACTCATCGCTGCTGCTTACATCGGAAAGGCTCTAGCTTGGCCAACAATAACAAAGGCAGAAGACATTAAAGCACTACAAGCCCAGTGTGAGAACGTTTTTAGAGAGTACTTGTCCATGGACAAGTGAGTTTGGAAATGTACTTGTCCGAATACATTTTTCACTTGTCCAGAATGGACAACAATTGGGGCCACTGGAATCTTCTTCGTCATCGTATTTTACACGTTCTCACAGTTTTTACAACACCGCTCAACGTAAGTGAGCGGTAAGATTTTACTGCATCACACATAGGGTTGGGTATCGTTTGGATTTTAACGATTCCGGTTCTGCTTTTCGATTCCGGTTATTTTCGGTTCTCGATTCCGGATCTTTGAGAGGGTAAAAATAAGTCCCATGACAAACTGGGAGAAAAATATATTTATGAAAACATTAAGTCAAATCTGTATTCCTATTTACAAATCACTTCATACTGTTTAATTTCTTACGGTTATTGAATACAATTATATAAAAATAATCTCTGCATTGTTTAGTTAGTTCTAAGTGGTGCAGTTTGAGAATGTACAATTGGCCCAGTCTCCTCTGATGCTACACTGCAACCTGCCTGTGAGACACAGTCCAACCACACATGTCCAACACATAGGCCTAATAATAATACATTATATTTATAGCCTATAGGCCTAGCGCTTTTCTACAACTCAAAGACGCTTGCAGGCTTACACATGTCCTGCAATACACCTGCTGCAGCTGCCCAGCTGCTCACTGTTTGTTAAAGTAAAGAAATAGTATTTTCATTTCAATAATGTACTTTCTTTACCCTGCTTCATAAACAATACTGACATCCCTGTGCTCCTCCGAGTCTGGGGGTCCGGGGATGTGAGGACAGCGCAAGGACACAGACAGGGAGGCTGCTTCACTTCATAAAGGAAATGGTGGTCAATATTAACAACATAGGAGCTAAAACGAGAGAAAGAACATAAGAAAGTTTGACAAAGATGAGGCTGTTAAACGGGCAGCGGATCTGCTGTGTGTAGAAAGAGAGAGAGAGAGACGCTGAGCTGCACCGTGCAGCGATCAGCTGATACGGAGCATAGAGAGAGCTGCGGTCCGCGGGGCTCGGCCTCGCCTCCTGTCCTCACAACCCTTATTAATCCCGGGACCGGAGAATTGTTATTTGTTCCTACTCGGAACCTAGTTTGAACCCGGCCACTGTGCTACACTTCCCGCCCCGCCCCCAGTACAGAAAACAAGCAGAACTGAAACTAACATTTCTAAACGAACAATGGACACGGACAATTTGCGAATGAGTTCTGCCTTTTGTAAACTGAATGTATCTATATTTTGTCAATAAATGAGGGCTAAAAACGTCACTTGTCCACCGGACAAGTCAATTGAAAGATCTACTTGTCCGATATTGTAAATAACACGTCCCGGACGGTGGGACGTGTGCTTTTTCGCACACTGAAGCCGATGCTTTATTTCTGCGTGGATGTGATGGAAGAACTTCAGTACATGCAGGAGTTGGATATGCCCTCCAATATGAAAATGGTTGTCTTCAAGTTTCCATACAAACTAAGGAACAATGGAGAAACAAAGCTCATAACATCATGGCAGCCTCAAACAACAGAGCTCATTTCATTGACTTGGTCAAATTCATTGAGAGACATGTTCGAGTCCTTTCTGATCCGACCTTTGGAGACATCGAGGATTCAGGACATAAATCAGTTGCTATAAAATCTTCCAACATGTTTCAGCCACAATCAAAGAACAGAATGAAAGGAAGTAGTTTAGCCGCTACAGTATTCCCAATGAGTGAGGTCAGAATTAAAACGACAAATAACCCGAAACCACAGGAGGCAGTGGTGTGATCACAACACTCACGTTTGGGACGGATGTAAGCAGTTCAGCAAAAGGAAACACAGAGACAACATTCAGTTTCTAAAGGAGAAAGGAATTTGCTTTGGATGCTTGTGTATTGGACACATAAGCCGGGACTGTAAACGACGCTTGATCTGTGAGGTTTGTGAAAAGCAACATCCTACTGCGCTCCACATAAATACATCTAATGTGGAATTGGGACACACCGCTAAATCATAAACCCCCCCTCAGACATGTGGACGTACAGGGGCCGGAAATGATGGCTGCATTCTTTCAATTATTCCAGTGCAGGTCAAGTCCACAAAGGGAAGTGAGATTATACAAACCTATGCATTCTTAGCTCCTGGAAGCACAGCCACATTCTGCTCAGAAGATCTCATGCACAGATTAAACATCACAGGAAAAAGAACTCATTTTCTTTTGAAGACTATGGGAAAGAAAAAGGTCGTTCCAGCTTACTCCTTATTTGGGATGGAGGTATCTGGTCTTGAGGAAAATAACTTTTATCCTCTTCCGGAAGTCCTCACACAGAAGCAAATGCCAGTAACCAAAGAAAATATTGCTACAGCCGCAGATGTGAAGAGGTGTAATCATTTGTCAAAGGTTCATGTCCCCAGCATAAATGCCAATAGTAGTTATACACATGCCGTTTCAATCACATTAGTATTCATAAATGTGACAGGTCGCCACGCCCCCTTTTTACCGGAAGCCCCGCCCCCCAAAAATATTAATCAAAAAATTAATCAAAAAATTAATAAAAAAGTAATTAAACTAATTAAACCGCTTCCGGTGGATGTCCCGATTCCGGTTTACAAAATTAAATTAGAAAAATAATATGCCGTTGTTTCAATTAATATGTCCAGCCTCCTAACCACTTCCTGTGTGGTTAATCCTGTATATAGTATTGAATGTAACTTACAAATAACATGAGATTAATTAAAGCATCTAAAAACAAACATTTATATTTTTAATCCTCTTTGTTCTCTGCTACTAGGAGATAGTGCACACATACACACACATACACACACACACACATACACATACACACACATTCCCTAGCCCTTCACCTCCCCATGACCTCGCGGCGTCACAGTGACTGTTCATGACGGCAGACATAGTGGTAAAACATATGTTTTTTGGAGGAGGGGAACACACACACACACACACACACATTCCCTCCCCCAGAGCCCTAAGGAATAAATGTCGCCCCGTGGTTAAATATTTTCCAAGTGAGAGAGAATGGCCAAGAGACGTCTGGATATGGGTCTAATCAGCGAGACACCGGTAACAACTTACATCCATCCATTGGGTGCTCCAATTCAAAGTAAAAACAGAGGGTGGTAGGTAATATACTTAAAATAAATATAGAAAGTCAGAGAATATTCACCTGAACAAAGATACATACACTTTGTATAAACCGACAAGGGTGCATTGGTGTACGAAACAGAGTTTTCGTACAACAATTTCAAGCAGATCTCGCTAATGATACAGTTTTTAACACACAGCGAGATACATAAAAGTTGCAAATGTGGAGGTATCTTACAGCTAAAAACACTCATAGACCTAAAAAAGTATCTGTTCTACCATAAAAACCCCAATATAACGTTAATTTGTTAAACAGGAATAATCCTATTGGCTGTTTTTAGAGTCATTTACATATTGTCTAACCTATAAAAGTAAATTCCGAATATCGGATCAGCCTCTCAACTAGATTGGGCTGTGTTAACAGAGAATATTCACCTGAACAAAGATACATACACTTTGTATAAACCTACAAGGGTGCATTGGTATACGAAACAGAGTTTTCGTACAACAATTTCAAGCAGATCTCGCTAATGATACAGTTTTTAACACACAACGAGATACATAAAAGTTGCAAATGTGGAGGTATCTTACAGCTAAAAACACTCATAGACCTAAAAAAGTATCTGTTCTACCATAAAAACCCCAATATAACGTTAATTTGTTAAACAGGAATAATCCTATTGGCTGTTTTTAGAGTCATTTACATATTGTCTAACCTATAAAAGTAAATTCCGAATATCGGATCAGCCTCTCAACTAGATTGGGCTGTGTTAACTCTGGTGTCTTACAGAGATCTACAAGCAACCAAAAAGAAGACAGCCTTTTTGCGACATATGGTGGCCGAGGGCACACACACACACACACACACACACACACACACACACACACACACACACACACACACACACACACACACATTCCCTAGCCCCTCACCCCTGCTTCAGTCTCCTCTGTCTTGAAGGCATTCTTAAGCACATAAATGTAACATTAGGCTATGCATAAAATAACCAAACGATTATTTCATTAACTAATTTGAACAGTAATTCACATCATCATCTCATAACAAAATAAGCTCAGGCAACTACTTGCATTCAGTGACTTGATTTTTAAATGAAAACCAGGGATATCTTTTTTTGTTCTGCGGTCCATATCTCATTAAAAATATCTAATGTTAGTAACTATTAAAGAAAAAATGGGGACAATTCTGTTTTAATGTAGTTTGACCATTGTAACTGCTGTGCAGACATACTGATAAATAGGGCTTCTAACTAATTACCTTAAATAAAATCACGAATTAATTAAACCAGTTCAATACGTATTATTCTTATTCTTATCATTCTTTATGAGCGCAGTACCGGTAAGGTATCTAACTACTAATGTATCTAATATTCCATCACATAATAACAGAGAGGGTCAAACTGAAGTAGAGATATGGCAGAAATCCTACAATGAAGTGGGAACAGTGAAGGGGAAGTCTTTTTGAAGAGGGTAAAAGTAGTTTAAAGATCTTAATGCCCCTTGATCATATCTTTTTTTATTTTTAAGACTTTTTTTACAGACACTCTGCAGATTTGTGTGTAATTCTCTCACAAAGGAACAGTAAGTCTCTTACTTTTTTTGATAGTGTTTTTTATGTATGACAACTTTACAACTGGTAGAAAGTTAAGTACTTTTTCTGAGCAGATTTTCTTTCAGACTGTGACTCTTAACAAACCAACCCCCCCGAGAGACAGACATACTCACCCCCTTTTCAACGTGTAGGACTTCAAGATATGTTGCATGTAATGCATAAACACGATGTCATCTTTTCTTGAAACTGATGTGCTGTCCGTTTTTACAAACAAGTTATTGAGGGCATGCGTCTGGGGCAGTAGGGTCTAAATCGAGGGGCCAGATATACTAACATGCAGAACGTACGGTATGTTTGAAAAAGACTAACCATATATCCAGTTCAAGCTGTCTTTAAGATGTGACATCGCTCTCTGACTATTTCCCATAAAATCGTGACAAACTATTACTTGTTCTTACATTTGAATCCTTGCTGCTTGGCGAAACATTTAAAGTGGTCCTGGAATCTTCATTTTTTCAGAAACATTCTGTAACATTACCGAAGAAATGATACTTTTAGATACAGTTTGGTGTCTGAAAACTGAAACTAGTTGAATATGAAGTACTTTATAAGGAATTCGGATTCTTTTAAAGGCAGATTTTGGCTTTTTTCTCTTGCCAAGATACTTTTAGACACGCTTTAAGGGTGCAAAAACTTTAGAACAGGGTAAAATATTCATTAATTTGTATTGAATTGAATTGAGTTTTCTTTTTTTGATTTTCAACATACTATATGACTTTTACATGTTTTTCTGACGTACTATATATTTTTTTTTGACTTTTTTTCTGTAGAATCTTGACAAAACTATTACAGTACTTGTTCTTAAATGATGACCTATTGCTGGAGATGAGATGAAAAAGCTACAACGCTTAAAGAACTTTTTCTAAAAACTCTCAATTCTATAACTGACTACCACCATTCAACGCAATAAGCCCCACCCTCTGCTCAGCAAATCATCTAAAACGAAGGACTGTTCTCAATTAAACAACCATTACACAATGAAAATGTGTTTTATTTTTTGCTTTCATACATAGTAATAATATTGTAAACGAAACATTTAAAGTGGTCCTGGAATCTTCATTTTTTCAGAAAAGTTCGGATTCTTTTAAAGGCAGATTTTGGCTTTTTTTCTCTTGCCAGGATACTTTTAGACACACTTTGAGGGATGCAAAACCTTAAAACTAGAAAATGAAGTACAGTCTGATTAGATTTTTTCTTAAAGACTGTTTCTCTAAAAGGTAAGTTTGTGATTTTAACAAATTTCCCTGACACTTGGCAGATTTGTGTGTAATTCTCTCACAAAGGAACTGTAAGATACACTTTGTATGTATGCAAAACTTTTTTGAAAATAAAATACTTTTTAAAGGCACTTTTTTGAAATTATTTATTTATTATTTCAGTGGAACAATCCAGTGTTTGTTAACATTAACGCTTTCTTCTCTTTCTCTTGTGTTACTAAGATACTTTTAGACACACTTGTTCAGTTAAACAAGGGTTTTTTTTTCTGATAAACTTACATATTTTAGTTATTTTATGTTACCAAGATACCTTTAGACACACTTTAAGGGTGCAAAAACTTTAGAACAGGGTAAAATATTCATTAATTTGTATTGAATTGAGTTTTCTTTTTTTTTGATTTTCAACATACTATTTGTACACAATGACTTTTCCATATTTATGATAAACTATACTTTTTGACTTTTATTTTTTCTGTAAAATCATGACAAACTATGACTTATTCTTAAATTTCACCTATTGCTGGAGATGAGATGAAAAAGGTACAAAGCTTAAAGAACTTTTTTTTTCTAAAAACTCTCAAATCTATAATTGACTCCTCCATTCAACGCAATGAGCACCACCCTCCACTCAGCAAATCATCTAAAACGAAGGACCTCACTAAGACGATCGTTGTAAACTAGCCATGGAGCAGAGAAAAGCCAAGACTCCCCCCCGCGAGTTGCAGTCAGGAACAGAGTCCACCAGCAACACCACCATGTGGGAAAACCCGAATCTTGCAGTACTACTACTGCTGCTGATTCTACTCCTCGGGTCAAGAAGTCTCAGTTTAGGGACACAGTGAAATCGGAGTTGTTTCATATTCTAGAGATGGTGATGTATCGGTACAGAAAAGAAATCTGCAAAGAATGCCGACGCAGTAACCCCGACCAGAGGCAACACGAATGTCGGAATGACATGCCCGATTTCTTCTTCAGAAACAATTACAAAGCGTTAATGAAAAGACTTTGGCTCGCCGACTTCGTTGCAGTGATTGACCAGAGTCTTATTGAAAAAGGCATTTGTGAGGATAAACTGAAGATAGGGCGCGCTTCGGAAGCCTTTCTGCACAAGCTTGTAAAATGCAGATGCCTCAAGGAGAGACTTGAAATATCCATACAGAGTTGGATGGAGAAGAAGAAGAAGAAGACTAACAAACAGCAGTCGGATGGAGAAGAAGCCAGAGACTTGTTCAATGCAGTGACTTTTTTCTTTAAATAAAATAAAAATGGGGAACAACTCTGCAAAACGCTCTGTATATATTGATCATAATGTAGTCCTTACCCGTTTAATAAATGTGATGATGGGGACGATTGAAAACAGAACGAGTAGTGACCCCTGTGTAAGCAGAATGGCTGAAGTTTGTAAACTGAAAGACATTTTGGATATCGTTCGTTCTGGCAGTACTAGTCCGGGTCATTGGGAAACCATTGTAAACGAAACATTTAAAGTGGTCCTGGAATCTTCATTTTCAGAAACATTCTGTAACATTATCTCAGAAATGAAACAAACATCAAAAGTGTATCATGTGCTCTCATTGTATGCTCTGTTTGTAGATGTAATGCATCTCTGCGTCGAAAACAGCATACACGTGAATATTTTGACTGAAGTGAAAAACCTCCATCACGATATCTCCAGTAATATGGGGAATGCTAAGCTGGAGACTGTCCTGGGGATGCTACAATCAGTATAACTATTGATTTTGTGTGTGAAAAAATAAAAAAAGTGTTTTTACATCTAAAAACTGTTGTCATCATTATAGCAAGGGAGCGTGTCTGATACATGTGTATTACAGTCCTTCTTGTTGTTGTGTTTTCAGTGTTTTTTGTGTATCTGTACACACAAGGCACACTTCATTATCTACTTTTCAGCTTTTTAAAAAAGAAAAGTGCATCTTTCAGTAACTTTACCAGAGAATTTAAGCATACATCTGTCAAATGTTTAAAACTGTTTCACTGAAATACCCTCAAAATGACAAACTGTCATTAAGAGTCAGAATCCTAACCAAATCTACTGACACAAAGTACTTCATTATCTACTTTCCAGCTTTTAAATACAAAAGTGTATCTTTCGGTAACCTTCTTGAGAGAATTAAGCATAAATCTGTCAAAGATTCTTAACGAAATCTACTGACACAAAGTACTTCATGATATACTTTTCAGCTTTTATACACAAAGTGTATCTTTCAATAACTTTACCAGAGAATTTAAGCATAAATCTGTCAAATGTTCAAAACAGCCTTGTTTCACTGAAATACCCTCAAATCTCCTCAAACAGAGTACTTTCTACAGATGACTCCTCCCACTCAACAAATCATATAAAACTAATGACGACCGTTAAAAACTAGCCATGGATCCGAGAAAAACCAAGTCTGATGCAGCCTGCCCTTATTATCACCAGGATAACGGATATGGGCTTAATGACTGGATGTTACAAAGTAGGGGAGAGGATGTTCCCGAAGAAGAGCTCTCGTCTATAACACATCCATGTAAGGTGTTTAGGACAAAAGAGGACCATGATAACATGACATATGAAGAATATCTTTCTTTAAAAGATGGTATTATAGATAACCTTTATAGAAACAGTATATCTCATGCCACTCGCCAAGATCGTAAACGACAATTAGCAGAAAGGAATAGAAAAAGTAAAGAAAAACGAAGAAAAAGCAACATGAAAAGGAGAAGAAAAATTAAAAGCAAACGTAGAATGCGAATGAAAAGAAAAGGGGCCAGAGGACGCAAAACTAAAAAGACAAAAAGAAGGAAGGTGAAAAGAAAAAGAAACAAAGTGAAGAAATTTAAACTAGAGGATGGCGTTGTAGAGCCATTACCGGATCATAATAATCTTATAGATGATCTCCCGCTAACCGACTGCTGCGAATATGCTATAATGATGACAACAGTTTTTAGATGTAAAAACACTTTTTTTATTTTTTCACACACAAAATCAATAGTTATACTGATTGTAGCATCCCCAGGACAGTCTCCAGCTTAGCATTCCCCATATTACTGGAGATATCGTGATGGAGGTTTTTCACTTCAGTCAAAATATTCACGTGTATGCTGTTTTCGACGCAGAGATGCATTACATCTACAAACAGAGCATACAATGAGAGCACATGATACACTTTTGATGTTTGTTTCATTTCTGAGATAATGTTACAGAATGTTTCTGAAAATGAAGATTCCAGGACCACTTTAAATGTTTCGTTTACAATGGTTTCCCAATGACCCGGACTAGTACTGCCAGAACGAACGATATCCAAAATGTCTTTCAGTTTACAAACTTCAGCCATTCTGCTTACACAGGGGTCACTACTCGTTCTGTTTTCAATCGTCCCCATCATCACATTTATTAAACGGGTAAGGACTACATTATGATCAATATATACAGAGCGTTTTGCAGAGTTGTTCCCCATTTTTATTTTATTTAAAGAAAAAAGTCACTGCATTGAACAAGTCTCTGGCTTCTTCTCCATCCGACTGCTGTTTGTTAGTCTCTTCTTCTTCTTCTTCTCCATCCAACTCTGTGTGGATATTTCAAGTCTCTCCTTGAGGCATCTGCATTTTACAAGCTTGTGCAGAAAGGCTTCCGAAGCGCGCCCTATCTTCAGTTTATCCTCACAAATGCCTTTTTCAATAAGACTCTGGTCAATCACTGCAACGAAGTCGGCGAGCCAAAGTCTTTTCATTAACGCTTTGTAATTGTTTCTGAAGAAGAAATCGGGCATGTCATTCCGACATTCGTGTTGCCTCTGGTCGGGGTTACTGCGTCGGCATTCTTTGCAGATTTCTTTTCTGTACCGATACATCACCATCTCTAGAATATGAAACAACTCCGATTTCACTGTGTCCCTAAACTGAGACTTCTTGACCCGAGGAGTAGAATCAGCAGCAGTAGTAGTACTGCAAGATTCGGTTTTCCCACATGGTGGTGTTGCTGGTGGACTCTGTTCCTGACTGCAACTCGCGGGGGGGAGTCTTGGCTTTTCTCTGCTCCATGGCTAGTTTACAACGATCGTCTTAGTGAGGTCCTTCGTTTTAGATGATTTGCTGAGTGGAGGGTGGTGCTCATTGCGTTGAATGGAGGAGTCAATTATAGATTTGAGAGTTTTTAGAAAAAAAAAGTTCTTTAAGCTTTGTACCTTTTTCATCTTATCTCCAGCAATAGGTGAAATTTAAGAATAAGTCATAGTTTGTCATGATTTTACAGAAAAAATAAAAGTCAAAAAGTATAGTTTATCATAAATATGGAAAAGTCATTGTGTACAAATAGTATGTTGAAAATCAAAAAAAAAGAAAACTCAATTCAATACAAATTAATGAATATTTTACCCTGTTCTAAAGTTTTTGCACCCTTAAAGTGTGTCTAAAGGTATCTTGGTAACATAAAATAACTAAAATATGTAAGTTTATCAGAAAAAAACTTGTTTAACTGAACAAGTGTGTCTAAAAGTATCTTAGTAACACAAGAGAAAGAGAAGAAAGCGTTAATGTTAACAAACACTGGATTGTTCCACTGAAATAATAAATAAATAATTTCAAAAAAGTGCCTTTAAAAAGTATTTTATTTTCAAAAAAGTTTTGCATACATACAAAGTGTATCTTACAGTTCCTTTGTGAGAGAATTACACACAAATCTGCCAAGTGTCAGGGAAATTTGTTAAAATCACAAACTTACCTTTTAGAGAAACAGTCTTTAAGAAAAAATCTAATCAGACTGTACTTCATTTTCTAGTTTTAAGGTTTTGCATCCCTCAAAGTGTGTCTAAAAGTATCCTGGCAAGAGAAAAAAAGCCAAAATCTGCCTTTAAAAGAATCCGAACTTTTCTGAAAAAATGAAGATTCCAGGACCACTTTAAATGTTTCGTTTACAATATTATTACTATGTATGAAAGCAAAAAATAAAACACATTTTCATTGTGTAATGGTTGTTTAATTGAGAACAGTCCTTCGTTTTAGATGATTTGCTGAGCAGAGGGTGGGGCTTATTGCGTTGAATGGTGGTAGTCAGTTATAGAATTGAGAGTTTTTAGAAAAAGTTCTTTAAGCGTTGTAGCTTTTTCATCTCATCTCCAGCAATAGGTCATCATTTAAGAACAAGTACTGTAATAGTTTTGTCAAGATTCTACAGAAAAAAAGTCAAAAAAAAATATATAGTACGTCAGAAAAACATGTAAAAGTCATATAGTATGTTGAAAATCAAAAAAAGAAAACTCAATTCAATTCAATACAAATTAATGAATATTTTACCCTGTTCTAAAGTTTTTGCACCCTTAAAGCGTGTCTAAAAGTATCTTGGCAAGAGAAAAAAGCCAAAATCTGCCTTTAAAAGAATCCGAATTCCTTATAAAGTACTTCATATTCAACTAGTTTCAGTTTTCAGACACCAAACTGTATCTAAAAGTATCATTTCTTCGGTAATGTTACAGAATGTTTCTGAAAAAATGAAGATTCCAGGACCACTTTAAATGTTTCGCCAAGCAGCAAGGGTTCAAATGTAAGAACAAGTAATAGTTTGTCACGATTTTATGGGAAATAGTCAGAGAGCGATGTCACATCTTAAAGACAGCTTGAACTGGATATATGGTTAGTCTTTTTCAAACATACCGTACGTTCTGCATGTTAGTATATCTGGCCCCTCGATTTAGACCCTACTGCCCCAGACGCATGCCCTCAATAACTTGTTTGTAAAAACGGACAGCACATCAGTTTCAAGAAAAGATGACATCGTGTTTATGCATTACATGCAACATATCTTGAAGTCCTACACGTTGAAAAGGGGGTGAGTATGTCTGTCTCTCGGGGGGGTTGGTTTGTTAAGAGTCACAGTCTTAAAGAAAATCTGCTCAGAAAAAGTACTTAACTTTCTACCAGTTGTAAAGTTGTCATACATAAAAAACACTATCAAAAAAAGTAAGAGACTTACTGTTCCTTTGTGAGAGAATTACACACAAATCTGCAGAGTGTCTGTAAAAAAAGTCTTAAAAATAAAAAAAGATATGATCAAGGGGCATTAAGATCTTTAAACTACTTTTACCCTCTTCAAAGAGACTTCCCCTTCACTGTTCCCACTTCATTGTAGGATTTCTGCCATATCTCTACTTCAGTTTGACCCTCTCTGTTATTATGTGATGGAATATTAGATACATTAGTAGTTAGATACCTTACCGGTACTGCGCTCATAAAGAATGATAAGAATAAGAATAATACGTATTGAACTGGTTTAATTAATTCGTGATTTTATTTAAGGTAATTAGTTAGAAGCCCTATTTATCAGTATGTCTGCACAGCAGTTACAATGGTCAAACTACATTAAAACAGAATTGTCCCCATTTTTTCTTTAATAGTTACTAACATTAGATATTTTTAATGAGATATGGACCGCAGAACAAAAAAAGATATCCCTGGTTTTCATTTAAAAATCAAGTCACTGAATGCAAGTAGTTGCCTGAGCTTATTTTGTTATGAGATGATGATGTGAATTACTGTTCAAATTAGTTAATGAAATAATCGTTTGGTTATTTTATGCATAGCCTAATGTTACATTTATGTGCTTAAGAATGCCTTCAAGACAGAGGAGACTGAAGCAGGGGTGAGGGGCTAGGGAATGTGTGTGTGTGTGTGTGTGTGTGTGTGTGTGTGTGTGTGTGTGTGCCCTCGGCCACCATATGTCGCAAAAAGGCTGTCTTCTTTTTGGTTGCTTGTAGATCTCTGTAAGACACCAGAGTTAACACAGCCCAATCTAGTTGAGAGGCTGATCCGATATTCGGAATTTACTTTTATAGGTTAGACAATATGTAAATGACTCTAAAAACAGCCAATAGGATTATTCCTGTTTAACAAATTAACGTTATATTGGGGTTTTTATGGTAGAACAGATACTTTTTTAGGTCTATGAGTGTTTTTAGCTGTAAGATACCTCCACATTTGCAACTTTTATGTATCTCGCTGTGTGTTAAAAACTGTATCATTAGCGAGATCTGCTTGAAATTGTTGTACGAAAACTCTGTTTCGTACACCAATGCACCCTTGTCGGTTTATACAAAGTGTATGTATCTTTGTTCAGGTGAATATTCTCTGACTTTCTATATTTATTTTAAGTATATTACCTACCACCCTCTGTTTTTACTTTGAATTGGAGCACCCAATGGATGGATGTAAGTTGTTACCGGTGTCTCGCTGATTAGACCCATATCCAGACGTCTCTTGGCCATTCTCTCTCACTTGGAAAATATTTAACCACGGGGCGACATTTATTCCTTAGGGCTCTGGGGGAGGGAATGTGTGTGTGTGTGTGTGTGTGTTCCCCTCCTCCAAAAAACATATGTTTTACCACTATGTCTGCCGTCATGAACAGTCACTGTGACGCCGCGAGGTCATGGGGAGGTGAAGGGCTAGGGAATGTGTGTGTATGTGTATGTGTGTGTGTGTGTATGTGTGTGTATGTGTGCACTATCTCCTAGTAGCAGAGAACAAAGAGGATTAAAAATATAAATGTTTGTTTTTAGATGCTTTAATTAATCTCATGTTATTTGTAAGTTACATTCAATACTATATACAGGATTAACCACACAGGAAGTGGTTAGGAGGCTGGACATATTAATTGAAACAACGGCATATTATTTTTCTAATTTAATTTTGTAAACCGGAATCGGGACATCCACCGGAAGCGGTTTAATTAGTTTAATTACTTTTTTATTAATTTTTTGATTAATTTTTTGATTAATATTTTTGGGGGGCGGGGCTTCCGGTAAAAAGGGGGCGTGGCGACCTGTCACATTTATGAATACTAATGTGATTGAAACGGCATGTGTATAACTACTGCCAATGTTGACATGTTGATTGGAACCAACGCTCCCAAGATATTGGAAGCTTGGGAAATTGTCAACAGTTGTGGAAATGGCCCATACGCTATAAGAACAGTGTTGGGATGGATCATCAATGGTCCTTTACATGGAAGCAGCAATGGCAGCGATGTTGACATGGAGCTTTCTTCTGTTGTGGTGAATAGGATTTTATTTCCAAATTGGAGCTCATGCTTAGCAGTCAGTATAATCATGACTTCACTGAAAAGCCCTCAGAGGAAAAAGAGAAGTCAAGGGAAGACCAACAATGTATGGAAATCATGAATACATCTGCAACACTACAGCCTGAAGTTGCCCCTTAAGACACCTGACGTCCTTCTTCCAAACAACGTTGCAGTGGCAAAGCAAAGGCTACTTGGATGGAGGAAAAGATTTGTGAGTAACCCAATGTTGCATAAGGAATATGCCAGCTTTCTGAATGGAGTGATTGCAAAGGGTTATGCTGAACAGCTACCAACACAGCAGCACTGTGGCAGTGGAACATTATGGTGCATCCCACACCACAGTGTTTACCATCCACGAAAAGGCTCTCTCCGAGTGGTGTTGGATTGTGGTGCCACATTTAAAGGAACATCATTCAACGATGTACTTTATCAAGGTCACAACCTCACCAGTTCACTGCTTGGAGTTCTCACTCGTTTCAGGCAGGATCCTGTGTCATTCATGGGCGACATACGGGCGATGTTTCACCAGGTCAAAGTCACAGAAGAAGACCGAGATGTCCTTCGTTTCCTCTGGTGGCCTATGCGCTAAGGAAAACTGCTGACGACAACACGTCTGACTTTTCTGCTGAGACTGTTGAAGCGGTTAAGCGAAATGTCTATGTGGACGACTGTTTGATGGGTTTGGGCTCAGAGAAGGCAGCAATACAAATGGTTGAAGATCTTAATGCTCTCTGTCAAAGAGGAGGTTTTGTGCTGGAAAAATGGATCAGCAATAGTCGGGCAGTTTTGCAGACAATCTCGGAAGAGCAGAAGGCTGAAGAGCTAAAGGACCTGGATCCGGGTAGAGACAATCTTCCTCTTGAGAGAGCTTTGGGACTACTCTGGTGCGTCGAGTCAGATTCCTTTAAATTCAAGATGGAAGTGAAACAGCAGGCGTGGCCTGCTATCCACAACAAGCTCGGTGTATGATCCTTTGGGTATGTTGGCACCAGTCACTTAGCCAGCCAAGATAATGCAAAACGAGCTTAGCAGGAGAAGCTGTGGATGGGATGATGCCATGCTACCAGATATCGTACACCAGTGGAGACGGTGGTTGGAGGACATTAAGCTGTTGGCATCACTCAAAGTGGACAGGTGTATGAAGCCAAAGGACTTCGGTGAACCCATACACTCTCAACCACATCACTTTGCTGATGCCAGTGAACATGGCTACGGGACTGTAACTTACATCAGGCTACTGAACTGAAAGGCGATGTTCATGTTGCTTTCCTATTGGGAAAGGCTAGAGTTACACCCATACAACTGGTGACCATTCCACGACTGGAACTAACAGCTGCTGTTCTGGCTGCCAGAGTGGATATGATGTTAGAATCAGAGCGGCAACTTCATTTGGATGAGTCTGTGTTTTGGACAGACAGTACTTCAGTTCTGAAGTACATTAACAACGAGGACAAGCGTTTCCACACATTTGTGGCAAATAGGATCACAACCATAAGGAAGGTTTTTCCTGACAAAGGAGGACTGGTGCTCTCTGTCAAGCTACAGACCAAGACCAACATTATTGTGCGACCTATTACTAAACTGTTTAGTACAGGAAGTGTAGGATATGCATTTCTATTTATTAAATATGATTTTTACATTTGGTTCCTTAATTGTTTTCAATTGATACCTGTACTATCAATTAGGGGCTGGTGTGCAGGAGCCAATTAACTGTGGGTATAAAGGTACGAACCTGTGTGTGTCTACACTAACCATGTCTGTTAACGAGGTGTCCTGGGAACAAACACATTGACCTTGCTGGCAGCAGGGCAACCTCTTCTTACAGGTGGAAAGTAATCAGCATATCAAGTTTGAAGTTTTAGCACATTGTAATCTTAAGAACTGCTTGACTTTGCTTGATTTACATTAGTAAATTACTAAAACATAGAGGTGCATATAGGCTATGTTATGGTGGTTGCCATAACATATAATAATTAGGGCTGTCAAGTTAACGCGTTAATAACGCGTTAATAACGCGATAAAACGCGGTAACGCAAAAAAAACGCCACTAATTATTTTAACGCGACTAACGCATTTGTATTTTTTTCCTCGGCCACCCCGTAGTTTCAGAGCACACATATTTTTCTAAGGTACATTTAGAACAGATAAAAAATGTGCGATTAACTATGCGTTTAAATATTTTAATCGACTGACAGCCCTAATAATAATACAAATATTTTCTTTGATTTTCCGATTACAACAGTACATGTGGAACTGCAAAGATTGTGGTACGTCAGTGTCTTCTAGGTTCCTGTTGTTGAAGCATTTGTTGTAACGAATGTAATAGCTGACGTTGTACAGTTTCTTTGTTAGGGATGTTTTTGAGGGTCAGTTATGTCAAGTGTTTTCAGACATTTGTTATTTTAAATGGGAACATTTGATGTCATAGTTGTTGATCAACTGTCTTTAAAAGTACCTACCAGAATCTGCCCATGTACCCCAGAGGTTTCTACATGCACCTGAGGTTCCTGCATTAGGGGCAGAGAGTACACCTGTCCACTAGGGGCAGAGTGAGTCCTCCAGGATATCACTCACTCACTCACTCACTCACTCACTCACTCACTCACTCACTCACTCACTCACTCACTCACTCACTCACTCACTCACTACTCACTCACTCACTCACTCACTCTCTCTCTCTCTCACTCACTCAATCACTCACTCACTCACTCACTCACTCACTCACTCACTCACTCACTCACTCTCTCACTCACTCACTCACTGGCCGTTTCTCAATGTCGAGTACACCTGCTGCAGAGCCACTATTTCAAATGTTCAAGGACACTACGTGATGGAGTGGCGCCGAAGGCATGTTAAATGCATGTTAACTGCCCAGCATTCGGCGCCACTCCATGACGTAGGATACTTGAACATTTGAAATAGTGGCTCTGCAGCAGGTGTACTCGACATTGAGAAACGGCCACTCTCTCTCTCTCTCTCTTACTCACTCACTCACTTTGTGCAGGTGGAGTAAGAAAGAGCTCATACAGTCTGCATGTATCTTTGTATTTGAGTATGTACTGTGAAGAGCCTGACAATTGGCTTGTAGGGTCATTTGCACTCTGTTAGGAATGCTTTTGAGTTATGTTTTCAGACATGGAAAATGTCTGATACCCTTTGAATGACACTTTTGATAGCATTTGTGAGGTTCTGTTTTATAATGTGTAAAATGTGTTTTAATCAGTCAATGTTAGAGAGACAATGTTAACTTCTCATTTTGTTCTAATAAAGGTTGTTATCAGCACAATGTGTTTCTGTGACTGAATGGTTCTGTTAGACTACATTTAGTGTTATCAGCATATTATAATTATGTGACAAAATTCCATGCAATTGGATTAAATAGAACCAACATGGTAAACACATATTAGTTAAGCTAAAGTAAAATATGTCAACCTGAAGTATTACTTTTACATTGGATGAATGAGATAAACATGTGTTGGGTTAACAACAGTGAATCATGTATTATGTACATATTTAAATTAGAGTAACATCATTTTGTCACGTAATTAAATCATGTTGGTTTAACAAATAATTTGTTTGAGTGTGGTAATGGGTTGTTATTATGATGGATTTGATATTAACGAGGCGGCAGTTAGCAGCTAGCGGATAGCTAGTCATTATGCTAATGTCCACATCAATCGTTATGTACTTATATTACGCTGTAACAGGATCTAGTGATATCCAAGCAACAGAGCTTCATTTAGCATGAAATTATTGCACTGTACTGTAAAGTTAATATTACTTATTATTAGTATATATATATATATATATATATATATAAATATACTAATAATAAGTAATATTAACTTTATTTAATACAACCTTTACGGTACAAGATTTAATCATACAGCCCATGTAGTATGATAATGAATTACAGCAAACATGTGCAATATATCCATTATCACAGCTCCGTGGGCTGGCAGTGAGACGATATGGGTCCGTTCTTATTGTGCATCCATGGGTAAAGATAAACGCAACTCACATTGGTTTCTCAAACAGCTCTGTAAACTACGTGTCTTCACTGAATTTCACTCTCTGCCTTTAACGGCTCGTTGTAGCGCCAATAGCTCAGCCCCCACCCTCTCTGTGAGCACAGTGTGCTCTGATTGGTCGGGACACGTAACATGAACGTGCCGAGCGGCGCGGTCCCGTGGGTTAGATGCGGGTTCATAATGCAGAAGAAAAAAACTCTCAGAATAACGTTATTAGCACATTATTACGACTTGAGGAACGAATGTTTTTAATAAGGGCTATACAAGTGTTCATACTGGGTAGTTTATTTAGTTTAAAAAAAATTATCCAACGATTTACAGACCGCTCTTTCCCCATGTAAGTCAATGGGAAAAAGTGTTTCCGGGCCTGGCAACCAAACGGAAGTGTAGTACCGCCGTTTGGCCAGCACGAATATTTTCATCTGAGTCTGGCGCATTTCCTGGGGGCTTGGTTCAGCACTACATGCGTTTATCTTTACCATGGATGTATAATAAGAACTGGATACAGCGTGGGAGGCGGGCCACATTCATTCCATGAGAGTTGCTCATTAGCGCATGAAGATAAAATGGCCCAACTTTTGAGAGAGCGAAACGTCACAGATTACCCAGCATGCCTGAGAAGTACCCGTATGTGCGCTCAGAGCGCATGAGCAACTTTAACCAAAATGCTTGTTCACATCAAACACGTCAATTTGCGTACACGTAACGGCACCGCACGTTCATGACAGCATGGTAATGATTTGTTATTATGATGGATTTGATATTAACGAGGCGGCAGTTAGCAGCTAGCGGCTAGCTAGTCATTATGCTAATGTACACATCAGTCGTTATGTACTTAATAATAGGGCTGTCAATAGATGAAAAAAAATTAACTAATTAATCGCACACATTTCTGTAATTAATTGCGATTAATCTATCAATAAATTAATTGCATTTTCTACTTAAGACTGAAGCTTATAATGAATATTTAGTTATGTAAAATCATCAAATTAATGTAGAATTAACACAGAGAAAGTATATTTAAATTCAAAGACCATTGTAATGGCTTAAGGTGCACATATGCTCAGTGCAAATACAAAAGATAATTCAGAACATTGAACATGTTTCACTCCATAGACATAATTGACTTAGTCCTTCTTTACATTCAGTCAGTTACCGAGGCAGACCAGTTTGTTGACGTTATGAGGGGACACAGAAGCTCGCTTCTTGTGCACGGTGTGGCCTGAGAGTGAGAACACCCTCTCACAAGGCACTGTGGTTGCAGGGGTTGACAGGTACTTGCCTGGCATGTGCTCCCTCTCTCTTTGACCACCATTGTAGTGGACACCCCTCTATGTCCATTGTTGGCTCTGCTTTGTAGCGATCAGACAATGCTCTATGGACTCCTCCTCGTCATCGGTATCTGAATCAGAAGAACACGGCCAGATGGACATCCTCCCCCTCTTCTTTGGTGACGGCTCCTCTGTTGTCTCAGCAGCTGGTTGTTGTGCACGTGTCTCTCTCATCATCAGGTGCGTACTGAAGCCCACACCGCACTCCTCTCATCTTGTGTAAGGCACTTAAGGTCAAGGGCAGTAGTGGTCTTCAGCCATGAGAGGTTGGTGCTATCCTTCCGTTGAGCTAGGTCTGGGGAAAGGCCTTCTTGAAACTCAGAACATAAACTGGATCATCGGCTGAGGGCTCCACAACTCTGAACAAGTGGCGTAAGGCTGGCAAGACCACTGCACAGGAGACACACTGCTCTCCCCCAGCAGTGCAGTCACACACACACACACACACACACACACACACACACACACACACACACACACACACACACACACACACACCAACACGTTCTCACTCTCATCCCGTCACATATTGACGGACGGTCAGGGCCCCTCCCCTTCGCTATATTACGTACAGGGTACCCCTTTCCCGTCATTTTCTACGGGCAGGGCGTCCCATAGACCTTCATTGCGGACACAGCGGACCCCTTGCCCGTCAGGCTTCTACGGGAAGGGTGTCCCATGGACCTTCATAATACCTATTTCAAGGTTCATTTGGCCATTAAAATGCGTTTTGGTCTCATTTTATGCGAGTAATGAGTTTTTATTTCGGATTATTTGTGCAGTACATGTACATGATGTTTAGTTTGCTCGTTATGACGAAGATTACTTCATGAATGTGTACACATTCATGGTTGCTAAGGTGGTTGCTATGGACGCTGCAACAGCTCCCAGACCACGTGATCAACAACAATGGCTGTCCTTCGTGTTATTCTCGGTGGAAAAATGCCTATTTTAAGGTTCATTTGGCCGTTAAAATGCGTTTTGATGTCATTGTATGCGAGTAATGAGTTTTTATTTCTGATTAGTTGTGCAGTACATGTACATGATGTTTAGTTTGCTAGTTATGACGAAGATTACCTTACGTCTGTAAGGAAAATGCATGGGGTTCAGAGCCTCGTATTTTTAAAATCTTTTTTTCCTTCTAATTTGTTATTCTTTTCAAAAATAACACACTGTTATTTACTCACCAATAACATACAATTATCCTTGCTTTTATTTATTGGTTTAATTCCATAATCTCAGGCTTTTTTGGTGTTCGTCAGGAACTGAATTTCAAAATAAAAATAACCGGAAACAGACGTAGGCCTATAAGGGACATTTCGAGCATCATTGCGATTGTCAAAATGTTTGAGTTTAGGATGGCCGAAGACACTACACTACCCAGAATCCCCAGCTATCGTTTAGGAGTACAGTCCCCGTGATTACTCTTCTAGGTCTGGGATTGGATGTTGGAGTGGCAGTGCGCCAAGGTTACAGCGTCAAACAGCTGTGTAAAATGGAACGAAACCACGCCAGACTATCCAAAACTGGAATCAAACGCCCCCTCCAGAACTACACACTACACTATTGTGTTTCGCAAAATGTTCTATGGGACGTCTCTACTGAACTTTTTCGTTTTCCCACAATTAGAAGTTGCCAGTATTAAACACATTGGTGTTATCAAATGTAAAACATATAATTAATAAATGGATAAAAATCACTGTCCATAATGCGCAGCATCAATATATAGCATTAATATATACCCACATGAAAGCTCATTGATACTTTGTAATTCTACTCCACTACAATTCAGAGGTTAACCTGGTATTTTTACTCCACTACACTTATTTGAGTTACTTTGCAGATTCTGATTAATGATGTGAAATATAAACAACCCTTAAATCAGACTTTAGTTACACCTGAGTAAAATTCAGGGAAGGTGATTGTCAAGTGCCAACAATCAGGAGAGATATTTGATACTTGGTGCTTGAGAAGACTAAACATGTATCTGCAATTGACATTAATGGAAACGAGTAATAAAGTATATTCATTACTCGTTATTCTCTACGAATAGTTAATTAAAGACTATATATTATGGCTATTTTGCACATCCCTTTGAAGATTTCAAGATTTTAAAGGTGTATTGACATATCATTTACACAACTTACGGTGTAGTTATGAAATGAATGAAAAACTTGGGTCACTGGTCCCTCAACAGTGCAGTACAAGACATCTATCAATATGTGTGTACCTCCACCATTAAACTGGCATATTCTGCACATTTCTTATTCTATCTACATACATAAGAGTATAATCCATATGTATAATATCAGTTAAAATAAGTGCTTCAACATAGTTAACATTGCAGGAAAGCAATATATTAGACATCAAGTACTTTGTATTTATCTGTAGATAGATACCCCCAACGTTTTTTCTTATTTAAAAGAAGACCGTAATCTGTTATTTAATGTTTAAATAAAGGTTAATTCGTTTTTTCTGTTTTGCACCTCCTCCTATTAATATCTTTGTACATCCTGCACTAAACTGTTTTATTGAAGAGATCACTTATCGTATCTTCTTGATTTTTTATATTCTATATTTCGATCACAGACCTTCTACTTTCCCCCTATGAAAGTAAATGTACTCTTAATATTTTTGTAATCAAATATAACACATAAAAACAATAATTCAATAACGTGCTTTAACCACTAGGCACACAAGGTGCACACAGACACTTCAAGGGGTCCGCTGTCCGCAATGAAGGTCTATGGGACGCCCTTCCCGTAGAAGCCTGGCGGTCAAGGGGTCCGCTGTCCGCAATGAAGGTCTATGGGACGCCCTTCCCGTAGAAGCCTGACGGTCAAGGGGTCCGCTGTCCGCAATGAAGGTCTATGGGCAACACGTTCTCACTCCCATCCTGTCACATATTGACGGACGGTCAGGGCTCCTCCCCGTCGCTATATTACGTACAGGGTACCCCTTTCACGTCATTTTCTACGGGCAGGGCGTCCGGCTGACTTTTACTTTTGCTGAATTCGGCTGACTTTTACATTTGATGTAATTCATAGATAGGGTATATTTACACCATAACGGTGCACAGCTGATAGAAAAGGACTGTAGTTTTTAAAGATATTACTGATTTGAATTGGATTGAATTTTGAATGTAAGAATGTAAATACTGAGTCTGAAATAGTATGGCAATGTGCTGTAAAATTATGTGAAAGCATGAATAAAACTACACATCTTCAGATGTTGTACATAAGTGTCTGTGTGTACCTTGTGTGCCTAGTGGTTAAAGCACGTTATTGAATTATTGTTTTTATGTGTTATATTTGATTACAAAAATATTAAGAGTACATATACTTTCATAGGGGGAAAGTAGAAGGTCTGTGATAGAAATATAGAATATAAAAAATCAAGAAGGGATGTGAAAAATAGCCATAATATACAGTCTTTAATTAACTATCAGTAGAGAATAACGAGTAATGAATATACTTTATTACTCGTTTCCATTAATGTCAATTGCAGATACATGTTTAGTCTTCTCAAGCACCAAGTATCAAATATCTCTCCTGATTGTTGGCACTTGACAATCACCTTCCCTGAATTTTACTCAGGTGTAACTAAAGTCTGATTTAAGGGTTGTTTATATTTCACATCATTAATCAGAATCTGCAAAGTAACTCAAATAAGTGTAGTGGAGTAAAAATACCAGGTTAACCTCTGAATTGTAGTGGAGTAGAATTACAAAGTATCAATGAGCTTTCATGTGGGTATATATTAATGCTATATATTGATGCTGCGCATTATGGACAGTGATTTTTATCCATTTATTAATTATATGTTTTACATTTGATAACACCAATGTGTTTAATACTGGCAACTTCTAATTGTGGGAAAACGAAAAAGTTCAGTAGAGACGTCCCATAGAACATTTTGCGAAACACAATAGTGTAGTGTGTAGTTCTGGGGGGGCGTTTGATTCCAGTTTTGGATAGTCTGGCGTGGTTTCGTTCCATTTTACACAGCTGTTTGACGCTGTAACCTTGGCGCACTGCCACTCCAACATCCAATCCCAGACCTAGAAGAGTAATCACGGGGACTGTAGTCCTAAACGATAGCTGGGGATTCTGGGTAGTGTAGTGTCTTCGGCCATCCTAAACTCAAACATTTTGACAATCGCAATGATGCTCGAAATGTCCCTTATAGGCCTACGTCTGTTTCCGGTTATTTTTATTTTGAAATTCAGTTCCTGACGAACACCAAAAAAGCCTGAGATTATGGAATTAAACCAATAAATAAAAGCAAGGATAATTGTATGTTATTGGTGAGTAAATAACAGTGTGTTATTTTTGAAAAGAATAACAAATTAGAAGCAAAAAAAGATTTTAAAAATACGAGGCTCTGAACCCCATGCATTTTCCTTACAGACGTAAGGTAATCTTCGTCATAACTAGCAAACTAAACATCATGTCCATGTACTGCACAACTAATCAGAAATAAAAACTCATTACTCGCATACAATGACATCAAAACGCATTTTAACGGCCAAATGAACCTTAAAATAGGCATTTTTCCACCGAGAATAACACGAAGGACAGCCATTGTTGTTGATCACGTTGTCTGGGAGCTGTTGCAGCGTCCATAGCAACCACCTTAGCAACCATGAATGTGTACACATTCATGAAGTAATCTTCGTCATAACTAGCAAACTAAACATCATGTACATGTACTGCACAAATAATCCGAAATAAAAACTCATTACTCGCATAAAATGAGACCAAAACGCATTTTAATGGCCAAATGAACCTTGAAATAGGTATTATGAAGGTCCATGGGACACCCTTCCCGTAGAAGCCTGACGGTCAAGGGGTCCGCTGTGTCCGCAATGAAGGTCTATGGGACGCCCTGCCCGTAGAAGCCTGACGGGCAAGGGGTCCGCTGTGTCCGCAATGAAGGTCTATGGGACGCCCTGCCCGTAGAAAATGACGGGAAAGGGGTACCCTTACGTACGTATACGTAATATAGCGACGGGGAGGGGCCCTGACCGTCCGTCAATATGTGACGGGATGAGGGTGAGAACGTGTTGCACACACACACACACACACACACACACACACACCACACACACACACCACACACACACACACACACACACACACACACACACACACACACACACACACACACACACACACACACACACACAGGTGAAAGAGAGGGAGGGAGAGAAAACGGTACACATAGAAATAAATAACTTACCTGCAAGGTTCAATAGTTCCTCCAGCTTTTGCAGTTTGGCAAGCTCCGGGTCAGTCACCATGGCAACCTTGCTCTTTTGCTGCGCCAGGGTAGTGGTCAGTGGAGATGTGTTTCTCTGCATCCTCTTTACCATCTCCAGCGGAGTATTCCATCTTGTTGCAACGTCCTGAGCAAGTGATTCTTGCTTAAGTCCGTGTGCAACTTGCTCTTCGTTTAATTCCTGAGCGTTAGCTGGACTATGTTTAAAGTGCCCGACATTTGGCAAATGGCAGTAGCCTCGCGGCAGCTACCATGTTAGGAGCGCTGTCAGTGCCGAGTGTGGTCAACTTGTCCTTGATTTCCCATTCGTTTGCAACATCCAGAAAATGGTTAACAGTTAGCACATGCCTCGGCATAATGTCGCTCCTCGGGTTTACTCACAGCAAGTGCAAACGACTGCAGAGTCCAGTCTTGATCAATGCCATGCGTTGTGACGCCCACATCATGATCGTTGTTGCCAGACGTCCCGTGGTCACCTGTGACAGCGATGTGCTTTGCTTGCATGTTCGTCCGCTGTGCCCTCTCATCCTCATACCACGTGTGTATTCTTGACATAATGGTTCCTCTCGAGGGTACATTATAAGAGGTATCTCCCGATGCAACACAAACTACTTCTCTCAGTCCATCATCCTAACTGGGCGGCACTTGTTACAGTATTACGGCTTCCACAGATGACATGTTTTTATGTATTTGTTGTCAAAGCACTTCAGATATTCATTGCTATCGGGATGTTAAGAACATTCCATGGAATATAACAACAAGACATCTCGAGCCGGTTTCTCAAACGTACCTACCCCACCTTTAATATTGGTTAATTAATATTTAGATTTTGGGTATCCTTTTGTTGAAAGGAAAGATACCCAAATGAATCGAAGCATCAGACTAAAAAAGCTTTTGAAAATAACCGAATATTTCGATTATGGTCAAAATATGATATTTGTAAATCTGTATACAGTAGAAGAAGGACCCCAACAGACCCCACTGAACAGCCTGTGGGAGCGGCCTGGGGGGGGCAGCAGAGCGCTGCTGTGCATATTACACAGAGAGACAGAAGAAGAAGAAGAAGAAGAAGAAGAAGAAGAAGAAGAAGCAGGAGAAGCAGGAGAAGCAGGAGACGGAGACGGAGACGGAGACGCAGACGCATAAGCATCATCCGCCTCTGAGAGACCCGCAGCACCATCTCACAGCAGAACACACCGCGGGTATCATGGGAGCCGTGCTGGGACTGTGCTCCATGGCGAGCTGGGTGAGAGGGGGGGGGTTCTGTGTCTGGCCGCTGATGGTGTCATGACTGCGCAATAACAAAGGCCCAGCCTGTCCGTGTACTGCTGACGGTGTGTGTGTGTGTGTGTGTGTGTGTGTGTGTGTGTGTGTGTGTGTTAGCTGTATGTAGGTCTGTATGGGCCTGCCTTTGTTTGGAAAACAGCTGTTACGTAACGTCTGCGTTAAATAACACACACACACACATTTTTTTATCTGGCATGCATATCATGTAAACAAACACACGGATGACGTCACCAGAGCAGCTTGTGTAACGTTGAAATCAGGACACCGTGTAAACAGCTTGGTGTCACTTATTGCGAAACACACACCAGCACACACACTTGTCTATCTGCCTGGCTATGAGAGTAATGACGTGTGTGTGTGCGTGTGCGTGTAGGTCCCCTGCCTGTGTGGCAGTGCCCCCTGCCTGCTGAGTCGCTGTTGTCCCAGTGGGAACAACTCCACAGTGACCCGCCTGATCTACGCCTTCTTCCTGCTGCTGGGTGTAGCCGTGGCCTGCATCATGCTGATGCCCGGCATGGAGGGCCAGCTGAAGAAGGTACAGGAGAGAGCTTGTGGTCGCAGTGCAGGACATATGAAGTGTCCTCACAACGTGGGGGTGTAACTGGTCCTGAAGGCTAACCCTGCTGTGTGCTGCTGCAGATTCCAGGTTTCTGTGAAGGGGGGATGGGCTCCTCCATACCTGGGGTGGAGGGGCATGTGAACTGTGACGTGCTGGTTGGCTACAAGGCTGTGTACCGCGTCTGCTTCGGCATGGCCATGTTCTTCCTGCTCTTCTCCCTGCTCATGGTCAAAGTCAGGAGCAGTCAGGACCCCCGCGCCGCACTGCACAACGGGTGAGCCCGGTCCATCCACCATTACAGACAGAGTCAGCTGATGCATGTTGTGGTGATGAGCAGTACTGATCTCAGACCTGTTGTTGCAGGTTCTGGTTCTTTAAGTTTGCTGCAGCAGCTGCCATCACCATTGGATCATTCTTCATCTCGGAAGGCCCCTTCACTACGGGTAACGGTTCTCTCACTGCCCTTCCCTTGAAAGAAAGGCAACAAAGCATGCACGTGTGTGCACAGTCTAGACATATTGTAACACCGCACATCTCAAAATGTCTAGAAAAAAGAGCCTTGAAATGGTGAGAGTATCTGTGACAGTGTTTATGAAGAGTGCTCAGTCCTGTAGTCCTTGTCTTGTTAGTGTCCCGGCGCCTGCGGGCGTCTGCATGCGGTGTACATGAGCTCTGTGTGACGATGCAGTGACGTCTTCTCGCTCCGTCCTCCTCAGTGTGGTTCTACGTCGGCATGGCCGGAGCCTTCTGCTTCATCCTCATCCAGCTGGTGTTACTCATTGACTTCGCCCACTCCTGGAACGAGTCCTGGGTGGAGAAGATGGAGGAGGGAAACTCTCGCTGCTGGTATGCAGGTACGGTGACTTCTGTTACACGTGGATGACCCCGCTGTGATACACTGCACCTACATGTTCCTTCACGTGTGTCCATGTGTGTAATGCAGCTGTCTTGTGTCCACAGCGCTGCTCTCGGTCACCACTCTCAACTACGTGATGTCTCTGGTGTCTGTGGTCCTGTTCTACGTCTACTACACCCACTCGGACGGCTGCACGGAGAACAAAGTGTTCATCAGCATCAACATGCTGCTGTGCCTGGGCTCCTCCGTGCTCTCCATCCTGCCGCACATCCAGGTGACCTCTTGCTCATGCACTTCCACGCCATGTTTAATTAAAAAGATTATTGACTTCCTATAAACATTGAAACTTTGTATTGAGGTAAGATCTGATGCTGTGGTTCCGTGTTCTGTTTTCATTACCCATGTGAGGATGAAAGAAGGGTGATGTATCACTGAGCCCCGGTGAGAGGTGGCATGCAGTGTCTGTGTTCTGTCTGGTCTGTCCACGCAGCACATACATACTGCTACATAGTACAACATACATGACGTGAGAGTTGGGCGGAGAAGCAGCTCTCACACACTGTCCTAACAAAGCGCCAACGCCATTGTACGTGACTGGATCCTCCGGACGCTGTTGCTGCCAGTGAGTGTGTGACCTTCCTCTGCATACAGATTGTCCTCCTTGCTCCACGGCACTGAAGCACAATCAGACACAAGTTGAGAGCAAGCATCTCCTGGCTGCTTGTACGATGAAAACCTATTCCATCTTAATTTAGAGTAGGGAGGAAACTGGTCTGTACATCGGTGGAGAAACATTATCAAGATATCATCGTCATAGAGACAATAAAAATAACGATGCAGCGCTGGGAGGAGGCTCTCTGGCGACACGGGCACTTCTAGTGAGTGAGTGTGTGTGTGTGTGTGTGTGTGTGTGTGTGTGTTGGTGGTGTTGGTGAAGCCTGCTCTCTGCTCTCTGCTGCAGGAGTCCCAGCCCCGGTCCGGCCTGCTGCAGTCCTCCCTGGTGACCCTCTACACCATGTACCTCACCTGGTCCGCCATGACTAACGAGCCTGGTAGGTGTGTGTGTGTGTGTGCACGCGCACGCACGCACGCGCACAACACGTTCTCACTCCCATCCCGTCACATATTGACGGACGGTCAGGGCCCCTCCCCGTCGCTATATTACGTACAGCGGACCCCTTGCCCGTCAGGCTTCTATGGGCAGGGCCTCCCATATACCTTCAAAATGCCTATTTTAAGGTTCATTTGGCCATTAAAATGCGTTTTGATGTCATTTTATGCGAGTAATGAGTTTTCATTTCTGATTATTTGTGCAGTACATGTACATGATGTTTAGTTTGCTAGTTATGACGAAGATTACTTCATGAATGCTAACGTTTTTTTTGGTGGAAATGTGTTTTTTCACAGCAGTCACCCTCTGTACTTGGACTTGTTGGGAGAATCTAAAGGCAAGAACATCCCAAATATTCATTTAGGTCTTTATTGTAGACCTTTAGTGTTGCCGTCTGTGAGGAAAATACATGGGGCTCAGAGCCTCGTATTTTTACAATCTTTTTTTCCTTCTAATTTGTTATTCTTTTCAAAATAACACACTTTTATTTACTCACCAATAACACACAATTATCCTTGCTTTTATTTATTGGTTTAATTCCATAATCTCGGGCTTTTTTGGTGTCCGTCAGGAACTGAATTTCAAAATAAAAATAACCGGAAACAGACGTAGGCCTATAAGGGACATTTCGAGCATCATTGCGATTGTCAAAATGTTTGAGTTTAGGATGGTCGAAGACACTACACTACCCATAATCCCCAGCTATCGTTTAGGACTATAGTCCCCGTAAGGTTACGCAGAGCGTCAAACAGCTGTGTGAAATGGAACGAAACCACGCCAGACTATCCAAAACTGGAATCGAACGCCCCCCCAGAACTACACATGCTGGCTATTGTGTTTCGCTAAAATGTTCTATGGGACGTCTCTACTGAACGTTTTCGTTTTCCCCACAATTAGAAGTTGCCATTATTAAACACATTGGTGTTATCAAATGTAAAACATATAATTAATAAATAGAAGAAAATCGCGTGTCCATAATGCGCAGCATTAATATATACCCACATGACAGCTCATTGCTACTTTGTAATTCTACTCCACTACAGTTCAGAGGTTAACCTGGTATTTTTACTCCACTGCATTTATTTGAGTTACTTTGCAGATTCTGATTAATGATGTGAAATATAAACAACCCTTAAATCAGACTTTAGTTACACCTGAGTAAAATGCAGGGAAGGTGATTGTCAAGTGCCAACAATCAGGAGAGATATTTGATAGTTGGTGCTTGAGAAGACTAAACATGTATCTGCAATTGACATGAATGGAAATAAGTAATAAAGTATATTCATTACTCGTTATTCTCTACTAATAGTTAATTAAAGACTGTATATTATGGCTATTTTTCACATCCCTTTCAAGATTTTCTAAGGTTTATTGACATATCATACACAACTATGGTGTAGTTATGCAATGAATGAAAAACTTGGGTCACAGGTTCCTCAACAGTGCATTACAAGACATCTATCAATATGTGTGTACCTCCACCATTAAACTGTCATATTCTGCACATTTCTTATTCTATCTACATACATAAGAGTATAATTAATGTGTATAATATCAGTTAAAATAAGTGCTTCAACATAGTTAACATTGCAGGAAAGCAATATATTAGACGTTCAGTACTTTGTCAGGCTTAATATTTATCTGTAGATAGATACCCCCAAAGTTTTTTTCTTATTTAAAAGAAGATATTAATCTGTTATTTAATGTTTAAATAAAGGTTAATTCGTTTTTCTGTTTTGCACCTCCTCCTATTCATATCTTTGTACATCCTGCACTAAACTGTATCTTCTTGATTTTTTATATTCTATATTTCTATCACAGACCTTCTACTTTCCCCCTATGAAAGTATATGTACTCTTAATATTTTTTTAATCAAATATAACACACAAAAACAATAATTCAATAACGTGCTTTAACCACTAGGCGGTGCACACAAGGTACACACAGCCATACTAACTTTGTATTATTAGTGTAGGACACGATGTACAACATCTGAACATGTGTAGTTTTATTCATGCTTTCACATAATTTTACAGCATATTGCTATACTATTTCAGACTCAGTATTTACATTCTTACATTCAAAATTCAATCCAAATCAGTAATATCTTTGAAAACTACAGTCCTTTTCTATCAGCTGTGCACCGTTATGGTGTAAATATAACCTATCTATGAATTAGATCAAATGTAAAAGTCAGCCGAATTAGTGTTGATACTGCAAGGAGACGTATTGTGTGAAGAGAAATTGAAGATGTTTTTTAATTGTTGATATATTTATGATCCACGTCAAGTATTCAGTTTCGGCGGCATTTCTTCAGTTTTTCCAAAGGTCTTCTCAGCAGGGCTCTATAAATAAAGAACTACGGCAGATCTGTAATATGTAATGCAGCCGAACCGTGTATTACAATGCCGTTATGTGATGACTTTCAAAGAGAAAAGCAAGAGCACTCGGAATTAAGTATTATTTTATTCTTTTAAAATGTTTTCCGGATTTCATATAATATAAACATCAAATCCCAGCATGCATTGCGGCTAAAACATCCAATCAGCGTAGCTGAGGATCTTGGGTAATAATATAAAATAAAAGCAAGGATAATTGTGTGTTATTGGTGAGTAAATAAAAGTGTGTTATTTTGAAAAGAATAACAAATTAGAAGGAAAAAAGATTGTAAAAATACGAGGCTCTGAGCCCCATGTATTTTCCTCACAGACGGCAACACTAAAGGTGTACAATAAAGACCTAAATGAATATTTGGGATGTTCTTGCCTTTAGATTCTCCCAACAAGTCCAAGTACAGAGGGTGACTCTGCTGTGAAAAAACACATTTCCACCAAAAAAACGTTAGCATTCATGAAGTAATCTTCGTCATAACTAGCAAACTAAACATCATGTACAAGTACTGCACAAATAATCAGAAATAAAAACTCATTACTCGCATAAAATGACATCAAAACGCATTTTAATGGCCAAATGAACCTTAAAATAGGCATTTTGAAGGTCTATGGGACGCCCTGCCCGTAGAAGCCTGACGGGCAAGGGGTACCCTGTACGTAATATAGCGACGGGGAGGGGCCCTGACCGTCCGTCAATATGTGACGGGATGGGAGTGAGAATGTGTGTGTCCTAGCATTACTATACTTGTGGGGACCTAAATCTGTTTACACAGTCACGTGTGGGGACTCGCCTCCCATATGGGGACAAATTGGAGGTCCCCATAAGGGGAAGCATTAATTTTAGGGTGAAGACTTGGTTAAGGTTAGGATAAGTCTCCAGGAAATGCATGAAAGTCAATGTTGTAGTGTGGTGTGTGTGTGTGTGTGTGTGGTGTGTGTGTGTGTGTGGTGTGTGTGTGTGTGGTGTGTGTGTGTGGTGTGTGTGTGTGTGTGTGGTGTGTGTGTGTGTGTGTGTGTGGTGTGTGTGTGTGTGTGTGTGTGTGGTGTGTGTGTGTGTGTGTGTGTGTGTGTGTGGTGTGTGTGTGTGTGGGTGTGTGTGTGTGTGTGTGTGTGTGTGGTGTGTGTGTGTGTGTGTGTGTGTGTGGGTGTGTGTGTGGTGTGTGTGTGTGTGTGTGTGTGTGGTGGTGAAAATATGTTGTTGTTGCTCACAGATAGGAACTGTAACCCGAGCCTTCTGGGCATCATCGGACTGAACAGCACCAGCCCCGCGGGGCAGGACCATGTGGTGCAGTGGTGGGACGCCCAGGGGATTGTGGGATTGATCCTTTTCCTCATGTGTGTCCTGTACTCCAGGTGAGGAGGTCCTTTAGAGATCTTTCATAAAGTCCCACATTAGTGAACCCGTCTGTCCAGCTAACAGCTGTCTGTCCCTCAGTATCCGTAACTCGTCCAACGCCCAGGTGAACAAGCTGACCCTCACCAGTGATGAGTCGGCCCTGATCGAGGACGGGCCGCAGGCTGACAGCTTTGAGGAGGGGGGAGTGAACCGGGCTGTGGACAACGAGAAGGATGGAGTCACGTACTCCTACTCCTTCTTCCACTTCATGCTGTTCCTGGCCTCCCTCTACATCATGATGACGCTCACCAACTGGTACAGGTAGGTGTCCGCTCACTGACTGCTCATGCTTCCTTCAGTCTGTTCCATCAGGGCTTTCAAACTTATTTTAATCGCGGGCCACATTTAGCATTTTAGTTGCTTTCAAAGGGCCGGTTGTAACTTTAAGACTACTATATATAAAATAATAGGTTTATAGGTCAATAATATCCAAGCAAATATTTGATTTGAGTTTGACACCTGTGTTCCAAATAAACATGTTTGCAGTTATCATGGGTGAAGTCATGTTTATATTAGCGAGTTGCCCTCATGCGTTTCACATTTCTGCGTCACTGAGGTTTAATCTTGTTGTATGGAGTTATGCTCTTTAAATGAGTCATGTGATGTGTTCTCTCTGCAGTCCTGACTCCAACTACGAGGCCATGACCAGCAAGTGGCCCTCAGTGTGGGTGAAGATCTCCTCCAGCTGGATCTGCATCGCCCTCTATGTGTGGACGCTGGTGGCTCCTCTGGTCCTGGTCAACAGAGACTTTGACTGAAGCAGCCACTGCACTGCCCCCCCTGAAACCCCCACCATGCCCTGCTTCAGTGTTAGTTCAGTAGGAAGTCCAGCATGCATCAGTGCAGCTGGGGGGGCTCCCCATGCTGTTGCCATTGTAAATAGTTTTCCGAGCTGCATGCGTTTCTTTAAAGCTGATGTGACAGCAGCTGTCTGTGTGTAACAGTGAACTCTGACTGCAGTATTACTAATGGGAATGCCACTACATGTAAACCAAGTTAGATGGTGGTGTGTGTGAGCAGAACTCCAGCTGTGGGTCACTGTAGCTAATCACCATGTTGTGTGCTTGCACAATCACAACAAAGGCATTCCTGCTTCGTGTTACATTTTGACTTTAAATGGAAAATGGTTGTTTGAAAACTTCTCTAAGTTATTTGGTAGTGTTAGCATTAGCATGTCGTTTCTCATGTACCTCGCAGGCACATTGTGTGTACATTGTGTATTTCTCACCTGCGCTTTTATCCTAATATAATTTTCTCTTGACATGTAAAAGTATGTTGTATGCAGTTTAATAAAACTGAGTAAAAGCAGTGTGTTTTATTTCTAAAAAGACCAGCATAACAGAAAGAAAATGTCAAACTCCCCTTACCACTGACAGAGGCTGGGTCTCGGCTAGGGATGACTTCTTCAGCAGTTCTCTTCATTGTGTCCTGTGAATTAATATTAGGAGGTAGGAATAGAAGCATACAAATCTGTGAAGAGTTGAACATTCTGCCATGAATGAAGGTATGCAGAAGTAGCAGCTGTTTCCATCTATGGGGAACCACAGGGCTCCTGTGTGGGCCCCTGTTGTGAATCCAGCAATATCCAGGCTGGAGAAGGGTGTGTGTGTGTGTGTGTGTGTGTGTGTGTGTGTGTGTGTGTGTGTGTGTGTGTGTGTGTGTGTGTGTGTGTGTGTGTGTGTGTGTGTGTGTGTGTGTGTGTGTGTGTGTGTGTGTGTGTGTGTGTGTGTGTGTGTGTGTGTGTGTGTGTGTGTGTGTGTGTGTGTGTGTGTGTGTGTGTGTGTGTGTGTGTGTGTTAAGGAGACCAATAAGAAAGGGCTGCCGGTATGATCAATCATCGGAAATGTGAAATGACATTTCTAAAGTAGTTTTTTCTTTTGAGCGTCACAACACGTTATGTTCGCAGGTGGAGCAAATAGCTGGCAACGCAGAGGACATCACACGATAAGTCTCTGCACATGGTTACAGAATAATAGAAGCAGGGACACATGTACATTGTAGCATTTGCTTTATTGTAACAGCAACAATGAGACAGCTGGCGGGTCTCAGAGACATGGCCATGCAGGGAACTATAAACAGTCTCTGCCATGTGAAGTATGGCTAGATAAGAAGGGACACTTCTATCAGTGAACAGCAGAGGAAACCACTACATGAGCGTACTGAGGGACACTATTTACAGCTCTGAGATCAGCCCCCCCCACTCTGTTTCTCTCACCTCAACTAAAGGAACAGGGAGGCATTTCTTACTTTAAAATAAATGTTTTCATGGTTTAAGCCGCTTCCTTATTTTGACAACCGGGACAGGTGTCGTCAAACTGAGAATAACAGATGAACTTACTACACAGAAAAGTTTACCCAAATATTTTATTAGCCGTGTCTTTGTAGGACGGCATTAACTGGTTTATGTTCAGTCTTTATTTCGATTAACTGTTATCCCAGTTCTGCAAAATGTTGCTGAGGTCCCGCAGCTTGAGCACGACACTATCTGAATATTTTTGGACAGAACCTAGCAAAAGATAAAAAACAATGTGAATAAATATATTTCAGAGTACAAACAAGGTCCAGCTTCTTCGCTGACCAGCTAAAGATACTGGAGCGGTGTCCTGTTCCCACAGGGGCCACACTTTTCAGGGCATTGCGTTGAAGAAAACACGGGTAGTGTTCATAGTAATAATAATGTATTTCACCGATGAACAAGTTGCAGCAATATTACACTGATGCTATAAGAAGCAGCCCTTGTTCATTGATATTTATTTATTCCTGTGGTTTTAGAGTTCACTGCAGTATTTTTATTAAGTAAGTCTGTGTTGTTCGTAAAATGTATTGGTAATGCACGGTAACAAAAAAAAACTAAATACAGAATAAGGTCAGCTGTACTAATTTGACTTAGATTAGAATGTTTTGTGTTTTGAAACTACACTTCCCATCATGCTTTGGGTGATTAAAAGATTTGGTAAACTATAATTAGAACTTTTGATGGCAATGTGGCCTACTTCTGTAACTCAAATGTTATCTTCAATGCAAAATGTAGAAATGTGCACAGGGTACAAACTGCTGCTTGTCACGGTGGCCCCCAGGTGGAAGAGGGGCCACTAAGGGTGTGGAGCCTGATCACACTCTGTCCTGCAGAGCCTCCCCCTCCGCTGCAGCAGGACTCAGCTCACACAGGTAGAAGAGTGTCTCGGCGCTGGCCTCCGCCTCCGTCAGAGGCTCCAGACGGATCAGGGAGCTGCGGGCCGTTGGCTTGGACTCCACACTGGAGGCCAGCAGCTCTAAGGGGGGCTCCACCCCCACACCAGCTGGGGGGCTGGAGGAGAGCTGAGGGCTGTTAAAGGAGGAGCTGCTGCTGCTGCTGCTGCTGCTGCTGACGTCCTGCTCTGCATGAGGGAGGCAGCCGTCCAGGAAGGCCAGTAGGGGGCATGATGTGTATTGGACCAGCTGCTTATCTGAACACAAGAACACAGTCCAGTAAGACAAATCTGCCTGTGTCCATCCTGAAACATCCCCCTCCCTGCATTTACTTCCTTTGAACCATTTTTATTATTTGTTGTCCAGAGAACAGCTGCACTCCAGAGCTCCGTACACACACAGCAAGGTTTCCGTTAGCCGGTAATTACCGGTTTTTAGCTGGTAACATTTATTAAAAACTGGTAAATTCAAAACCTGCCGGTCAAAATGTCCGGTAATAATTAGGGATGCTCCGATCGATCATTATCGTCCGATATTCACTCTTAATAGTTTGATCGGGGCTCTCTATAAAGAGGGAAGGAGAGCTGGGTCTGATCGATATGGACATAAACGCGATGAAGTGTAACCGGACGCGAGAGAGAGATCAGATCAGCTGCTGAGTCTGACGGAGATACGCAGCTCTGCATGATCACCTGAAGCCCCGCCCTCTGTTTAGTGAGCTGCAGGAGAAACTGACGGGCTGTCAGGAGAGAGAGAGGGAGAGAGTGAGTGAGGGAGAGAGAGAGAGGGAGAGAGTGAGTGAGGGAGAGAGAGGGAGGGAGGGAGAGATAGGGAGAGAGAGAGTGAGGGAGGGAGAGGGAAAGAGAGAGGGAGGGAGGGAGAGAGAGGGAGGGAGAGAGGGGGAGGGAGGGAGAGAGAGAGTGAGGGAGGGAGGGAGAGTGAGGGAGGGAGGGAGAGAGGGAGGGAGGGAGGGAGAGGGAGAGAGAGGGAGAGAGAGGGAGAGAGAGAGGGAGAGAGTGAGGGAGAGAGAGGGAGAGTGAGAGGGAGAGGGAGGGAGGGAGGGAGAGAGAGGGAGTGAGGGAGGGAGAGGGAGAGAGGGAGGGAGAGGAGAGAGAGAGAGAGGGAGGGAGAGAGAGAGTGAGGGAGAGAAAGAGGGAGTGAGGGAGGGAGAGAGAGAGTGAGGGAGTGAGGGAGGGAGAGAGAGTGAGGGAGGGAGGGAGAGAAAGAAAGGGAGTGAGGGAGGGAGAGAGAGAGAGAGGGAGGGAGAGGGAGTGAGGGAGGGAGAGAGAGAGAGGGAGGGAGAGAGGGAGTGAGGGAGGGAGAAAGAGAGAGGGAGAGAGAGAGTGAGGGAGAGAGAGAGAGAGGGAGGGAGAGAGAGAGTGAGGGAGAGAGAGTGAGTAAGTGAGGGAGGGAGAGAGAGGGAGTGAGGGAGAGAGAGGAGAAGAGAGGCTCCGGTTCCTCCCGTGGTGTTATCCAAAGTTGATGTAAACTCTTGAATAATGTACTTTATCTACGGCAAGTACTTTGTCTGAATGTAATAATGATGTTTGTGGAAGCGCACCCTTTACTGAGAAGGGAATCTGGACTCCGATCTATTACGATCATAAACTGAAGCGATATTCAAATGACTTTCATTAGCTGCGTTTTAAACATCAGCATACCGGCTTCACCTTCTTAGTGTCATTATGAGACATGAGCGCCACGCCACACACACACACACACACACACACACACACACACACACACACACACCACACACACACACACACACACACACACACACACACACACACACACACACACACACACACACACCACACACACACACACACACACACACACACACACACACACACACACACACACACACACACACACACACACACACACACACACACACACACACCACACACACACACACACACACACACACACACACACACACACACACACACACACACACACACACACACACACACACACACACACACACACACACACACACACCTACCTGTGTGTGCTTCCCCCGTCCTGCCTCTGCTGAGCTGCGTGCTGCTCGACAGAGTCTCCTGAACACAGAGAGAAACAGGGTCACAGAGGGAGGGTCACAACAGGGGAGGGTCACAGAGGGAGGGTCACGGAGGGAGGGTCACGGAGGGAGGGTCACAGAGGGAGGGTCACAGAGGGAGGGTACTTTTATATATTATAAATATGTGAAAGGGTCATATTGTCAACAGCACGTACACAGTGCTTAAATGAAACTATTCAGAGATGTTGTTTGAGTATCTGTGCTTCTGTTTGCAAGAGGTATCAATTTACCTCGAGGGACTCAAAGTCCACACCAAACTGTTTTCCATACAGCACGGCCTGGAAGTCCTCCAGACTGCAGTCGATGCTGTCCAGGTAGTCCATCAGCTCCATCCTGAGGACACAGCATCAGACTTCCTCTCTTAGACTCTGGTTGCTCGTTTATTGAGACCCACAAGAAGGAGGGAGGGAGGGAGGGAGGGAGGGAGGGAAGGAGGGAGGGAGGGGATATTTGTCCTTATGGTAGTTATGTTGTGAAAGAAGGCTGCAAAATCCTCACACTTGATATGGGACCGTGTTCTTGGGTTATCTAAAATGCGTTATCTCTAGTGGAAAGAGGACATCTGGACTGTGTGTATTATTCATTGTAATATGATGGCCTACAGCAGGGGTGTCAAACTCAATTTCATCGCGGGCCACATCAGCATTATGGTTGCACTCAAACGGCCGGTTGTAATATTGAATATATATGAAATAACGTATTATATTACATTGTTGCCTCTGCATTGGATTATTATCGGATAGGGTAATAACTTCATAATTAACTACGTCTGAAAGCAGAAGTCTAGGGCAAATAATTGCAAGTCTCTTCAGTGAGAATGTCACAATATGATTTTAAAAGAAAAGCCACATTCTGAAAAAAATAAAAAGAAGAAGTGACATTAAAAAAATAAATAATCTACTGTCTAAGAAAAGGGCTAATTCTAAGAAAAAAGGCATATTTTGACAAAAAAGTCAAATTCTGAGAAAAAGTCAAATTTGAGATGCATTGTGGGACATGTCGTTTATGGGCAACGTGCTTCTGTAAAGTAGCATGTTACAGTATAATAAACATATTATATTCTTTGCAAGCTCTTGTGGGGCCACATAAACTGAAGTCGCCTTGCCCCGGGCCTTGAGTTTGACACCCCTGGCCTACAGTATCGTGTTGACTGTGCCCTATGACCTTGTTGCATTTGCACAGACCATTCCTCGGCTAACACGATGAACACCTTCAAAGTACATATGAAAGCAGAGGTTGCACTTGCTTGCCCAGCAGGTTGATGTTCTGTGAGATGGCGTCGCTCTCGTTCAGTATGGAGTCCATCATCTTCATGGGGTCCTCCATGCTCAGGCTGCTCGCTTTGTTGAGCTGCAGGGCTCCGCTGGGGGCTCCGCTGGGGGCTCCGCTGGGGGCTCCGCTGGGGGCTCCGCTGGGGGCTCCGCTGGGGGCTCCGCTGGGGGCTCCGCTGGGGGCCCCGGTGCAGCCTGACGTGCTGCTCCTCTGACTGTCCTCTGCTGCCGAGGACACCCCCACCCCCGTGGGTCTGGGGCTGTGGTACGTGCAGCTGTCCAGCTCCACCTCCACGATCTCCACATCCCTAATAGTTTCCACAGCACTTCATTAACAGACTGGCTGCTGCCATTTTAAGTTCAACTCAGTGCAGTTAGAATGTCCTCATGTTGGACTCCTATTGAGTCCGTAACTCAATCAAACCTTTATGCTGAGTACTTTTCTCAGAACCTCTTTCCCTGATGAGTTTTGTTGAAGCCAACATGCTACTGAGAGTGAGAATGTCACGGCATCAGAAAAGTTGTTTTCAATACAAAACTCAGCAGGATGCTCCTTCTGTGGTGCACGGTGAACACGTGTTCACCGTGCACCACAGAGGAGCCCCTCAGCTCCCGGATGATCATGCACATCCAGCTGAACATGTGGCAGTGCGAAGGCCTCACCCCGTCTCGTAGGCTCTGGGCGAGCCCTCTGTGATCTCAGCCGCCAGCTCAGCATCGCTCTCAGTTAAGTCACAGATGATGACGTCGTCCGATGTGTCCGCGCTCTTGGAGCCACTCAGAGTGTTGACGGACGACTGAACGGGACACAAAACCTTTCTTATAGAACATCACATGTGAAACAAGTGAGACACTCACTGAGTCACTGCCTTCGACTGACCTGCTCCACACACACTTGGTCATCATAGATCTGGTGAATGTACTTGGGCTTCTTTCCACTGCTGCTCATGAGAGGAGGCCTGTCAAGGACACGCACGTCTTCAGACACTTCATCATACACACAGGGGCCAAATCAAGCCGTTAACACTCAAGGACACACTGGGCTTTCTGAGCAGCCTCAGAACAGAAGGGCTCCAACCAGAAGCTGCTTCCTTTAGTTTAATGAAAGGAATTTAAAAATATGTTAAAGTGGTTAAAAATGGTATTAATCTGAAACCAGCCTCGATGTCGAGTAAGACACTGTTGAGGTAGAGAAGGTCAGCATATTCTGCCATCACAATGTTCTTAGCCATTTTGCATTTTCACACTTTATTTGAGATAATAATTAATCGTTTTATTCTCTTTGTACGTAGAACTCTTTGACACACTGCTTCCTTTCCTCACCTTTTGCGTTTCAGGTTCAGGATGCGGTTGTTCTGTACCAAGGTGACGATGAAGTGTATCAGCTGAAAGACAACACATGATGATTAGGAAACCTGCTTGTTGTTAGATGACCTTCTCTGAACAAATACATGTTAGCATGCTGTAGAAAACATACATTCCTAATATCATCTCTTGCTGCTCAGACGTCCACACCGCCTTCATCAGAACACGCTGCTGAACACAGAGCTAAGGGAGCATGCTTCTCCTGTGAACCGTGCAAAGAGTGCTCACCTTTTTGATGAGCTGCTGTTGGTGGGCATGTATCTTCCTCAGATCTGCGATCTCCCTCCACAGAGCTTCGTTCTCCCTACACAGCACAACACGTTAAGTGCTTCATTCTGATGTTCAATAACCACTATTCAGAGCTGCACGCTCACCTTTTGAGTGTTCCCAGCCTGAGGTCGATGCTCTCCTGCTCGCTGTGGACGCTGTGAACACTCGCCAAGATTTTGGTCAGGTCTTCCTGTCGGATCTTGTTGTCTTCTGGCCGAGTGTTGGAAACCTGTAAGACAGCAGTTATATTCAGGCATGCAGCGGCCCATGTTCGCCCTTCTTACTGCCGTCAGCACATCGGTAAGAAAGGAGACCTTCGCTCATGGTTATACATGTTGCTGGGCTGGGTGGGACTTAGCGCTGGAGAAGAGGAGTTGTCGTTGTTTCAATAATGAAGGCATGATCTGCAGTCTGACTAAGATCTGCAGAATCTTTAAAGTCATTGGCAGCTCTCCCCCCCGCTCTGCGCAGATCTGCCAGGCAGCTGCAGGTGTAGAAACTTGTTTTGTTATTGCAAATGAAATCCTGTGTTCAGAGTCTTCTGGACTCTTGATCACTTCCATGAGAGCTGAGAGTCCTTTGTCCAAGGCACACAAACACAAACTCATTTTGTTTCCTATTCCAATCCTAAAAAACTATTTTCCATCTTCCATCTTCTCCACCCTCTTGGACCCCCCCTCCCCCCTTCTGTCAAGCGACTTTGTTAACCACTTTGAAAAAAAGGTTGACGATATTCGCTCTTCTTTTTCTGACTCACCTCTACTCACCGCTGGATCACCAGACCCTCCTTCCACCCGCACACTAACCTCCTTTTCCCCTCTCTCTCCAAGTGAGGTTCTTACCCTCATTACCTCTGCCCGCCCTACCACCTGTCCTCTGGACCCTATCCCTTCAAACCTCCTTCAGACTATCGCTCCTGATATTCTACCGTTTCTCACCCATTTCATCAACACTTCTCTAACTTCTGGTCACTTTCCAAACAGTCTCAAGGAGGCAAGAGTAAACCCTCTCCTAAAGAAACCCACTCTCAACCCGTCTGATGTTATAAACTACAGGCCTGTCTCTCTCCTCCCGTTCCTGTCTAAAACACTTGAACGCGCTGTCTTTAAACAACTCTCCTGTTATCTCCATCAGAACAACCTTCTGGATCCGCACCAGTCTGGTTTCAAGGCAGGTCACTCCACAGAAACTGCCCTCCTTGCTGTCACTGAGGAACTGCACACGACTAAAGCAGCCTCCCTCTCCTCTGTCCTCATCCTGTTGGACCTGTCTGCTGCATTCGACACGGTGAAACCATACAGGGTAGCTTGGAGAGGGACCGAGTCCGACCCTTGTCAATTAACTACAGGGGTCCCTCAGGGCTCTGTTCTTGGTCCCCTCCTCTTCTCCCTGTACACAAACTCGCTCGGATCTGTCATTAGCCCGCATGGTTTTTCATACCACTGCTACGCTGACGACACCCAATTAATTCTGTCCTTTCCCCGCTCAGAGACCCATGTCGTCGCACGCATCTCTGCTCGTCTAGCTGACATCTCTCAGTGGATGTCTGCTCATCTCAAGCTCAACTGCTTTTCCTTCCGGGAAAAGATTGTCCCACTCTTGACCTGACTATCAACATCGGCCCCTCTGTTGTTTCCCCGACCCAGACTGTAAGGAATCTGGGTGTGATCCTAGATAACAACCTGTCCTTCACTGCAAACATCGCTGCTACAACCCGCTGCTGCAGATACAGGCTTTACAACATCAGGAGGATGCGTCCCCAGCTGACCCAGAAAGCGACGCAGGTTCTGGTCCAGGCTTCCGTCACCTCACGCCTAGACTACTGCAACTCCCTCCTGGCTGGTCTACCTGCATGTGCCATCCGACCTCTGCAGCTCATCCAGAATGCAGCGGCTCGTCTGGTCTTCAACCTTCCTAAATTCTCCCACACCACGCCGCTCCTCCGCACCCTCCACTGGCTTCCGGTAACTGCTAGAATCCACTTCAAGACACTGGTACTTGCGTACCATGCTGCGAATGGATCTGGCCCTTCCTACATCCAGGACATGGTTAAACCGTACACCCCAGCGTGTGCTCTACGCTCTGCATCAGCCAAACGACTCGCTGCGAGGGGGACCCAAGTTCCCATCAGCAGAAACACGTGGGTTTGCTATCCTGGCTCCAAAATGGTGGAATGAGCTCCCCATTGACATCAGGACAGCAGATAGCTTACACACCTTCCGGCGCAGACTGAAAACTCATCTCTTTCGACTCCACCTCGAGCGATAGAATGACTAACAAAGAACTGCTTACAGAGCAGTGCTACTCAACTGGCTTATCTAAAGCCAGTTGAGTAGCACTTGAAATACTTGGCTCTATGAAACCTGATGTACTTTATGATTCTGTTTTCTTCAAGGTTGTGTCTTCCTGGTCGAATGTACTTATTGTAAGTCGCTTTGGATAAAAGCGTCAGCTAAATGCAATGTAATGTAATGTTCATTTGGCTGTGTATACATCAAGTGACTGCAGCCACGTGACCTCCTCTGTCACTGCTGGATACACGTCCCTCACCTGTTGAGGGAAATATGTCTGTTGACATGAAAAGTGAGCAGGGCCTCTGTTCATCTGTATTTTCCATTCGTATAACTAAAAGCTTGTTCGCTATATTTTCTATGAAACAACTCATTAGAATGAATGTCAATTTAATGTTATTAAATGTGTCTTTAACTGGTAATATGGATTATGACTATAATTATATATATATAAATAAATAGTTATAGTCTTCTCATTGAGCAGATAGGAGTTTAGCAGGCTCAAGGAATGTTTGCTCATTCAGTTAGTTTAATGATGGCTAAACTAAAAAATATGTATTTGTAAAAAAGGAAAAGAAACCAACATAAAAAGAAACAGCAAAATGCTGGGTACTTTGACATGGGCGCATCCCTAGTTACAATCACACTAACAATCAAACAAGTGGGTTAGCGACCTTCCTCTTGATGTTCTCCAGCAGGCTGTCCTGGCCATGTTTGAAGTGGGGGTGCTGAAACTCCACCGGACCGTCCCTCTCCTGTTTCACAATGCCTGTGTCAATGTGCATCACTTTCCGAAATCCATCTGCGCGCACACACAAACAGAGTGGGGGTAAATACATATATACACATTGAAATGTGTTGAGGTATCTGGGTGCTCTCATGGTAATGTAGAGCTGTTTTCATGGGACTCTTTTATTGTCTTTTACTTGGTCTCCCAGATGCTTTTTGTCTACAAATAAAATAACAAAGTTTAGTATATTGCAACATTAAAACCAAAACTGGTCTTACTTTCAACAATAACGGCAAGTGCTTTGAAGCGCCTGGAATGACATGGTCAAATGTATTATCTGTATGTACGTAGTCATTCGACTTCTCCTTCAGGTACTACATTCACAGGATCATCTAAAAACAGACACTTCTGTCTCGTTGCTTTGCAAATGATTACAGGCTTACACATGTTCAGTTGCCGGATGAAGCTGGCCATGTTGTTGTGCTTGAAGAACTTGGGGAGGATCTCCTTGGCAAAGTGCTGCTCGTCCAACACCAGAAAACTGTTGCCCTCCTACACACACACACACACACACACACACACACACACACACACAACACACACACACACACACACCACACACACACACACACACACACACACACACACACACACACACACACACACACACACACACACACACACACACACACACACACACACACACACACACACACACACACACACATTGACTCCGTATGCTAGCTGACCATCATAACACGTTAACAGTAGATGTTAGCTTCAGCAAGAGCCCATTGTTATCAGCGTGGTGTTTGAGATGCTACATTTGCGGCTAACCTCAGTGGCTAGCTAACATTAGCTTTAACAGCTAGCTGCTAGCGGTTGGTCGTTACCTGACTCCAGCAGATAAACTCGTTGGTGTCTGCATCCTCCACCAGCGTCCACAGCTTGGTGAGGAAAGCAGGGACGTTAGAGTTGTGTTTCATCTCGTTAATCTCGCACACAACCCCAGACAAGCTGCTCAGTCTGCCTTCACAAAACAAGGACGTCGAAAGATGACAACTTCCGGTGCTGGCGAACACGAGCTGATTGGTCGAAACGTTTTTGACGTGAAACTCCGTACTGGAAGCCCAATCAGACCAAAAGAGAAAACATCATAATAATCATTATTCATATTAACCTGATATTAACACGTCCTGTTATGAATCAGGACTTTATTTACTGTTTTTCACCAACCTTAATAATATGTTCAAAATGTTGATGTAATTTTACTTCAGTATTTATACTATGTTGTACAATTCAGAGGTACATGGTGTACTTTTCCTCCACTACATGTATGTAATACCTTTAGTTACTTTACATATCTGGATGAATGATATGAAATCTAATCAAGTGTTAAATCAGACTTTAGTTCCACCTGGAGTAAATCCACCAGCTACCCTACAGTCTAGTCATTCAGACTAGCTGCACCTCCCCGCTACCCTGCAGTCTACAAAGTACTTCAGACTAGCTGCACCTTCACAGCTTTGAGAACACTTTCATGATCAATCATTATAAAACAGATATATATTATTCTGAAATGGACCAATCTGCACAACGACTACTTTTACCTTTGGTACTTTAAGTTGATTTTGATGCAGGACCTTTACTTGTAACCGAGTATTCCTACACTTTGGTACTTCTACTTTAACTCAAGTTCAAGATCTGAGTACCTTTTCCACCACTGCCTATAGCATTTCCTTAACAGGTATCTTAGTCTGTGATGGAAACTTCTGAAGCAATAGAGACAGCACTCGGAGAGATACGAGCAGAGCAGGAACTTTGATGGCAAACACTGTTGACTTATTTGGTGCTTCGGCCGGAGAATTCACAAGACAACAACGGATGCCAAACCAATTCTAAAGATCGCTACCCCAGACCCATGTATTTAGCTGGTTGTGAGAGAATAATCAACATGCTGCATAACAAGATAAAACAGGCAAAGCACAATAACTCCTCCATCAGCTGACGCCAACAGGCAGGAGACAACACACTGAGAGCACAGCAGCAAGGCTACAGGTGCCTGAGCTCAGTGAGGTCATTACAAACTGATACACTGGGTCAAAGTTATGGGCCTAGGACAATATAATATTAATAATAACATTTGAAAAATATTTGACAAGGTGCTCTCTTGGAAAATTGTTTCTTACAATTTACTTACAATTCCTCACTTGGCTTATTATTTAAGGGCAGGATGCTTTCAAAAGATGAAGAAACCCAGGAGTCCAGCTGACACTCGTGTGGAGACTCACATGTGCTTTTTATTTGTAGTGATGCTTTCTCTGGTGCCTCTCTGCTTAGCCTACGTTCCGACCAACTTTACAAAGGACCTTCATTGAAAACCTATTCATAATATATAAAATAGGGAACTTTATGTCTTTTTGTGTCTTTTAAAAGTGTACACAGATATCAAAGCTAATTGTTTTTTCTAGTAGAAAAAGGACCTCGATGTAAACTGTTATCGGGTAAGCACTTTTTTATTTCTATTGACACCATACCATGTAAAACGCTTGAGTGGGTTTATTTTGGATTATGTTGGTTTTATTAAATGTAATGGCAACACAATCAAAGAACATTATGATACTGATAAATAGATGTTTAATTGTACATGTATATTGCCTCATGGTGTGGGTTAATCCGGTCTAAAGAATGTTATTATTCTTAAAAACATTTATACATTTATGTTATCACGTGGCCACTAGATGGAGTACTAAACTCACGGCAAAACCTGTCCGTTTTCAATTTGAGTTAACTGTCTGTGTACTCTGCTGCTGTGTAGTCAGTATATACACGCTTTACCTGCCATCAGGCCCTGCTGGGGCTGATTGTTTTGCCCCCCTATTTAAACAACAAATCAAAGTCATGGATAGCCTCGGCAGGCTCTGTGATCGCACTTCTCCACTCTGATCCACGCGCGCCTGGTCCTCTCCTCCAGATGAGGATGGCCTACAGGTTTAAAATAACCTGGAAGCTTCGACATGTTTTGTAATAGCTGCTTGTCTCGAAACTCCTTTTCCCTCAACAATTTCCTTTCCCGAGCGCCACTCTCAAACTTTTTCTTCTCCGACAATTTCTCCTAAACAAACTTCATCTGTCACTCAATCACTCGCAAGTTGAATAAGTCACATGTGAAACATATTGTCATTCTGATTGGCTGTTAAGTGGTGCCCACGGACTGTTACGGAGTCATCTCATGAGCGGAGCAAATGATCAAAATACTATTGAGGGAAGATATTTGCGTTTGGAGGTCTGGGTGAAGCTCATGAGTGTGTGTGTGTGTGTATTTTGTTTGTTTCCCGGGGAAAACACTCAGGAGAAACACCGGCTGTTGTTATGCCTGCTGTGACATCAAGTTACTCCGTTCTCCGCCTGTAATTACAAGCTTCAAAGTTGTATTTACCATCTGAATTTGCCGAAACAAGTTTAATATTCTCAAAGCCAAGAATTTGTTTATTTGTATACGGCCCGCAAGACAATTTGGTACGGCCCTCGAGGTAATTTATAAACATACGCAAAAAAGAAAAAATTGTAAGAAATCTAGACCGCAAAAAAAATAAACAAGCGAGTACCTGTTATTCCTGGCGAAGGTCAGGGTCCTTGAACACAACACGAGCCTAACGTGGTATATGTCTCGACTGACAGGGGTGCAGTTCTGACGGAGAGCACCAGAACGTCGCTCCAGCACTTCAGAAATTGCAGTACCCATAAGGAGCCGTACACATGCCGCAGTTTCTGCGTGTCTGTGTCTCTAGCTGAAAGCCCAGTGGCGATCTGCTCATCTGTCATACTGATCATACAGTCAATAACGTTGTTGTTATTAGCATCTGGGTAGCTAGCTATGCTAACGAATATATTTTTTTCTACAACCAGTGAGGTAAAGGCACATCTTTATATGATCATTATAGTTATAAAAAAATAAGAGAATAAAGTAAACAGGTATAAAATACTATATGACAGTACACAAAAGTTGTTATTAATAAACAAGAATACAGTTTGAAAGGAGAGTGATCTGTCAAATATTCATAAAGAAAAATAAATCTGCTTCCAGTTCTGTTTCATATGGGTGTTGAGAGATGTATCCATAGATCTCCTAATTTTGCTCTCAAAGTGCACCAGATTGATGCCCCCCCCCCACACTTAAATCATGTTCACATGGATAGGAAACTAAATACATTTTGTACATTCCATATCTTTCTGTTTTGGTGGTCACGCCACACCGTGCACGTGCCTGCATACGCAAGTCATGGTGACATATCTGGATAAAGAGGTTGCTTTTTCTTTGCACAGAATGAAAGCAGAGGTCAATAATTTGTACGGCCCTCTGAGGATATTGTAAAAATTGAAATGGCCCTTGAGAGGAAAAAGGTTCCCCACCCCTGATCTAGGACCTCACAACAGGTGCCTCCTCCTGCCTCTCTGTGCGTCTGATGGCTGGCTCATGTGGTAGGTTTATCAGTAAATCAGTATCAGTTTATCAGTAAATGCTGGGCACAAACATTCATATCCAGCCTTTTCAGAAACTCATGACACAAACAAATGAGAGAGGGTAGTTCCTCACAGAGACCAGCTGCAGTGCATTTGAAAGAAGCATTATGTGGCAGGGCCTAACTTCAGCCATGACTGCTGAGTGAGGTTGACAAGTGTTGGCCTAATTGGATTGGAGGGTAACATGACATCAAAAGACGTCACGCGCTCCTTTAAAATGGCTGTAATTAGGACATTCTTTTACTCTGACACAGGCAGCTTAGGGAGGAGCAGGAATCAGAGCACATTGCAGCCACCCAGGTGACGCATTCATCTCAGACTGCACAAGAGAAATATTGCAAATAATTCACTAATTTACAGTTAAACTTACATGCTGTTCGTTTGAATATACATTGGGACACCAGTTCATTGTATAACACATTGATGAAACAAATGGATGCAAGTTTTGTCAAGGACTGAACTCAATTGCACGACTCAAACTCAGACTCGGATAGCGTTTCAAAATAAGACTTTACTGGGCTTTGCACAGTAATGAAAACAAGGAAAACAAAAACACTCTTTCGAGGAAAACTAGAACAGTGATCGTTAACATAGATCCGTGAGAAGTCCGTGAGGTAAGCTGGAACGTAGGTCATAGAGAGACAACAAACTGACAATGAACAGGAGGGAGCTAACACAATACACAGGTAAAGGGGACACAGGTGGAAACAATCAGGGCGGGGAAACGGTCAAGGACGCAGGAGACAGAAGGGGGCGGGGAGCGAGGAGGCCTAAAATGAGAGGGAGAATTAATTAAGAGAATAAACATAAAGCACAGGACAAAGGGACATGACACAACTAACATAAAGAATACACTTTCACTATAAGTTTCTTGTGAGAATGGGTCTGCGGAGAGCATTTCTCCGCGATCCCAACTCGTCTACTGCCAGCGTTCAGGGAGCTCTATGCAAGTCAATGGGTCTCCCTGTTAGTTAGCCAAGGGGTCCTGGTGTGTGAGGGGCTCCGCGGATTGGTCCATTTGGGCCAATCCGGTCATTTGTTGTTGATCTGGGTGTTCACACGTCACAGAACCCAGGAAGCAAACAATGGAGAAAGAGAAATGTCCAACGAGGCGTTCTGGGGCAGCAGACAGGTCTTCTCTGTGTTAGAGTGTTACTCGCTACAGGGTGCACTTTGAGGGTCTGTGACTGCAGACCGTTTACATGCAGCAAAACCTTCATAGCGCACAAGGGGACGGGTGATAACCAGAAAAGCATGACATGGGCTCTTTAAAGAGTTACCTGCATGCTAAAGAAAGTTATTCTTTGTTAAAGGTGGGGTAGGGAATTTTGGAGAAACTAGCTCGAGTGCGCTAGAATTTGAAAAAATCTGCCACTTCCTCACAGAGCCCCTCCTCCAACACACAGGAACGCGCACATGACCAATGAGGGCACGAGATAAGTTTGTGCCCCGATGGAAGGCTGACAGGCAGGTAGGCCATCCAGTTACTTTAGCCGGGCCGGCTCAGGTGATTGGTCGTGCTTTTCCACAGATGACATTTTTTAATGGATTTGTTGTCAAAGCACTTCAGATATTCATTGCTATCGGGACTTTAAGAGCATTCCATGGAATATAACAAAAAGTGTGTCTCAAGCCGGTTTCTCAAACGTACCTACCCCACCTTTCATGAAAAAAGTAATTATTTGATATTTTAAGATTGTCACTCAAAATAAAACCTTAATTTCTTCTCTGTCAACCTCACATGGCTATCTTTGAATTACAACCAATCGTCCCATAATGCATCTGAATTAGGCCAGTCTGTGGACAGAAAATTGGCAAAATTAAAAAGTGGAACTTCAGGAATAACAGTAGGAAAGCAGAAACTAAGGTTGAACTAAGTAACTTCTACTTGACCATGGTTTTTTTCCCTGACCTCAACACAGTTCATCCTGCTATTACGTAGATCTGTGACATGTAATAGTTATGTCAGGAAGGTATTGGTCAGGAATAACACAAACCTGGCCTGTGTGCGTGTGTGCCTGAGTTTGTGCATGCGTTTGTGTGTGCGTGCGTGCATGAGTGTGTGTGTGGTTTCAGAGCAGGTACGCGGCTGTATACTAAAATGTGCTGTGGAGTTGGAACACACACTGGTTGGAAAGAACAGACATTTTCCGTTGCAGAACTTGGACATTGGTTTTATAGTTGTTGTTTTCTCTCTTCTTAATTAATATTGAAGCCTAACGTGGCAAAAAGGCCCAGAAGAAGAAGAAAAAATACAGCAGCATTACTGCTGACCTTGGCAGATTTCTGTGTTTGCCGAATGAATAATATGTTTCGGAGTTGGCCAAGCGGGTATTAAGCGCCCTAGTCTGCCAAAGCTTGCATTTTACTGCACTTTCAAACACTGTTTGATTAAGTGTGGCTCAATAGGTATGCCTTTTTCTATAAAGCGGTGCTGTATTTCATCCCCCCCGGCCCCTACCAAATAAAACACTACATTCAAAATAAATGATCTCACCAAAAATGTGGTCATTTTTAAAACCTTTCTATTATAGTGTAATAATAAGACACACCTCCCCAGTTTTCACAGTGTCTGTATTTCCCAAACATTATAAAACCCATTTAATCTAGTCTTTGCTTCTCTGTACTTTCAGGAAGTTCCAAAGAACATATCAAATATTTCTTTAGAGAACTTAAAAGGATTGCAAGGCTAGCTGCAGGACAACACTGACCATGTAGGCCACCAAAGCAAACTGAACAAATCACAGCTATCATTTGAGCTCAGATTGAATAATGGAGTGCGAGTGCCTCAGCAGGGTCCGTCTCCGTCCTACACCAGACAGCTCAACATGTTACATGTCACCAAATGCACTAATGCTAATTCCTAGATCTCTCAAACTCAGGTTTGTGAAATATTAAAATACCAGGCCCCTTTTGAAATCATCTCAAAACATGAAATCTTTGGATTTAGGCATTTAGGAATTGTTTTGGTCAAATCATGATCAAAGACACCTTACAATCTAATTGCTGCTGTTAAATGGTGTGTGCACATTAGGTCCCCCAAACTGATCTGTGGCCTTGGATTGGAGAGAAACATCCAGACAACATTAGCAGAAGCAGTAAAGAAGATTCAAGACGGCATTCCCTTTACATAAACCCAAAGAAAGTGATCAGTGACAATGAGGGCCAAAATGTGTTTTACATTTCCACAGTGGAAATGTAAAACTTCACATAAAGGTTTACTGTTCCACATTATATCCTTTAACTCAGTGGTTAAACCGCAGGGGGTGCGCCAGGCCTCAGATGATTTGAGGCCAAATATCATATTTAGACTTTTTATTTTTGTATTAATTTAATCCAAATGAATGAATCCTGAGTCCAATAACCATCAAAGTCACTCCAAGAGTGCTCCTTAATCACGCTTTCATCCTCCTTCAACAACACACTTCACATTCATCCAGTTTGTGACAGTAGTTGTAGCATTTTGAGACTTTGAAACTTGAATTACCGCTGCCCCCCCCCCTTGTGTGTGTGTGTGTGTGTGTGTGTGTGTGTGTGTGTGTGTGTGTGGGGGGGGGGTGCAACTTCCAACAGGAGTCATTTGGGGGGGCTCTTTAACTCATCCCACTGCCACAGGCATGCACCAGTCTAACGTGTGTCTCCATTCTCCCTTTCCATTGTGAACTCAAAGTGAAACTGTGACACTCCTTACCAGCTCCAACCATCCTTGTAAACTTGTTATAGTGCTACAACGCAATACAAAAAGTCATAGCCATAACATCTTAATACGATTGCTTTAAAACCTGTGTGCCAGCTGCCTCACACTTTTTATTGTTTGCATATTCATTTTGTTTGTACTAATGCTGTGTGCAGTAACAGGGCCCTGGGAGACAGAGACAGTGGAACAACCTCATTTGGCCAGGGCTGCAGTTTTAGACAAGTAGCTCATCCTCCGGAAAGGATGTTGGTGGTATTTGTAGGACATATAGGTGTGAAGGTTATATAATGCCTTATAACTTCTTCATGTGCAGTGCATGCATGTGCCTTTTATTGTGTGTATGGACGTATGTGTGTGTGTCGGGTGGGAGGGTGGGATGCATGCGTGGGTAACAGAGTAACAGAGCAAAACCATATGGAAGCACCAAAATGTACCATTCTCTCATCTGCCAATTGAAAGTAAGTCAGGGGGAGAACTACAAAGACAGGATATCATTAGTGAGGGCTGAAGTCACACTGCATGACATGAGGTCATTCCTGTAAGCAGATGCTGGGAGAGGAGTTAACAATTAAAAACAAATAGGAACCAGAAAGAACTATCCATCAAAGAAAGCTTCTTGTAATCTGTCCAAGACACTCACTGGAGTTAGCTTTCAATCGACCATGCTTCAGATTATACTCAATGATGACATTTCAACCATCACTGCTAATGTTATTCTTTAATTATCCTAATAAACATCTGTGAACGACAACTACAGCATATTTAAAGGAAACTTTCCACATTTTGGTAAAATGGAGAAACTAATTTCCAATGTGTGAAATAAAATGATCATAGACAGGGAAATAAAACAATTCCTCCATTAAAACCATAGACTGTATATATAAATGGACGTAGGGTCTGTGATGTCACCCATAGGATTCTGCAGAGTTGCTGAGAAGCCTAAAGTAGGCGGTGTCGGCCACTAACGTCTCGACAGTGACGTCAGAGTCTAACTCCCGTCTGCTCCAAATAAGGGCAAAGAGGCGGAGCCGGGGCGGGACCTCCTGCCACCGAGCTGGAAGTTCCAGAGCTAGCTGAGGCTAACAAGCTAAGCTAACATGCTCAGCAGTGCTGCTCTGTGATGCTAGCCGGCTAACCTACGTCTGTTGCTCCCGGTCTGCATATTTTACGTTGCTTAAAGAGCCTGTGACACGAGTTTCCCCCATCATCCAAACCCATCAATTTGAGTAAATATTGTCCCCTTGAAAACCGTTACTGAACTGATTTTGGATATTTGTACTTTGATAACCATTAATCTGCCCTTCAATGTTGACCCTTTTCTGGATCTTCTCGGGGATTCTTCAAGTCCCGCCAAATGATGTGTGACGTCATTGCGGGCACAGCGCTCCAGCTGCACCGTCCAGATCCCAGTTTCTGCATGTAAACCTTTATATATATACAGTCAGATGTAAACGCACAACGGCGCACACAGCAGCAAGCTCAGACAGCGATGATGGTTTAATTTTGAACATGTCTGAGAGCTCATATGAGGCCGAAGGATCGGTTTATGTTGTATATGTTAGAAGTTTAGGAATGAGGTGCGTCAATATGGGCGATCATACGGTCATGTAGCCAGTGGTGGAATGGGACTAAAAATCATCACGGGACTCTCGACCGGCCCACTTCGGTACCGCTAGTAAGTTGTCAACGGGGGGAGTGGGGGATGTGCTAGTGACTTATCCGACCGGCCCACTTCGGTACCGGCCCATCGGGATTCGTCCCGATGGCCAGTCCGCCACTGCACCCAGCCCACGTAAACTGTCAACGGGGGAGCCTGGCTGCGGGGAAACGGTGGACCTAGTGGCCCGACCGGAGTGGGAATAATAATAATAATAATAATCCGTGCATTTTACCCATTAATTTCCCCAACATTGTGGTAAAAAAAACACACGTTTAATCCACGTTGGTGTACTACAACTACAAAAAGCATCGGTTTGTTTTCTCATCAGGAAATGCAGACCGGCTTAAACAAACAATTTTTAATCATCCTCACGACCATTTAATGTATCATATGTTCGCCGAATTGACATGAAAGCACTGACACATATGAATATACTGTAATCAACTTCATTACAACGTTGTTAACGTGCCTACACTCAGTAATTCACCATTTCTACGCATGACAACACACTTTGTCCGTGTTTGGCTCTCTCGCCGCACAGTGAAGCGTTCCCGCATTGACATCACTTCCGGCTTTCCGGATTGGTGGATTTAGTTTCCTGCACACTGTGCTGGAGGAGCACCTGAAGACCGCCACCGTTTTTAAAGAGCAACTTGCAGTAGATGCACTAGATTTATGCTTAACCTTGCCTGAAAATTACAATTAAAAAAGTTAATGCAGGATTTGATATGTTTTACGAGACATAAGGGCAGGAATTCAGAGGGGAAAGGAGCCGTTTTGAGCTCTGCTACTAAAAACTGCTTTTTTTAACGTCATACGTCAAACGCGTCATATTACGTCACATGGGGGAGCAACTTTGTAGTTGTTTGTAGTTGGTTTGAATGGTTGTGATTTAGTTAGCTGGTGTTTCGGTAATTTTACATTGCATTTCACCATTTGTAATCATGGTGATTAGGACATCGAGTCCACAGTTTCCAGGGCTGGACATTAACGACTGCCCGATGGCCATAGTATTTAGCTCGGGCAATGAAGCCTCACCTGCTGGTTGCCCGATCGGGCAATCTATTATGCCAGTATCATGCATCTCGCGGATCCAGTAATGAGTGACCTGACAGTAAAACTAAACATATCTATAACTAGTTTAGGTAGTTTGAGAGGTAATTAAAATAGCTACGTGTGATATTCTAACCTGAAGTGTGTGTTTTGTTCCGCTCACCGCTGCATGTGATCATGCAGAGCTGCGTGTCGACTCGTCAGCAGCAGCTGATCTCTCTCTCCCGTCAGATTAGACTTCACTCGCGTTTATGTCCATATCGATCAGATCCAGCTAGTTCTAGCTAATGATAGGACTACCTGCTTATTAAAAGACACCTAAACAATAAGTGTTGCTATGCAACTGGGTGAGGCCACAAAGTATAGCGCAGCATTATGCATTTGTTTACATGCCCACCGGAACCCCGAGGCATTACCAACAGATCAACGCACAATCAACCCATACAGGACATCTCTTTCTCCACATTAAAGGTGGGGTAAGTAATTTTGGAGAAACCAGCTTGAGTGCGCTAGAATTTGAAAATACACAGCCGGAAAAAATCTGCCACTTCCTTACAGAGCCCCTCCTCCAACACACACAAACGCACACATGACCAATAGAGAACCGCAGTGACCAACACACTCTCACTCCCTAAGCGTCCAGGAGCGACGTTTGGTCAGTGTCCGTGGCGTGCAGTTGTGACGCTCCTAGGCTCCTTCAGCGTCATAAAGGGACGCAAATAGCTTTCAACTGATTGCAATGTATTCCCATCTGCGGCGGGATTTGACGCTCATGGAAGCACGACATTCTCCCCCACCCCGTCCCCAGTCCCCAGACCTGCACATGCTGGCTATTCTGTTTCGCAACATGTTCTCTATCTATGGCACGTCTCTACTGGGAGTTGTAGTTTTAAAAGACGTTTTCGTGTTTCCCATAATAAGAAGTTGCCAGTATTAAACTGTGTACATCCCTGGAGGTTTAGGGGACAGGAAACACTCAAATTTAAAACATATAATTAATAAATGGGTGAAAATTGCTTGTGCCCATTATGGGCAGCATTAATATATATACTCACATGCCAGCTAAGGTCAGAAGAGCTTTATTTAACAGCTGGTCTTATGTGTGTGACCCCTGTGATAACATTACATTACATTAATTGATAAGCCTGAAACATGCACTTGTCAAGGTTCAGAGGCACATTTTGAAAATATGGCAGTAGCCATCGATCAGCTTAAGATATGATATACTTTATTGATCCCAAGTTGGAACATTTGCGTTGTGTATGCAGTTGTGTTTATTTGTAAATCATTTAGTATAATCACACAAATTCTGTGTTTTATATTTAACAATTCTGTGTTCTTTATTTATTGATTGTTCAATACCTGACAAGGCCGGAGATGAAATATCTACATACATCTTATAAGAGTATAATACATAATGTATAATATCAGTTAAAATAAGTGCTTCAACATAGTTAACATTGCTGGAGGTATGCACACATATTGATAGATGTCTTGTAATGCACTATTGAATGAACCTTTTTCATTCAGTGCAGAACTACACCACAGTTGTGTAGGCCTATATGAGGACCAACACTATACATTGACGGGGAAGGGGGTAGCAATAAAGATAACACCATTAAACAGTTACACAACATAACAGAAATAATATCGATAACAGCGTCCCTAGCAACCACCTTGGTAATAATGAAAACGTTGCGATTTCGAAGTAATCTTCGTAATAACTAGCAAACTAAAGATCATGTACATCCACTGCACACTTAATCTGAAATAACAACTCATATTTCTCGCAATATAAATGACATCAAAACGCATTTTAATGGCCAAACTAACTTTAAAATAGGCATTTTCCACCGAGAATAAAAGGAAGTTCGGCCATGTTTTCTTTTTCTGCAGGGAGAAATGTGAAGATCACGTGACATAGAAGCCAGCCATTGGAATGAATGGTGAGACGTAACCCTCGGAGCACACTCTCCAATCACAGAGCTTGAGGACTATCACGGGGTTTGTCAAACAGAGCACATGGTGTAGTCCAAACGATAGCTGGGGATTCTGGGTAGTGTAGTGTCTTCTGCCATCCTTTACTCCGAAAAAATATTTGTTTCTCCAAATCGAAGGGGAAAAAATACAAAAGCATTGCACACAATTTAAACCAATCAATGTTGTGTAATTAACAAGGATAATCTAGTGTTTTTAGTCGATGAGTAGTGCAGATATCACTGTAAAATCAATCGACAGTAAGGGGAATACTTACTTCCGGGTGTACAATTCTCCGTTATCCAATGGGAATGGACGCTCACATTGCCTTTAAGGGCAGCCGACACAAACGAATGCCGTGCTTCCATGAGCGTCAAATCCCGCCGCAGATGGGAATACATTGCAATCAGTTGAAAGCTATTTGCGTCCCTTTATGACGCTGAAGGAGCCTAGGAGCGTCACAACTGCACGCCACGGACACTGACCAAACGTCGCTCCTGGACGATTATGGAGTGAGAGTGCGTTGCAGTGACGCGTCCTAAAACCCGAAAGTAAGTTAGCATTTTTAGCACTTCCGGTTCCTTGGTCAAAAAGCAACGAATTTTCTCCATAGGGTTTTGAAAAATAGCTCGAAATAAGGTCTGTGGTTGTTGACACAAATTTAAGAGATAAATCACGTTTTGTTCTACGACATTAAATACATCAGCAGTGACCCCACTGGTGATTTTTGGAGAGTTTACGTGTCTGAAAAACGATGGTTGTTACCAAGTGGCTGAATAGGACTACAGAAATTGTCGAGGCCGTTGTACGTCATTACGCCGAACACGTAAACACTCCGCTAAGTTTGTTTTCCCCTGCGTTCTGCTTGAAAGCAAGTACCTGCCTATCTTTAGTATCTGTATATCTATATCTGACCATTAGAATCTGTATTTTTGAAATTGTCATTTTTAACACCGTAGTTCTACAAATTATAGAATAATTAATTACCAGTGTTTTCCAATTTTACTCGGCAGTTCGTTTTGTTTGCTAACATTAGCTAAAGCTAGCGCTACTAGTTAGCTACGCAATGGCTTGTTGCTTTGCTCCGGGTTGCAGCCACAGGACTTTGCATGAAACGTGCTCGTTCTATCGTTTCCCAGCCAATGTTTTCCAAAGGAGAGTCTGGATTAGTGCCATGAGGTAAGCTGACGTTACATTTGTGTCCATGTCACTGTGAAATGCAAATGATGGGTAGTGACTGTATCACCGTTTTAGAGATGGCGCTGCTGAAAAGACCGTAACATAAGTAAAGATAAGTAAAAACCTGTGTGGCTTATATGATAAGTCTAATTAGTGCAAGCAGCATAATGTTTCACCATGTAACTAAAGATTGTAGTCAGGGAAATCAGTTTGACATATTGAACTAATAACAAATCACCTCTGGCTGGCAGAGAACTCTCTGCTCCATAGCTTCTCTTGGACGTAACATCACATGTACATTTTACATTTATATTCAATTTAATATTCCATCCCTCACATACTTTTGTATATATATAATAACTTATATTTTGTTTTTCTTGTTATGCTGCTGCAACACAAACATTACCCAAATTGGGATCAATACAGTAATATCTTAATTAATTAAGAAATATAACTATTATAATTAGTGTAGCAGCTGACACCTATTTTCAATATGGATTAATCTACCTTTATTTCTTTAGTTCAATTTTCATCTATAAAAATGTCAAAATAGTGAAAATGTTCACGAGACAAAGTGCAAGGATATATCTTTAGATGTTTTGTTTTAGCCTATGTACTGTATGTCTTAATGCTCTTATATGTGACGGTGTGACTTCCATGAAACTAATATTGTATATCTTCCCAACAGACGAGCTGACAGGAAGCTGCACGTGTCCTGACTTATAGTGGTTCTCTCCTATCTACACTTCTTGTCATCTTTGTAAAACGATATCAGACTGGTAATTGACACAGCCATGACTTCTAGTTAAATTCAGTGTGGCTCAAATGAAAAGCTTTGTTAAAATATGCAAGCATGCGGAAGTCAAAGTCAGCTTTATTGTAAACAAATTCTACATGTGTTATAGATCCAGAAATATCGTTTCCCACAGTGGGACATGTATGTGTGAGTCCCTCACTCTGTTCCAGTCCCGCCTCAAACCCCATCTTTTCACCTCTCTCTATCCGTAAAACACCCCCCCACTCATTTTCGACCTCCTCCTGACTGCCACTGTGTTTTGTTTTGTTGTTTTTGTTGTTTTTCTTAGTCTGTTGTCTACCTGCCCCAGTCTATCTACCCCCCCCCCTCATATTGTAAAGCGTCTTTGGGTACTATAAAAGCGCTATATAAATCCAATATATTATTATTATTATTATACACAAAACAAAACGGGCCTAGATAAACGGGGTATACAGTTTAAAATGTTAATATATTTAAAGTGTTCAAAGTGCAGTTTCAGTGCAAGTCAGTTGAAACGATCTTAAGTTGGCATGACGTTGAAGTCGTGCGACCCTGCTGCTGTACTAGCTTGTAGTTAGTTTATAGCATAACGTTAGAATTTTGCTTCTGGCGACTAGATTTATGATTCAAACATTATAAAAGTAGGAGAGACATGTGGAGATTATCCGGCTGAACAAAACATGATCCCTCTCTTAAATGTGTGTCAACCACAGACCTTATTTCGAGCTATTTTCCAAAATCCTATGGAGAAATTGCATTGCGTTTTTGACGAAGGAACCGGAAGAAGTTTACTTCCGGGTTTTAGGACGCGTCACTGCGCTTCTCTATGAGGGCACGAGATAAGTTTGTGCACAGATGGAAGGCTGATAAGGTAGGCCATCCAGGTATTTTAGCCGGGACGGCTAAAATGATTGGTCGTGCTTTTTACAGTGCTACGGCTTCCACAGATGACATTTTTGTATGGATTTGTTGTCAAAGCACTTCAGATATTCATTGCTATCGGGATGTTAAGAGCATTCCATGGAATATAACAAGTGTATCTTGAGCCGGTTTCTCAAACTTACCTACCCCACCTTTAAGTGTTACGGAGCGTCCACACTACAGCTTCAAAAATAGCTTGGAGCTGGGCGTGTCTGGAGCTTGGGGATTTTATTCAAGCAACACGGCCAACAACCAATCACATGAATCTCCCGCCTCCGACATACAAAGCAAAAAACCCCGGGGATTTTATGGGAGCAATATATATATATAAACTCCCCAAACAGGCGAAAACCTACCAGTTTCCCCCACTGTCTCTGCCACCTCCCTCCATGCCTGGTTCCTTCGGTTTGTATCCCGGTAGGTGAAGAGGGTCTGGTCATACAAAACCGGGTGATTGCTACGGCGATAGTTAGTTTCTCCTCCGACATTTTTTTAAATATAGAAATGAACGGCGGGATATCTCTCCCAGCTTAGACGCGGTTTGATTGGCTTCGGCTTCAGCTGTCAGATTTTGGGAAACGGGATTTGATTGGCTGGCGCTGGCTACTCCGGCATCTCTGGCGTCAGAAGTTGAACATTGTTCAACTTCTGTCGCCAGAGATGCCTGAGACGGACCGCTCTGCTACCCATAATTCAGTTCGGCGAAAAAGCGAGGCTACGTGACGTTACCCCATTGAAAGTGAATGGGCAGATTGGAGCTTTCGACGCTGTCGATGCTGTCGACGCTGTAGTGTAGACGGGCCGTTAGTGTTACGATCTCACGCACTTAGGATGTTGGACCCAATTGCAGACAGGGAGACAGAAGTAAAGTATTGGTAAGATACTTTATTTTTTAAAAAAAAACACAATGAACAAAAAAAAGGTCACTAACTAATCTCAGGGTGAGATGACAAAAAATGAGACCAAAAGGAAAATCGCTCATGTAGTGAGGAACAAAACTATTCTTGAGCACAAAAGAGCATAGACCTGACCATGGCAAGAGACAATACGAACTGACACTGAACACTGGGAGACAGGGGAATTTAAACACAGACACAGGCTGACACTGATGAGCGCAGGAGACACACAAGGAGTGACAGGTGAAAACAATCAGGAAATTAGACACACCAGGGAAACTAACGACAGACATGAAAACACAGGGAAAATAGACCAGACAATACACAGGGAGGAAAACATGACAAGGAAAATGGAAAAACACCCACACCTAGACATAGAAACGTGACATGACATAATAATCCTGACAGAACCCCCCCCTCAAAGGACGGATACTAGATGTACCTAAACAAAACAAAAAAAATCCAAAATGTCCAGCAGGGTTGGTGGAGGCGGTCCGGAGGACGGGCCTTGACTGACAGCCCAGGGCATGGCAGAGGACCAGGAAGGGGTCTCGGGCGGACGGCCCGGGGGCAAGACAGAGTTTGAGGAGGGGCGAAGACCACAGCTCTCAGGGGACCGGGCAGGAGCCGGTGTTGACCGGACAGGAACTGGAGCCGGTGGAACAGGTGATGTCGAGGCCTCCAACGAAACAGGACATGGGGTTGGCAGGACCCCCGGCAGGAGAGTAGACTGTGGGACCTCCAACGAGACAGGACAAAGGGTTGGCAGGACCCCCGGCAGGAGAGTAGTCGGCGGGGCCTCCAATGGGACAGGACACAGGATTGGCAGGACCCCCGGCAGGAGAGTAGACGGCGGGACCTCCAACGAGACAGGACAAAGGGTTGGCAGGACCCCCGGCAGGAGAGTAGTCGGCGGGTGCCTCCAACGGGACAGGACACAGGGTTGGCAGGACCCCCGGCAGGAGAGTAGTCGGCGGGACCCCCAACGGGACAGGACAAGGTGCTGGCAGGATCCCCAGCGGAACCTCCAACGGGACAGGACAAAGGGTTGGCAGGACCCCCAGCGGAACCTCCAACGGTACTTGAGTAGGAACTTGAGTGGGAAGTCGAGAGAGGGCTTGAGAGGGACCTCGAGAGGTGACTTGAGAGTTGACTTGAGAGGTGACTTGAGACGGGATCTCGAGAGGGAACTTGAACGGGAACTCGAGAGGAGACTTGAGAGGGGACTTGAGAGGAGACTCGAGAGGCAACTCGAGAGAAAACTTGAGTCGATTTGAGAGGGGACTCGATAGGGAACTCGAGAGGAGACTCGAGAGGTGACTCGAGAGGGGACTCGAGAGGGGACTCGAGAGGATACTTGAGAGGGGACTCGAAAGGATACTTGAGAGGGAACTCGAGAGGAGACTTGAGAGGGGACTCTGGTAGGAACTTGAGAGGTGACTTGAGAGGGGACTCGAGAAGAGACTCGAGAGGTGACTGGAGAAGGAACTTGAGAGGGGAGTAGAGAGGATACTTGAGAGGGAAGTCGAGAGGAGACTCGAGAGGGAACTCGAGAGGAGACTCGAGAGAGAGAGCTTGAGAGGGAACTCGAGAGTTGACTTGTAAGGGGACTTGAGAGGGAACTGGAGAGGTGACTGGAGAGGGGACTGGAGAGGAGACTTGAGAGGGGACTCGAGAGGTGGCTTGAGAGGTGACTCGAGAGGAGACTTGAGAGGGAACTGGAGAGGAGACTTGTTATTAAATTCTGCTCTTTTGCCCTGAGTCACTTGAGACTTACGAATGGTTACACACACACACAACACAATTGTGAGTTCTAATGAAGAAGATTGAGTTGTAGAGGCTATAAATACTCAGAGTGGAAGAGGGAGGGGCACTGCTATGTGTGTGTATGTTGGTTTGTGCAAGTGTGCTGGTACTTTGTAAATGACATTTGTCAACTTTGTCGAGAGGAAATGGAGAGACAGCAATGTACAGCAGCATCGCTGAGCCACCAGGGCGCTAAGCCACCCCTGCTATCATAGTTCCTTCATCCTGCTTCATGCTTGTGCCGTGGTATTTGGATCATGGGTGTTATATGAAGTTATTATCTGGTCTTTGCGATGTGATACACCACATCTCAAGTTATTCAGCTGTAGTTGTAGAGATGGCTCATCACATGACCTGCATGGACCTTCAGTCACATGATAGCATGATGGTTGTATATGGGAGGATGGGTTAAAGATGCTTTCTGGTCCTCCCCTGTCTGCTGGTTGATGACCTTTGACCTCTTATGGGGTGAGGGGTTTATATATGCAATACAATAAACTGAAAGATAAACAGTTTGCTGAACACAGCTATGCCTTGCATGAGCTTTTTTCTGGTGCCATTCACGTGCTTGATATGAATGAACTAGTCTGCTGAACTGTTTGAGCAGTCTGTTTATTTCCCCTGATATTGACACCTGCATTTCCCTCCATCCTTTGTGGAATCTGAACACAACTACACACTCAGTTTGATTGTTTTTTGCCAAATTACTAGACACATCAGGGATAAAGTGAAATGAACATTATTCATGTGAAACCCGTGAGGTAACACGTAAGCATCTCAGTGCTGCATTCCATGTTTTATTGTTGCACACATGTTCCATTCTCTGCAGCAATGACTAGAAGACTGGGGCCAACACATTGGGAATGAAAGGTTTGGCAGTCACATCCTAAACTCACAGTACATGGCAAATGTGGCTAAATCTGCAACAATAAATAAAGCAAGAACTTAACGAGGACTAGTTAAAGGAATCACAGTTTTGTTTCACACCATAAATGTTTCTATTTTTAAGTGAATGTAATTGCCCACAATTTAGCTCCCTGTTAAATGGCAGCATATGTGTTGAGGTGTTAATCCAATTAGAGCAGCAAAGTTTGGGGCTCAGCACTAATAGTATAAAGTGATTAAATATTGCTGATCTGGTTTGGCAAGTAATCGGATATTATCCCCTCTACTTCCTCTCTCCTGGTTAGTACTGATCAAAGAGGGGGAGGGGTCAGACTGAAGGAGACATAGCACTGGGCTTCATAAGGAGATCAAATCGTTCTAATCAATGTGAACCGAATGACTCCAGATATGAATGGCTGCCCTTGTGTTTACTAAGTGTTACTGTACTGCCACTGATTGGCTGTCTGTCTCTGATCAGCAGCAGGAACACTCCTTTCCGCTGATCCAGATAAGACCGGCCAAAGACAGCGTTGTGGTCAGAAGGATCTTTGACAGAGTTGGGGACTACTTGCACACAGAGTTGGCCGGTTAGAGTTCATTGTTGGCACACACTGTGCAGGTGATGGAATTGGACATGAAGCAAATTGTTAATATGTTATGACTGACGTTCACAAAGAGGCGTTGACAATGACATGATGCAACATGATGACTCCCCGAGGAGTACCCTTAAAGAGGATGTCAAAAAAGTTTCTGGGATTTATCTTCATTAATTTCTCCGTCTCTGTAGCAACCTGTGATCAAGAGTAGCCACGCCCTAAAGCAAACACTGCAATATTTTGTAATTAACTGTCAATAGGACCAACATTTACAAAATAAGCATCATGCTGGATTTAAGGAGACACACTATCATAACGAAGACTGGAACGTTCATCTGTTGGAGCGGGTGCACCCTGTCAGTGAGGGTTGTACTTTTATTTCCTCTTTAATCTACGGCTGTGAGACTGAGCGCTGAAGCTCATTCATAAAAAGTGTGAGAGCAAGAGTCCTTGATCCAAACCATGTCCCACAGTACTGTATGTGTGTATGTCTGACAGAGTTTGCTGTCAAACATATTACAGTCAAGAACGGGGGAGAAGGTATGATCTCAGATGATGGTGATTTCAGAATAGTGATACACACAGCCAGGGAATACAAGCTCCCTCTCTCTGCACACGTTTTGGTTGGTGCTTGTAAAAAGAACCATGCATGCATTATGTTATGTGGTTTACTCAACCACATAACATTTTGGATGGAAAATGCATCATTTCTATGTTACTCCATCAAAAATAAACAATTGGGAAAACAGCAGTATGGTTGGAGACAATGTGGACATTTGACTCACTCGCATACCTTATATGTAAAAGTAAAAGCATTTTGTGTTAGGGTTATTTTAACAAAGAAATATTAGTTTATACAATTCCCTGTGACCCCAGGGTCATGAACCTGGGCTTAATCCGAATGGTATAATCGGAGAGGAGGAACATCTTTAGTTTTTAAATCCTGATGTGGGTAAAAGGCCATCACATGATGAAAGATGAAAGAGTGACCCTCTGGACTGGTTCAATGGCTGGACGTTGTAGAATCAGAATCAGAAACAGCTGTATTACCAGGTAGATCGACACGTACAAGGAATTTGAACTTGTCATGGTGCATAGAAGAAAGATATACTATGGAAAGACTGCGCTACCGTCTAAGGCACATGTGTCAAACTCAAGGCCCATGGCCCATGGGAAGGGGGGTACTGAGGGCGCTGCAGCACCCCCTAGCGGCAGGCCGGGGGCGCGGAGCTCCCCTGTCTGAATTATTATGTGACGGTTATTGCTGCTCCCGCTGTGCAAAATCTGTGTAAAATGTAGCCAATACATTCCACATTGTTGGTAAAATAATATTTTGGCCTACCCCGAATGTTTTTTCTGTAGCCCCGGACAATTCTACCTCCATAATATAATACATTAACCGTGTGTTTACGTGAACCTCATCATGACACTCGAGAGGACGGCAAGACTGTAATTTCCCGTGTTCAGTGAATGCAACAGAGGCAAGACACCAGACCAATCAGAGAGTTGCATGGAAATAAAAGTGTGCTTGTGTCATTCAAACCCTCTGTGTGTGTGTGTGTGTGTGTGTGTGTGTGTGTGTGTGTGTGTGTGTGTGTGTGTGTGTGTGTGTGTGTGTGTGTGTGTGTGTGTGTGTGTGTGTGTGTGTGTGTGTGTGTGTGTGTGTGTGTGTGTGTGGACATAGCGCATTTAGTGTGTGGGAGAGAGGGGAGAGAGAGAGGGAGGGATAGAGAGAGAGGGACCGGTGCTAGCTGCAGGGACCGTGTTGTTAGCATCTGGTTAGCAGTTAGCTAGCTGCACTAACGGACACATGGAGCTGTTGGTTCCACAACAAGCTGGAGGAGAGCTCTCCTCTCAGACTGAGAGGCTCAGGTGAGCTAAAGGACTCTCTGAGTGTTTAGATAGTTCACTTTAGTCTAAGTTATCTCAGTGGGTCTCAAACGGTTTGGTCACAAATTATTCGAAAGATTATTTCAGCGGCACACTTTCACATGATCATTATCGTTATAAAACAAATAAGAGAATAAAGGAAAAACAGTTATGAAATACTATATGGCAGTAAAACAAGAATACAGTTTGAAAGGAGAGTGATTTGTAAAATATCCATAAAGAAAAAGAACATCTGCTTACAGTTGTGTTTCATCTGGGTGTTGAGAGAGGTATCGATCTCTTCATGTTGCTCTCAAAGTGCACCAGATTGATGCTTTCAACTTCAATATTTAAAAATAATCTTCCCTGGGGAGCACCCCCCCGGACCCCCCTAGAGGAGGTGAGGTCCGCTCCCCACTCGTAAAAAAAATAGCACTTTACCCCTGCCTATATGCCGTGAGCTGATTATCGAGCCTTCATTGTAACAGTCGCAGGTGTACTGTGTGTTTGCGTGTGGGGAGTGCTTTTGTGCGTGCTCTATAGTGCCCGTAATAGTGTTCACTGGAGTCCAGCACCTCAGCACCCCCACTCAAAATACCTTCCCGCGCCACTGCCCGGGGGCCAAATCAGGCCCTTGGTGGACTTAATTTCGGCCCGCGGGATCATTTCTAATTACTATTAGATCTGGCCCGTGACGTCATCGCTTGTATTGAGCGTTCGTCTAGTTTAATAAGCTTTTCTCTCTTTTGAATGATATATTTCCGATCAGATTAAACAGCAAACGGTTGAATAAATAATGTGCATGCTCGTTTTAAGGACACTTTTCAGATAGTCACAATCTTCGTATTGGAACACACTTCCGTTTTTGAGTGCAGTCCCACTCTGTTATATTCCTCCTTCCTACAGAACAGACAATGACAGGATAATATGTGATTTGTCATTATAGTCCTACTGTATTTCTTAAAACCTTCTCTGTTGTTTAAGTGTCTGATAACCACGAATAGTAAGCAATTATATAACAGTAATGATATCACATATCAGACACTGTTATTTTCAATCAAGCCTAAAAGATAATGTGTTCAAACTGCCTTCACTCGCTTTAATTGCTCCTTTGAATATCATCTTTATATATCCCTACTCAACACATGTTTATATTGTAATGCCACTCATATTTTTTTTAATTGTATTTTAAAGTGACATTGAATGCTTTGAAAGGTGCCCTAAAATAAAGTGTATTATTGATCTTGTATCTGTGCCTCTATTACATTAGATTTCATTTTCTATCACACTATTAATGTTCCTTATTTTAGACTAGGTTAATCCTGGTGTCAATAGGGAAGATCTGCACTGTTCTCGACATAACATGTTCAGAGCAGGTATTTCTCCTACCGGATTTGGAACCCCCCCCCTATATCTTTCTCCAGGACAGTCACAACTTCACCAAAAGCACACTGGTGCTGGCTGTTCCCCTCTAGGTTGTGCTTACTCTGGGCCTAGCAGGTACAAAACTAAAGAGGGGCTTCCAAATCCGGCAGCACCAACACCTGATCTGCCGGATTTTGAAGCCCCTCTTTAGTTTTTCACCTGCTGGGCGCAGAGTAAAATGCTTTGGTGAGCACAAACTAGAGGGGAACAGCAACACCAGTGTGATTGTGGTGACATTGTGACTGTCCTGGACAAAGTTGTAGGGGGGGGTGGGGAGAAATACCTGCTCTGCTGAACATGTTATAGAGAACAGTGCAGATCTAAAATAAGGAACATTAATAGTGTGATATAGGCACAGATATAAGATCAATAATACACTTTATTTTAGGGCACCTTTCAAAGCATTCAATGTCACCTTAAAATACAATACAAAATAAAATATGAGTGGCATTACAATACAAACATGTGTTGAGTAGGAAACCACAGAGGAACATGACATTCAAAGGAGCAATTAAAGCGAGTGAAGCCAGTTTGAACACATTATCTTTTAGGCTTGCTTGAAAATAACACAGTGTCTGATATGTTATATCATTACTGTTATATCATTGCTTACTATTCGTGGTTATCAGACACTTAAACAACAGAGAAGGTTTTAAGAAATACAGTAGGACTATAATGACAAATGACATATTATCCAGTCATTGTCTGTTCTGTAGGAAGGAGGAATATAGCAGAGTGGGACTGCACTCAAAAACTGAAGTGTGTTCCAATACGAAGATTGTGACTATCTGAAAAGTGTCCTTAAAACGAGCCTCCTCGCAATAGTATGCACATTATTTATTCAGCCGTTTGCTGTTTAATCTGATGGGAAATATATCATTCAAAAGAGAGAAAAGCTTATTAAACTAGACGAACGCTCAATACAGGCGATGACGTCACGTTTGCGCGTCCCCGCGAACAGGCTTCAATCTACGGCACAACACCGGCCGTCAGCGTACCGAGCCGGCCGTCAGCGGCCCGGCCAGTCCCCCCTTACCCTGGCTGTATTCCACCGGGTCGCAGACAAACCCGGTGGAATACAGGGTCTACCGCGTTTAGGGACCGTTAAGCAGAACCAAAATTGTTTATTTTGTATGGGTACCCGGTACCCGGCATTTTGTTATCGGTTCCCAACCCTACTCAATCCTGAGGGTTTCCTCAAACATTGATGAACTTGCACCCAAGATGAGATGCCAAGTATCTGGCTTGAACTAGCATCACAGAGCAGCACACTGAGTTTACATGGATGTTTCCTTCTGCACTTTCTTTCTTGAGACAACAGGGCATGTTTGGTTTTTTCTTTGAGGGAAATTGTTTTTTTGAAGCAGTTGTTGGCCTGTGGAAAAATATAATCAAAAGAAATGACTTTGGAAAAGCTGCAGATAGAGCCATAACTATCCGTCCACACAGCGGCGTGCGTTGACGCTTCACCATTCACTTTGAATGGGGTGACGTCACTTTTAGCCGAAATGCATCGTGGGAAGCGACGCGGAGCGTAGCTGGCGTGACTCGCTGCAAAAGTTGAGCAATGTTCAACTTTTGACGCCTCGGCGAGGCGTCAGCCAATCGAATCATATGCCAGTACAAGCTCTAGCCAATCAAACCGCTGCTTGTGTGTCAGGGGCGGGAGATTCATGTGATTGGTTGTTGGTCGAGTTTCAGACACGCCCGCCGGCAAGCGTCAGCGCACGCCGCTGTGTGGACGGGCTGTAAGAAATGACTCTGCAGATAGAGCCATAAGAAATGAATGCAACTGATTATTTAATGTTTAATGTTGTTTTTAGGCAATCATTTAAGCTTTGTTAGTTCCAGGTTTAATATGTGCAATAAGTTCATTTCAATAAGTTTTGCAATAAACATTGTACCAGTCCGGTCCTCGACTAGTTCCCATTTTTTTTATTTTGGCCCACTGTGCATTTGAGTTTGACCCCCCTGGAAGGACTAAAGCAGGGACCTGTGAACAACGCTGGAAAAATAGACTGTACTATACAAGGAAAAATAAAGACTGTAAATGCGGAGTAGTGTTGTTCCTTATTTTTTCCCTCTTTTATTTTTTTCCAGTTACTATATATTTGTGTGGGTTATACGGTATTTGTTGATTGAAAAATGAAGGGTTTTTAAAATAAAAAGAACGGTCGAAGGCCCTAAAAAATAAATCTGATTAATAACCACCAGATGTATTTTTCATTGTGAAATTCTTAAAAGATAAACAGAGCTAGTCATGTAGAATTGAGACTGCGGTGAAGCCAGCCGTCTTTCACTTTTGCGTGGTCAAACCAGCCGCCCCTGTATTTCGAGTGCGCGAATAGTTACAGGTTTACGGTAATGCAAAAAAACAACCCTGGGAAGCTGGACGTTTCGCATGTGCAGGATCACTTCCGGTGAGGATTTCAAAGTATAGGATGGCATGTGGTTCATTTATATTATTTGCGATTGAGGAACAGGGTAATTTATGAGAATAATGTTAGGACTTATTGCTTCATAAACTTGTTGCACAAATACTATGAACTACTTTTACTGTGTACTTTTTGAGTAATTTGAGTTTCAAAGTCCTCTCCAGAGAACAAGAATGAGCATTTTTGTCAACTTTGCTGTGGTCTAAAAAACATTTGTTCCATAAGTAGTTTATGAAACTGCCATGTTTGTACTTAGTACTTCTAGGACTATACTTGCACAAATACTATGAACTACTTTTACTGTGTACTTTTTGAGTAATTTGAGTTTCAAAGTCCTCTCTGGAGAACAAGAATGAGCATTTTTGTCAACTTTGCTGTGGTCTAAAAAACATTTCTCCCATAGACATATGACACTGCCATGTTCTTCTGCCCTAGTTGCAGAGAAAGCAATTCCAATTGCTTGCCCTGGCTTCTTGGAGTTGGTCCTGATTCATCCCCAGGCACTGCTCATGGAACCATCTTTCACACGTGTCACACTGTATCTGTAAAATGAAATGAGTGACCATCAAATCTGATACATATTGTCATCGGAAATGATGAAGTAATGAAGTGCAATAGAGAATCATTTAGATTCATGTCAACTATATGACATGTAGCTATAGTCTGTAGCATACTCGCCTCAAACACCAGTTTAATATCTGAAAATAACTATATTATGTCTACATGTTCAGTTTTTCAAATACAAATGTTTTTTAGGTAGTTATAGGTAGAAGATGTATAGTTCTGGGAAAACCCCATGTTGCATCACTATAATGTAGTTACCTTTTGGTATTCTTAATTGGTCAGTTATGTATTGCATACGAGCTGCTTCTCCCTGCTTGCCATATTTTGATAGTGACTTACAGGATGTTGTGTGAAAGAGGACATCAGCAGATAACACACACAAACCTCTTTCCAAGTGGTCCGTTTTACATTAGGAGTGTTGCCTCAAGGTATAACTTGGTTTCCAGGCCTGGTCTGGTGGACATGTACCGTCAGTCTCCCAGCGGCGTAGAGTGAGGTGGAGGAACCGCGGGGTGCGCTAATTCAGTGCCCCATATTGCTATTTTCCAAGCTAATGTAGCTTTGTCAACGCTGCATTGAGGCTATTGCCATCATGTGGGTGGACTTAGACTCAAACCTGGGGTGAAGTTACACTTTAATGTAATATGTTGCTATTAGACATGATTAGAATTATCAGTATCCCTATTCCACTACTCATCACATTTTATATTCTCTCTGTTCATTATATGTGTAAACAATGTATATACATAAACTACTTATGGAGGAAATGTTTTTTAGACCACATCAAAGTTGACAAAAATGATCATTCTTGTTCTCTGGAGAGGACTTTGAAACTCAGATTACTCAAAAAGTACACAGTAAAAGTAGTTCATATTATTTTTGCAAGTAGTCCTAGAAGTACTAAGTACAAACATGGCAGTTTCATAAACTACTTATGGAGGAAATATTTTTTATCCCACATCAAAGTTGACAAAAATGCTCCTTCTTGTTCTCTGGAGAGGACTTTGAAACTCAAATTACTCAAAAAGTACACAGTAAAAGTAATTCATAGTATTTGTGCAACAAGTTTATGAAGCAATAAGTCCTAACATTATTCTCATAAATTACCCTGTTCCTCAATCGCAAATAATATAAATGAACCACATGTCATCCTATACTTTGAAATCCTCACCGGAAGTGTTCCTTTTTTGTGATTTTCTGTAGCTTTAAAGTGGTCGAATATATAATTCTGCACATACGAAACGTCCAGCTTCCCAGGGTGGTTTTTATTGCATTACCGTAAACCTGTAACTAATCGCGCACTCGAAATACAGGGGCGGCTGGTTTGATCACGCAAACGTGAAAGACGGCTGGCTTCACCGCAGTAAATTGAGCTGAGTGAAGAACCCAAATGTAGCGGCACAAACAGCCTTCCTCATGTTGTTTGTGCCCTGCCTCTACGTAATCTTCTGTGTTGTGTATTTGTGATTTGCATGCTAAACAGGCCAGGCTGCTCTCTCCATAGAAAACAACAGCAAAGCCACAAGAGCAGCTGATCATGTGCAGACTGAACTCCTGCTTTCCCCCGCCACTCAACACATTGCTGCATCTGTCACTGGGACTATCTTACATGTCTCACATCCATGTGCAGGCTCTGCTCATCTCCCGGATCTGCCTTCACCCACGTTGGAAGAACTTGGTCTCCTCTGTCGTTTACTCATCACCCCAGACGTTTACTGAGCAGGTCCTTCACAGTAACCAGAGCAAAGCGTCAGGAATGTTAATGCCCAGATGTAAATCGTGCCTCATGGCGTCTCCTCAGCCACATGATGCAACACAGCCTGCGGTCAAACAGAAGACTCAACAGGAAGAGCAAATAGAGAGAATGTGTAAAAAAGGAAGTAGGAGCATTTGAGAACGAGCTGTAGTTACAAGTTTGCTTGGCAGCTTGGTTAATGCTGGGCAGTGGCGTTTTCTCCTGGAGGCCAAGGGAAGCCAGGCTTCCCCTGTTTTTTCGGATTGTAGTTATAATTTTAATAAATAAATAAAAACACTTCGTTTAGTTTCGGGAATTCTTTGTTGTGTGTTGCTGCCGGCCCGCATCTCCCCCCCATTCTCATTGAATATTTTACAAAGAGTGAAACAGCGCCCCTCTAGATGTTATGGTGAAACAGTAGATTGCACTCTGTTGCGAGAGGAGGCAAGCCGAAATTGGCTTCCCTTGGTGAATAAAAATGGAGGGATTGACCAATCAGACCAACCTGATCTCACCAGAATGCGTGACTCCACCACGACTCCTTAACACCGCATTGCGTGGTGGTGTCACGAACTTTGTTACATTTACGTGTCGGCACCACGCAAACAACCCCAATGTAAAGTGAATGAGGCTCCTTTGTCGTGGTGCACACACACATTTCTACAACGTCCCGTAGTGAGCTTTTATTATATACAACGTTTTTAAAATCGACTTTATAGCTTGTAGTAACTCGCGGGAGGCTTCTTTTATTTTATTTGTATTCATAATAATTTTTATTTTTCGTCAGAATGTATTATGGTGCATTAGTTACGAATTTTTGTTCTCAAAAAACAGTGCATTGTGTGTAATACAACTGTGATTTTTATTAAATTAGTTAGTTTTTAAGGAAGGCCAGAGCTTCAGCTGTGTTCCCTTTAGTTAACGTTTTTTAAAAGAACATTATATTCCGATTTGATCCTGTCCCCTTTATTGTATTACGGAGAGCAATGTGAGCATCCATTCCCATTGGATAACGCAGGATTTTACACCCGGAAGTAAGCATTCTCTGTCGATTGATTTTATAGTGATATCTGCACTACTCATCAACTCAAAAACACCAGATTATCCTTGTTGATTACACAACATTGATTGGTTTAAGTTATGTACACTGCTTTTGTAATTTTCCCCTTCGATTTGGAGAAACAAACATCTGTTCAGTTTAGGATGGCCGAAGACACTACACTACCCAGAATCCTCAGCTATCGTTTGGGACTACACCGTGTGCTTTGCTTGACAATGCTGAAGTTTACGCTGAGCGACAAACAGCATTTTGAAATGGAATGAAATTTTGAAATGGAATGAAACCCATCGACAGCACACTATTCAAAACAGGAATCGAACGTCTCCTACCCCTTAGGTCACAAGCTCCTCCAACAGTGCAACACAATAAAACAGATACACAGAAAAAGTAGTGCACGTCAATACAAAAAGAAAAATAGTAAAAAGTGAAATAGTGCAATAAGAGTCTATACAAGGGATTGGAATATGATATATTAGACAAATCATTTCTAAGTAGCAGCCAGATTAATGCTATGGATGTTATTTCAAAGTTCAGGTGTTTAATAGTCTTATGGCCTGTGGGATGAAGCTGTCCTGAGTCTGGTGGTTTTGGTCCGGATGTAAGAAGATAAGATAAGATGGTACTTTATTGATCCCAATTTGGGACATTGTTTTTGTTGCAGCAGCATAAAAGACAAGGCATTTTACAATAAAACAAAACTACAAATGAACAAGAATAGAAAGAAAAGAAAATAGAAAATATACGTGTTGAAATAGAAAATATACATGTATATATTATATATGCAAATATACATATTCAAAAATATATGACAATGGAATATGGAATATCAAATATTGAACAGATGATATATGTGTAAAATGTACAGCGATGTTGTATTAGAGAAATTATGGGGCAGAGAGATCTCTTCCAGCCAGAGGTGATTTATTGTACATTGCAGTCATTGCAGTGGGCAGGAATGTGTTCCTGTATCGGTCCTTGTGACAGCGAAGCTGCAGCAGTCTGTTGGAGAAGGAGCTCCGTTGACTGTCCAGCTGCAGGTGGAGAGGATGGGTGGGTTATCCATCATGGACAACAGCCTGTTCAGTGTCCTCCTCTCCACCACAGCCTCAAAGGGGTCCAGCTTGATGCCGATGACAGACCCAGCTTTCCTGATCACTTTATTGATCCTGCTGGTGTCACCGGCTCTGATGCTGCCCCCCAGCAGACCGCAGCACTGGCCACAACAGACTAGAAGATCTCCAGCATCTTGCTGCACAAGTGGAAGGATCTCAGCTTCCTCAGAAAATAGAGTCTGCTCATCCCCTTCTTGTACACAGCGTCAGTGTTGATCCTCCAGTTCAGCCCATAAGTGCACTCCCAGGTACTGTAGTCCTCCACAACAGCCACATCCTCTCCTAGAATGCGGCTGTTGTGCCAGACGGCAGCAGACAGAACAGTTTGTGGCTGGGGTGATGGGGGTCTTTTATAATCCTGAGGGCTTTCTTTAAGGTTAACCAGGTATTTGTACTCCACTACATTTATTTTAATTACTTTACAGATTCTGATTAATGATGTGAAATATAAACAACCCTTAAAGCAGACTTTAGTTACACCTGAGTAAAATTCAGGGAAGGTGATTGTCAAGTGCCAACAATCAGGAGAGATATTTGATTGGAGGACTGGCTTACCTAAAGCCAGTTGAGTAGCACTTGAAATGTTTTTGCTCTATGAAGCCTGATGTACTTTATGATTCTGTTTTCTTCAAATTTGTATTTTGTTGGTCGAACGCACTTATTGTAAGTCGCTTTGGATAAAAGCGCCAGCTAAATGTAATGTAATGTAATGATTGTTGGTGCTTGAGAAGAATACATATTTATCTGCAGATCCCTATAAAGTATATACATTACTCGTTATTCTCTACAAATAGTTAATTAAAAACTGTATATAATTGCTATTTTGGACATCCCTTTTCAAGATTTCAATATGACTCTAAACGTGTAATAACGTGCTTTATCCAGTAGGTGGTTTGGGTTAAAAATCTGTCAAGTTTACAGTGTTAACAAAATAAAATATACTGCTGTTTCCGGTTTAGTTTACGACGGATATATTTAGTTATTGTTTTGATATTTGTAACAAAAAAGCGATGGAAAAAACCCCACAGCAACACAGAAAAGATGGTCTTAACATGAGTAGTAAATAAAAAACAATAATATCAAAACAAATTATTACTACTAACTTTATTGTGAAATTAAAACAGAACGGTAAAAGAATAGTTTCCGGTGTATTCTGAGCCAGATCTCTGTAGATAAATACAAATACAGAACTACGACAGATGTATTTAATGCAGCCAAACCATTTATTACAATGCATTCATGTGATGACTTTCAAAGAGTAAAGCAAGCACTGCTGAATAAAGTATGATTTATCTTTTACGAAACGTTTTTTTTCATATGGAATGCAGTCAACCAATCACAGAGCTTGAGGCAACGCAGACAATAGCTGAGGATTCTGGGTAGTGTAGTGTCTTGGGCCATCCTAAACTGAACAAATATTTGTTTCTCCGAATCGAAGGGGAAAATTACAAAAGCATTGTACACAATTTAAACCAACCAATGTTGTGTAATCAACAGGGATACTCTGGTGTTTTTGAGTTGATCAGTAGTGCAGATATCACTGTAAAATAAATCGACAGTACAGAGAATACTTACTTCCGGGTGTAAAATCCTCCGTTATCCAATGGGAATGGATGCTCACATTGCTCTCCGTAATACAATAAAGGGGACATGATCAAATCGGAATATAATGTTCTTTTAAAAAACGTTAACTAAAGGGAACAATCTACTTGACACAGCTGAAGCTCTGGCCTTCCTTAAAAACACAAATAAAATAAAAGAAGCCTCCTGCGAGTTACTACAAGCTATAAAGTAGATTTTAAAAACGTTGTATAGAATAAAAGCTCACTGCATGACGTTGTAGAAATGCGTGTGTGCACCACGACAAAAGAGCCCCATTCACTTTACATAGGGGTTGTTTGCGTGGTGCAGACACGCAAATGTAACAAAGTTCGTGACTCCACCACGCATTGTGGTGTTAAGGAGTCGTGGTGGAGTCACGCATTCTGGTGAGATCAGGTTGAATCAGACATGACATCACGTGATGGCCCTGCCAACCTGCGATTGGTCAGGGCCATGCCAAGGGAAGCCAGAGGCGGCTGGCTTCCCTTGCCTCACAATCCAATCAAATCGCATCAACTTAGTGGTGCAGTGACACGTCCTAAAACCAGGAAGTAAGCTGCGCTCGGTTTCCCTTGTCAAAAAGCAATGGGATTTCTCCATAGGATTTTTGAAAATAGCTCGAAATAAGGTCAGTGGAAAACGAACCTGTTAGATAAATGCACGTTTTATTCAGCCGGATAATATCCACATGTCTACCCTACTTTTATATTTTTTTAATCATAAATCTAATCGATAGAAGATAGATAGCGCCACTGCACCACTCTCACCGCCGTTAAAAAGTAGCAAGCAATTATGGAGGGTGGAGATTTGGAGTATTTCATCAAAAATAATTGTACTAAACTTCCGCTACAGCAGCAACTAAACTACAATCTGATGACAGGCCGATGCCCAAACTGGAGCTGTGTACAGTGAGGAACAAAGGAGCGAGTCGGACGTAAAACGTGAAAGGTCTCCTGATTTAGTTTGTGAATGAATGCTTATTAGAGTTTGGGCTGGAGAGTGCGTGTGTAAATCCTGCATCTGTATGATACAAAATGTGTGTAAAATGATACCGGGTGCTGTAATCACTCATCTGGTTACGTTATCACATTGACCACCAGATCCCCGACCCAAAAGAAAGGACGTATTATTGGCTTCCCCTAATGTTTTCCCCACGCCACGCTACTGATGCTGGGAGGGTTTGAATGTGTGTATCTGTGTGTACCCGTAGACTGTGTGCCGTGTGAGTGTGTCTGTATGGTGTGCATGCATGCATGTGGGCAGGGAGGCACTTGGTTTGTTTCATATCAAACCAGCGGATATGCACAATGATGCTGAAACATGCATGCACTTATTGAATTGTAAAGCTTGGCGGGGGTGTTGTTTATCCTCAGCAGTGTAGGAACCGGGCTTTCTGTATATGTACGTGGGCTTTACACTCCAGCCCACATCTCACAGCTTGGTTGCGCACATTGTGACCAGCTGCGAGGCACTGAACCGCAGCACTGAGCGGGGTCACTTTCTCTTTCTACTTGTACCCATGATTTTTCAGGATTAGCGGATATCATACAGAAGACTACTTGACTTAAATGCTTTTCAAATGACATTCAAAGATCTTTTCCCTAGGGATTCCTTTCCCTTAAAGAGAGGATTTGTTCCCTCTGTGACAGCATTAGAGTAATGAGTAGCGCCCACAGAAAGCCACTGTGTTGAATAACTGACTGTAAACACTCAGGGAATGTTAATTAAGCCTCTCGCACAACCAAACAGATTATGTAGGTCATGTAGTGCTCTGGGGAAACCTCACGCAGTGCAGTGCAAAGCTGTAACTTCAGCTTCAGTTTGCTGTAAGTACACCAAGGCTTTAAGTGCCAAGCCTTCGGCTGAGTGAGGGCAGAAGCATTTTAGCAAAGGGGCAAACCTTTCACTGAGAGTAAAGCAGCCAGGTCAACATGTGTAACAAAGAAATGACATTCACTGCAGTGTTTTGATATTCTGAATATTGAATATTCATAAATATACAGAGACGTGTGTGTGTGTGTGTGTGTGTGTGTGTGTGTGTGTGTGTGTGTGTGTGTGGTTTCATAGAACCAGGGTTAACAAACAGTGTCCAGCAGAGGGCCTTCTTTTTATCAATGTTGGGATTGAGTACGTAGGTTAAGGCCATACACACACGTACACACTGAACGGGCGGTGGTGGCGAAGTCGATAGGGACTTGGCAACTGGAAGGTCACCAGTTCAAGTCCCGGCAAGACCAAGTGCCACCGAGGTGTCCCTGACCAAGGCACCGTTCCCCACACTGCTCCCCGGGCGCTGTTCAAAGTGGCAGCACCCTGCTCCTAACACTAGGACGGGTCAAATGCAGAGAAACCGTTTCCCCACGAGGGATTAATAAAAGTCCATCTTATCTTATCTTGAACACACAGATGCACACTCGCAAACAAATGCACACAGAAACCTATACACACAAATGCACACAGAGACACCTTCACACACATGTACGTACGCACACAGACACTATATCCAGCCGATGAACTTTATTAGTCTCTGTTGGAGCCAGCACACACAACCCGAGGCTTCCTTTATGCTGAGGCATCCGGGTAATACAGTCAGTTACTAATAAACCAATACAAATGAATGCTTCTTGTTTAGCTGAGGTCAGACTTGTTGATCTTAAGGTACATTGCCAATCACCTGCACACAGTGGGCACCGTGGGCACCGTGGGCACAAGGGCACATGCTTGGTTTATAGTAACATATCCCTCAGTTTGTCAAAAAGACGTTGACGAAGAGAATTCTGGCCATCATTTAAAACCCAGACACCTACTCCTGCGCCAGCTTCTCCTCCACAACCTGTTTACACTTGGTTGAACAACAACAACAAAAGTGGAAACACGGCATCGATGATGACAGACGGACAGCTCTACTTTTATCAAGGACTTTAATATAACCTTTTCACTTTTCCACAACAAGCCCTGTTCCCTGCTATTATCATTCAAAGTAAGGGAACCTGTGGACTGTAATAGTATTTCACCTGTTTTAATATTTAGTTTATTAATTAAAGGTCACCTATTATGCTATATTTGAACAATATATTATAGGGCCATATCTTTCCAAAACATGTCTCTGAAGTGTTCTGCTTAAAATACCAAACAGATCACCCATTGGAGCCTGGGGCGCAGATAGTTCAGCTGCTTTTCCAAGCCTTTACTTTCTTTTCTTCTCTCGTCACACACTCAAGCCCCCAGTGTTCATGTATCATTTCAATCTAAATGATTCACTTTCTTCTTACACAGTACATTTCAGCATAGCAGTTCAGCGTCAGCTTTTCAGCATAAAGCATTCCACTAGCAATTTCTTCAGGAATTGCATTCTCTAGTTGTTTCTGATACAGCACATAGCTTGACATGTGCTTTATTAAGTGTTTACCGCTATAGTGCCATTATATTTATATATATAACAACTTTACTCGAAGTCCCTCTCGTAGACATCCTGCTGAATACACAGACACACAGCTAAGGGAGGGGATTCAGCATATATTATGTATATTATATATGACCACAGCGAATCTGGATCAGCTCCATTGCACCCCCGTTTCTCCTTACACACATATGTATGTATACAAGACATCAAAAAGTGCATTTTGCATGATAGGTGACCTGTGTGTGTGTGTGTGTGTGTGTGTGTGTGTGTGTGTGTGTGTGTGTGTGTCTGTGTGTCTGTGTGTGTGTTTGCTGTAACATTACCTCTGATGATGTTTACAGTATGGCCTCTTTTGGTTAACTCCCCCCCCGGAAAAAAAAACAACACAAGACCTCTTGGAAATTCTAACTTGTTTTTTATGTAAAAGGTTCAAATAAAAACACAACACTGTCATTGTAAGTGACACTCAGTTGACTTTTAGACTTTTGTGTCCAACTGCTACATTTGTGATTCAGTCTGTGTTCAGTTCAGGTACAGCTCAAAGTGTTGGAGAAGAAGCCTCCTGTTGGGGACCATTTCAATGCAAATCTTCAGGACCTCGTTGTTGTCAACAGGGATCTCTCTTTCTACAGCCAGTCGGAGAAGATCAGACAGACGCTCTTGACCACATAGATTTCTCAGCCTTGTTTTGATTATTTTCAGCTTTGAAAACGTGCGTTCTACCGTTGCCGTTGAGACAGGCAGAGTGGCATAGGTTTTGATGAGCTTGAACAGTGTGGGAAATATGGTGTGAGCATCAAATTATTTGAAAACATCCAGCATTGCCTTTGCAGTCCTCTCTGGACATGTGTAGGTTGCATGGAAGACTCTTAGCTCTGTTTTGAGATGGATCTCCTCTCCCTGGAAGCCATAGAACTCACAAAGTGAATGCACAGTGTTGAGACCCTCACCCTGGTCAATATTCTTCCACTGAGCTGGGTCAGTGAGACTATGAAGAGACCTAGGATGTCACTGCTGTTTCTTCCCTCACCTCTGAAACGCCTCTCAAGCTCCTGCCCAGGGGCGGCGGGTACTGTAGGCTAGGGAAGGCTAAGCCTTCCCAAATATTTGTGTAACTGCACCCTGGTAAAATAAAAATATAATGTAGCCTATAATGTTTGTGTCTTTGACATTAGCGCTGCTATACAGCCACCTGTGCCCTGTACCACGAAGCCAGTTCAACAGACCCTGGATACGTTTGAGTTCTCTTAACTAACCCTAACAAACGAGATCTCGCTAAGCGGTCCTACGACGCTGGTTATCAACTCGGTAAATCAAGCCAGGGTTTCTCTCTCCAGCTGAGAGCGCGTTCACGTGAAAGGGGCGGGGTTAGCAACATTTGACCAATCACAAACAGGGACAAGTGTACTGACAGCGCAACATCATACTTCATTAATGAAAAGTAAACTAATATTAGACAAATATGAACTTTAAACATCCATGATGACTTAAACCAGCCTGTCCTCCTACAAAAAACGACCATATAGGTCGATTTTTCAGCAGCTAAATACGACCCAGAGTCACGTTTTAAAGTGTAGCACCTCTAGTGGTCGTGTAAGAAACAACATGCTCCTGTCGATTGCAAACGCCCGGCCCTCCCCCCCAGAATTACACTTGCTGGCTATTGTGTGTTTCGCAACATGTTCAATGGCACGTCTCTACTGGGAAATGTAATTTTAAAAGACGTTTTCGTATTTCCCACAATTAGAAGTTGCCAGTATTAAACTGTATACATCCCTGGAGGTTTAGGGGACACGAAACACATTGGTGTTATCAAATTTAAAACATATAATTAATACATGGGTGAAAATTGCTTGTGTCCATAATGGGCAGCATTAATACCACATGACAGCTGGTCTTATGTCTGTGACCCTTCCTGTTGTTCATTGATAAGCCTGAAACATGCACTTGTCAAGGTTCAGATGCACATTTAGCAAATATGGCAGTAGCCATCGATCATCTTAAGATAAGATACTTTATTGATCCCAAGTTGGGAAATGTTTTTGTTACAGCAGCATGTACTACTTTGTTCTACTCCACTACAATTCAGAGGTTAACCTGGTATGTTTACTCTACTACATTTATTTGTGTTACTTTGCAGATTCTGATTAATGATGTGAAATATAAAAAACCCTTAAATCAGACTTTAGTTACACCTGAGTAAAATTCAGCCTTATCAGTTTGTCTGTTTTGCACATCCTCCTGTTAATATCTTTGGACGTCCTGCACTAAACTGTTTTATTGTAGAGATCACTACAGTATCTTCTTGATATTTTCCATTCTATATTTCTATCATTGACTCCTATTTTGTATGTAGGCTACTCTTAATATTTAAATGTTTTCATCAAATATAACTTATTCAACAACTAAATTCAATAACGTGCTTTAACCACTAGGAGGTGCGGTTTAGACCAGTGGTCTAGTTAATAAAACATAATAATATCGTACATAATATGACTATAAACTTTATTGTGAAATTAAAACAGAACGGTAAAGGAAAATACAGTTTCAGTCTCTCAATGTGAAGCTTATGCATTGTACCATGAACCTGTATAGACCTGTAACAGTCAACTGCATGAGGAGTTGGAAAGGTAGTTCAGAAAATCAGTAATATCTTTAAAAACTACAAAAAAGTCCCTTTCTATCAGCTGTGTTATGGTGTAAATACAGACTATCTACTAATTGGATCAAATATAAAAGTCAGCCGAATTAGTGTTGATACTGCAAGGAGACGTATTGTGTGAAAAGAAATGGAAGATGTTGTTTAATTGTTGATATATTTATGGTCCACGTCACGTATTCAGTTTTGGCGGCATCTCTTCCAGTTTGTCAAAAGGTCTTCTGATCAGGGCTCTATAAATACATATCTAGGGCAGATATGTAATATGTAATGCAGCCGAACGGTGTATTACAATGCCGTTATGTGATGACTTTCAAAGAGAAGAGCAAGAACACTCGGAATAAAGTATTATTATTATTTTTTTAATGTTTTCCGATTTCATATCACATAAACACTATATCCCGACGTTCATTGCGGCGTGATCAAAACCCCTGAAAACAGAAATGTGTCTCTCAGAATCGAAAGAGAAAAACCTATGGGAAAAACACAAAAGCATTGTACACAATTTAAACCAATTAATGTCGTATAATTAACTAGGATCAACTGATGTTTTTTAGTGGATGAGTAGTGCAGATATCACTGTTAAATCATTTGATCATTGGTTTTATTGTGAAAACGGCGAGACCGGAAATACTGTTTTCAACCCGTAACTTTACATGGAGGCTTGCCGCATATACACGTTGTCCTGACGAAACCTCAAATCATCTTCGTAATATCTATCAAACTATAGATCCTACATATCGACTGGACGTGGATTCTAAAATTACAATATATACTTCTCGCTAGAAATCTAATCATAAAGCATTTTAATGGCCAAACTACAATTTAGGATTTTACAGAGAGGGTTATTTGTGAATAAACAACCCTCTGTAACGTTTGCATTGAACGGGAGCACTAGAGGCCGACAATTTTAAAACGTAATTATAGGTCGTATTAAGCGCTTGAACAAACGACATATTTGGTCGTAATAAGGGCTTAAACAATCGACCCATTTGGTCGTATGAGTTGGAGGACTTGTTGACTTAAACCAGGATACGAGCCATAGAGTTGCACCTGCAAGGAGAATACAGAACAACTCGTTATAAAATAAACTACCTTGTGTTTGAAAGCGTACAATAGGTTTATGATACTGCCCCATCTAAGACACGAGGGGATCTGACTTTATTACATTTGAGTTGAGTGTTTCGTCAACTTAATGTGTTGCTTAAAATAATACGTCTGCATCATAAGCCGCGTTCACACTGCGGTACTTTTCCCAGGTTCATGTGAACTTAGTTCATGATCGCGTTCACACCAAAAAGAGCCGGTACTAAAAGTAGTTCATGCGAACCTTTTTACCCCCTGCTAGAGAGCAGGGACTTTGGAGCGGCTCTTTTTTGAGAAAAGAGCTATATTTCTGATTGGCTGGGCGGATTGCAAACCACGCCCCGTAAAACTCCCAAAAAGTTTCGTGAAGCCGCCATTTTATTATCCTTGCATTAGCATTATTAGCATTAGCATTAGCCCAGCGCAGAAACGCAGAGAGACAAACTTATGGCAACACAAAATAAAACATGGGAGCGGTGGAGATGAGGAGGTGTCGGCGCTCTGGCGATTTACTCGGAAGGCTTCAGTAGAAGCTGCTGGGACTCCCAGCAGCTTCTACTGAAGCCAGTCCCCAACTCCGGGGACTTTGGGCGGCAGTATACGCCGTGAAGTGGTTTGCAGCCTGCCAGTAAACCCAAAGCAGAAGAAGAAGAAGTGACGTCAGCGGCTTCATTTGCCTAATCCACCCCCAGGGACTTTTTATGGTGTGAACGCGATCTGTACTTAGTTCATGCGAACTAAAGAGTTCGCATGAACTAAGTTCGCATGAGCCTTTGTGGGAAAAGTACCGCAGTGTGAACGCGGCTATTGACTGTAAATGGACGTAGGGTCCGTGACTTCACCCTGCAGAGTTGCCGTGAATCCCTTAGTAGGCGGAGTTGGCCACTAACGGCTCAACAGTGGCGTCAGAGTTCAACTCCCGCCTTCTCCAGCCTGCTCCAAATAAGGGCAAAGAGGCGGAGCCGAGGCAGGACCTGCTGCCACCGAGCTGAAGCTACCAAGCTAAGCTAACATCCTCCCATGCTCCCCATCTGCACACTGCCGTCGCATTTTACGTTTCTAAGGTAAGCGGTAACATGAAACTATTCAGCAAACCTATACATAATAATCTAAGTTATTGAGTTTTTAGCATAATACTTCAGAATCTTAAAACCCCTTAACGTTTGTATACAATTGTGCTAAATTCAACACTGGAATCAAGCAAATATTAATATGTTTGCATGACATTAGTTATTTGTATTTTGATATCACTTAACTATATGTTTAATACATTTAAGTCAAGCTAAGGTACATGTGATGGTAGCTAGTTAGTGCTCTTACCTGTGAGGCCTCCTCCAAACAGCATAATAACCAGACTGTATCATTAAAACTAAGTACCAGTTCTAGATCCTTGACTTTAGACAAACAATTCAAAAGACAACATGTATTTAAAGACCAATCTTTATTTGAAGGTGCCTCTTAACCTGAGATATTGGTTATACAGTAATAGTATTGACAATCTAAAAAAAACTGAGCAACTCAACTTTATATTTCTTTTTGTCTAAAGCATTTATTATTTTCATTTTCCCCCTCTCATATTCAGAGTGGACGGATTGAGACAGCGTGGTGTCCAGAGAGCTGCAGAGACTTCAGGGAGAAACCTCCGTGTGATGGACGTCTAGCATATGTGCTTTTTATTTAAAACATGTTTGATTAACTTTTGGTTCACATTTCAATAAATTGTATTTGTATTTGTATCCTTTCGTCCATTATTCTTACTGAAAATGTTAGATTGCACATTCACATCTGACTGAAGATTGGCCCCATTTATCTGTGACGTTGCAAACTCTGCGGTACAAGGCACAAGTGATATGAAGCTCATAAAGCGAGGCAAATAGAAATAATCAGCTGATGGAGTGTAGATGTGGAAATAGCTGCATTCGATCAGCTGACTGTGTTTTCACAATAAAAGTAGTTTCTTAGTGAATGTCCTGTACTGGTCTTAAAATCTCATAACATCAGCTTTTAATGTTCGTCTTGGATGTTCTTCTTGACCCTCAGAGAAGGAGAAAATGTCGTGTCTTTCAGGCATGTCCTTTCCTAACAAAAATGACAGGAAACATAAAACATATTATTGCAGAACAAGTGTGTTATTTATGAAAGCGGTGTGTTTGTGTGTTTAGGGGCTGTAGATATCATTATTTTGTAATTGTAATGTTTTTTTTTATTTCAACAGTGAGCTATAAAGACGATCAGATTATGAAGTATGAAGTTCATCAACATTGAAATATATGTTATTATCAAAATAATGAAGTCTGTGATTTAGTTCAGATGAATGACATGAATTAAGATAGCTAGGTAAACACAGTATTGCTCCCCTGTGTGTGTCTGTGGTCTGTGTGTGTCTGTGGTGTGTGTGTGTGTGTGTGGTCTGTGGTATGTGTGTGTGTCTGTGGTCTGTGTGTGTGTCTGTGGTGTGTGTGGGGTCTGTGGTATGTGTGTGTGTCTGTGGTCTGTGTGTGTGTATGTGGTGTGTGTGTGTGTGTCTGTGTGTGTGGGTATGTGGTCTGTGTGTGTGGATATGTGGTCTGTGTGTGTGTCTGTGGTCTGTGTGTGTGTCTGTGGTATGTGTCTGTGGTGTGTGTGGGTCTGTGGTCTGTGGTATGTGTGTGTGTGTTTATCTGTGGTCTGTGTGTGGGTATGTGGCATGTGTGTGTGTCTGTGGTGTGTCTGTGGTCTGTGTCTGTGGTATGTGTGTGTTATTTCAACAAGTTTTCACTGAACAATTATAGAAGAAAGCACATTATATTTACCGACATACATGAAGCTTCTGGTATGTTGCAACTGACAAACCACATGAACAAGTGAAGACACGGTGTAGCCATAACATACTTGAAATAATGTTTTATTTGGTAATGTTGTGAGTGAAGTGTGTGTGATGAGTGATGAGTGTAAAAAAATGTAATGTGGATCAGCATGTGTGAACAAATTATAAAATTAGAAATGTTTCCTGGTCCACGTCATAAATTAGCTGGTGTATCCCGAGGCGGACTCTTGCCCTCTGTCCCCTTGTCATCTGCCTCATGGTGGGCAAGAAGCTCTTAAACAACTGCAAGTCCTCGTTCTCGTTCTCCTCCACCACTGGTGGGGTTGGCTGGGCAATTGCTGGGTAATTGCTGACAGCAGACTTCTTTCGAATGGTGACATCTCCCTCTCCCTCCACCGTCTTTTGCCCGGACCTCAGCATTCTCCACCTGGCTGGCTGCTGCTGGCTGACTGGCGGGCTGACCGGTGGACTGGCTGGTGTACTGGCTGGCTGGCTCACTCTCTACCTGGCTCTCTTCCTCTGCCACCAGGGTGGATGGAGGCAGGGTCTGCCAGGAGACATTGCTCGACGTCTCACGATCTATGAGGTTAAAAACCCCATCACTGCCATAAAACGCCAGGGCTTGTACCCCCCTGCAGACCCTGCCCCGCTTCTTTTTGCCTCCTTCTCCATATTCTTCCATATGCCGGTGTACCTGGTGTTGTCGTAATTCAATGGAAAATTGTCCAAACGCCACCAGACTTCAGATGACAGTTAATGGTCCGGCCTGCAACAGCTCTACGCCAATGATGGGATGTCATCATACGCCGTTTCCATGGCAACGCATCCCTCGCCATGAAACACGGTGTTGTCCTAATTCAATGGAAAATCGTCTAAACACCACCAGACTTCAGACTATCATTAATGGTCCGGCCCTCAACGGCCCTCCGCCCACGTGACTGGGCTCGCGCGGCCTATCAGCCGTCATGATTTCCGAACCTTTTCTGTGCTTTTGCCGGTCGTTTTCCCTGTTTTGGGTGTTTTTCGCAGGTTTATCGGTCGCTGTTCGACCGATTTCAATAGGGTCTTCGCCGACCTAGGTCTCAGACCCTAATTATGTGTTATTGTTGAGTAAATGGAGAATTGCACAGGGGAAAATAACGTATCTATGCGACAATTTTAGATGCAGATTTTGTTAAACTAATACGTTTGCGCTGTGGACTAACACTATACTTTGACGGGGAAGGGGGGTAGCAATAAAGATAACACCACTAAACAGTTACACAACATAATAGAAATAATATCGATAGCAGCGTCCCTAGCAACCACCTTGGTAACAATGAAAACGTTGTATTGATACAATTTCCTGAAGTAATCTTCGTAATAACTAGCAAACTAAAGATCATGTACATCCACTGCACACATAATCTGAAATAACAGCTCATATTTCTCGCATCAAATGACATCAAAACGTATTTTAATGGCCAAACTAACATTAAAATAGGCATTTTACACCGAGAATAAAACAAAGTTTGGCCATGTTTTTTTTTCTGCAGGGAGAAATTTGAAGATCATGTGACATAGACGCCCGCCATTGGAATGAATGGTGAAAAAAAACGAAGGGATCTTACAATTTCAGGGGCGTTTTTGTAGAAATACTACGTCCTACGTTGTTATTACACTTTTTTTTATGAGACTGGGTTGGACATACTGATAATAAAATATATAGCCCCTCCAAATGTCTGTGCACGTCCCTGGGTCTTTAACGCACAGCGATATAGAACATAAATAATAAAAACGTACCTGGTTTAAAACTTTTTTGTGGTCATACTATCCATTCAAAATTTCGCAGGCAATTACAGAAGAAGTAAAATAAGTAATAGAAGAAGAATAAGGCTGCTAACGCTAAATGCTAACGCTACAATAATTGTATTGCTGCGAACAAGCACCACGCCATTGAAACATCAACTTTTTTACAATTTTATTTCACCTTGCTATGTGTTTTTAAAGCATATTTAAAAACGGGGGCATTTCCGGGGACAGATTGAGCCGGGGATTGGCCACCAAAGCCAGGCAGGCATTTGCTATGACCACCGTCCATAGCCATATGAGGCCGGCCACATGGAGGGCTTTCCTTTGCTTCCAGCTGTCAGATTGTAAACAAAGTCATGTGACTAGTGGCAGATGACAGCGCTGAGCGCTGACAAGGTGTGTTTTATTGCAGCGAGAGGCTACAATACTAATTGTGGGTTTATCATGTTGATTCGGCCACAACAGAAAAAAAATACTTTTGCTCTCTCCAGAATGGCAGGTCAGCCAAAGAGGGAAAAAGAGCCGATGCCCGGGCAACATTAGCCCGTACCTGTGCACGTCCCTGCAGTGAGGTAAAGGCACACCTTTATCATTATAGTTATACAAAAATAAGAGAATAAATTAAACAGGTATAACATTCTATATGACAGTAAAAACAAGTTGTTATTAATAAACAAGAATACAGTTTAAAAGGGGAGTGATTTGTAAAATATCCATAAAGAAAAATAAAATCTGCTTCCAGTTCTGTTTCATATGGGTGTTGAGAGATGTTTCCATAGATCTCCTAATGTTGCTCTCAAAGTGCACCAGATTGATGCTTTTAACTTCAACATTTAAAAAAATATCTAGCTCGGACCCAAGGGTGTCTTAGCACGAAGTGCGAGTGTGGAATTATTCCTATTATTATTTTTCTGCTGGCGTTTCCAGTTTTTGAGGCCTTTAGTACGCTTCAAAAGTTGTATAATTTTGCACGGACGCCAGGACTGAACACACATACAGCTCTTAAAGCATATCATATATATTAGGCTACAGCCATGTATATATTATGATGTGAAGCACTGTTTGGTTTCATGAAAAATATCAACTGTTTATTTGTAGATATCTACTGAAGTCTGTAATGTAGGCCTGTTACTTCTATTATTGAGTGATATATTTTATACACACTATTCTACTTTCTGCACTGGCCTCAGCAGCTCTTCTCACTGTAAATATCGGCTCACAATTAAAGCAGTTGTATTAAAAACATACATGGCCTAATATCCAGAGGAGATGTGTTTATTGAGTAAACAAACGGTCAAGGGCAGAAAGTCTGCACAACCCACTGCACCACACGCCACGGTTACTGCTCTTCCAGACACCCTCCGCGATAATCGATCGTCGACGAGCCTTTACAGAAATGTGTTTTCCTTCGAGGCGGCGCGCCCACATCCGTATCTGGGTCGCTGCCGGAGGTCCTGGGACTCCGAGACGCGAACATTTGAGAAATTACGAATTTCGGAGGACTCGCAAGTCGCGCGCGTCTGCTTGAAGACGGGACGACCGGCGACCCTCCCCTACAGGCGCTCTGACGCGAAGGCCCGCCCACAACTGCGTGCACGTCTGTGACCGCAGTTTTAATTTCAATTCAAGAAGTTACTCAACTGTTGAAAAACAACTTTTTCAATGATCTTACCTAGAAATGGCAGGTTTGATATGGGCCTGTAATTGTTCATTACTGAAGCATCTAAATTATTCTTTTTTAAGAGCGGTTTAATGACTGCAGTTTTCACCTTAATTGGAGCAATGGCATCTATAACATATTTAATTTTTGAATTAAAATGATCTACTAGCCCATTTACTGAGCTGTTAGCAGGGGCAAGTGTGGAAGAAAAATTCTGAGTAAACATTTCCCTAATATTTTCAGTTAAATATCGCTTTGTGGTTACCTCTTTTTGTACACTTGTGTGAACAGAAATAGAGCTCTCAAAGAACATACAGGAATGGTCAGACAGTGCAACATCAGTCACCACAACCTTAGAGATATTCAGACCCTTTGAGATAATTAAGTCCAGAGTGTGCCCCTTATTGTGCGTGGGCTCCGTCACATGCTGAGTCAGTCCATAGCTATCAATAACACAAAACAGTTCTTTAGCCCCTCTGTCCTGGGGGTTGTCAACATGGATGTTAAAATCACCAACAATGACTAGACGGTCAAAGTCAATACACAGTCACACTACAGACAGCAGTTCAGTAAGGTCTTCAAAAAAGCTTGCACAGTATTTGGGTGGTCTATAGATATTTAGGAACAGAGCTCGAGAGGAGCATTTCAGCTGAAGAGCCACATATTCAAAAGAAGCAAAGTTCCCATAAGATGTCTTCCTGCATTGAAGGGAATCATTGAACAGAATAGCAACTCCACCCCCTTTCTTATGCATTCTTTCCTGACTCATAAAACTAAAGTTGGGAGGGCTTGATTCGATAAGAACAGCTGCACTGTTATTTTGTTCAATCCAAGTTTCTGTTAAAAACATAAAATCCAGATTGTGCTCAGTGATAAAATCATTGATTAAGAATGTTTTTCCTGCCAAAGACCTGACATTTAATAAAGCTAGTTTAAGTTCGTTAAACACACTATCAGTCATGTTTTTTGTAACAAGCTGTGGCTGACATGGAATCACTGCTAAATTAGATAAACTCACACAAACATTTGAGCGCTTCCTGTTTCTAAAATGATTCACCGCTCTTAATCTGTTACCTATCAACACAGATATCGGCAAAGCTACAGGCAGGCAAGGCCCCGGCATGTTCTAGAAAGAGTTGAGAGTGCCATACGCCCTTGAGCCTGGACCCAGCACATATCAGTAAGAGTTTGTCACATCCTTATCAGGCTTCGGAGACTGCAGTATTCCCTTAGTTTGGTCATTGAACTCCAGGAAGGAATTAGTGCCAACCCTCTGTATCTCCTTCAGGTGTTCAGCGATCTCCAGGAGGGTGGGCGAGGGTGAAAGGGTGAACGGAGAGTAGAGTAGTGGCGAACTGTGTCTGTCACAAGTTAGATGCATCTATTGTTGTTTGTTTGGTTTGGCTCATCTTAACTCTCCTGTCATCTCAGATCCCGCCTTCCTCCAGGCCCTTGTAATCAGCTCACTTCCCTCACCTGGTCTTGCCAGCCCTTCCCCTCACCTGTTACTCATTCCCTCATCACCCCACAGTATTTATACCACCTCCAGTGCATGACATTAAGGATTTTGGCTTAGATGGCCCTGTCAGCCCAACAGAGATTGCCCTGAAAAATGCAGGCGGACGAAATGACGCACGAAGGGTTTGGGGGGCCTCCGTAGTGATGGCAAAATGAAGCTTTGAATGAAGCATCGAACCACTTGTGTCGGAAATAGGTTAATTTCTCGAAGCTTCAGTTACAGCGACCTCTCCTGGCGAAGTGCAAGGCTGCAGTGGGTTTAACGTATCTTTGCCTTGAAAAATATTCGACACACACACACACACACACACACACACACACACACACACACACACACACACACACACACACACACACACACACACACACACACAAAGACTGAATATCATGTTCTATTTGCAATTAAAGATTGATAATTGTGTGTATTGGGTTATTGAGAAGATACTAGAGAGTGCTGGATATTTTTTTGGGAGGAGAGGACCGTTTATCAGTTATTAAAGTATTAAAGTTGAAAAGCAATGATTAAAATACATCCATTCTGGGCTTTGAACCAGCTGCGCGGAGGACATCACCGCATTCGGGGCGCCGGCTCTACCCACTGGGCTATCTATTCCTTGAAATATTGAACTGTTTTTATATTACTGATAATTGTCTTTTTGTTTAGAACCTCTCCACATTTCGAAGTGTTTCCCGAGCCAGAACGACCTATCTTTCTTCCTGGCTTGCTCTATAATGATACTACAATTCAAATGCAATACCAACAATTCAACAGCAACAACGCAAACTACGACAACAACCCACACACTGCACATTGTTTAGAGCGGTCATAAAGTGTTGAAGCGCTCAAATTTGAAACTGTTTCAACCTGTCACCTGTCAGACGAGGCAGTGATTGAATCGTGTGAATGGACCGCGAACCAGTCATTCAGGAAATGAAGCAGTTGCTGCTTCGGACGTCACATGTCACGTGATTTGAAGCAGTTGCTGCTTCGGACGTCATATGTCACGTGATTTGAAGCATGCTTCGAAGCACTGCTTCTATGGAATAGGAAGTCCAGGGTTGAAGCTCCGTTCGAAGCTTCAGTGTCAAACTGCCATCACTAGGGCCCCTAGAACATTTAGATTTGTGCAGGTCTTAGATGCTGTCTGGTGCATTCCCTAGACTGAATTATAAGATGAACCACCACAATATTATATTGTACAATTTAAATTGTATTCTTCATTTCACTTGTTTGTTCTTGTTTGTGTTTGCTCGCTTGCATTCCCTGCATAGCTATAAGAAATACTTAAGTTGTTGGTCAAGACACTTTCCATCTGATGAAGGCAAAAAAAGTAGAAAACATTGCATTCAGTTATAACTGCCAAAACAAACATTATTTACACTATTATGGCCCCTGTTAAAAATGTTTGTCATGTTAACTACTGTAAGTTGGTCGAATGAATGCCTCCTCATCCGGAAGCTGACCGAGTATAGTGTTATATTTGTGCCTCTATCCTGAGCACGCAATGAAACATGTTGAGCATAGAAAATGCTATTGAGCGAGTACTTGAACATTTTTGAGCACAGAGAAATATATTTTCTCTCATAAAACTCCTGCTCTGTGCGCAAGCAGACCGCTGCACGCGCTCTCTCTCCCTCGCTCGCTCGACCTCTCCAGCCTGTGCGCGCTAAGCTTTGCCTGTGCTCGCTCAAGTTGTCACAGTGTTACAAATGTGCCACAAAACCAACCAATCGGAGAACTCGAGAAGGTCAATTCTGATTGGCTGGTCATCTCCAATCATATCTTCTGTCTGAGATGAGAGAGGGATTTTCGGTTGCCATCAGCAGTGGCGTTTTTATATGTACAAAAGTGGTGGGGCACAAAACACTTTAAGCTTCTGCAGTGAGGTTCATGGCTGGTGAGGCTCTGGCTCTGACTCTTCAAGTTTACAAATATTATATTTTGACCTAAATCAAAATATAATATTATTTTCAAAAGCTTTTTTTGTCTGATGCTTCAATTAATTTTAAACAGACAGTTCAACAGAAGGATACCCAAACAATTTAATTGTATCATTTAAATATTGAATTGTTTTCTCTTAGTAAGATCCCATTTTCAATACAATTGCAGTCTTACCTTGACTTGAAGATGAAGTCCATTTGCCTATCCTTCTGGACAAACATCTCAATTACTTTTTTGTAAAAGTCCTTCATATGTTCTTGTAGTTTCAAAAGTCTATCATAAATCTAATCAATAGATTTATGATTCGAAAATGATAAAAGTAGGGTAGACCTGTGGATATTATCCGGCTGAACAAAACGTGCATTTATCTAACAGCTACGTTTCCCACAGATCTTATTTTGAGCTATTTTCTAAAATCCTATGGAGAAATCTCATTTTTGTGGAGGGAAGCCATGCGCAGCTTACTTCCTGGTTTTAGGACGCCTCACTGCAGCTCTCTCGTCTCCTCTTCACACACTACACTTTTCGCGGCACACGTACTTACAGCCAATCAGCTCTGAGTGATGTGAGATGACGTATGGTGGGGATGGCAGCTCTATGCCCCTAGGGTCACACATTAAATAGGAAAATACTTGCGCATGCGCAGTGTCATTTTTACAGTCACCGTTCACTTAGACAGTCAGAGGGAGGGGCAGGATCGGGTTTTGTCCCACATGGCTTTAAACAGCTCAATAGGCACACACTGTAGACACTAATTAGAAGAACACAGACTAAAACAGCAATGCACAGACGAATCAGATGATTAAACATGATCTTAACATATATTTTATATATTTTTTAATTTATTTTTTTGCATTTTTTTGTAATCATTATTTTTAATACTTTCTGAAAGTATTACAAATGAACCCTTCTGAGGTATTGATTACTTGCTGTAAGCATTAGAGGTGGCAGAATGACATGTTTCTCTCTCTATCACAATTTTGGGTTGACCAGAACCTGGACCAACTTCTGTTTCCTGTTCTACAATGCAGCTTGCGTTAATTTTCAACCAGACAGATGAGGCTAGGATACCGGATAAAGTTAGCAACACACGTTAACCTATTAATCCATTCTCCTAATGTTATTTCCTCCAACGTTGTGGAATGAGAGAAAAGGGGCTTCTTAACGTGCTTTTATCCGGGTGGAGGGAGTTACATATGAGTTAAATATAACATTGGGGCGTGTGATTGTAGTGGGTGGAGGTGGTGAAGTGAGGATATCCATCTTGGAGTACAAGCTAGTATAATATAGTTAACGTTACACAATAATAAGGAAGAGAGCTATTTGTGTGATACATCGCTATTGATATTGATTTAGAGTGGATATTTGAGACTTCTAAACAGTAAACAAAAACGTAACTTATGGGTGAGTGTTTTTAGCAGAGCCATATTGTCCTTGTGATTCTGTTGATTATTACCTGTCTGTATTATGGTGCAGCTCAGCTGATGTTGGATTGATGGCAAAGGGAGAGGGACTTAAGTGAGAGTGAAAACACATGGCTAGATGTATCTAACCCTTTCTCCTGTCTCCCTCTCTCAGCACAAGAACCCCAGGGGGATTCAATGGAGCCTGAAGACCTGCACTGAGACCCTCACCCTGCACCTGCGTCTCAACTCCCAGAGCTTTGCAAGCCTCTCCCTGTTCCCTATTTTGATTAAACAGACGTTAAGCTTCCCAATGGTGTGGTCTTCGTTTTGTGAACAATATGATTACCTCACATATTGTGTTGCTGTTGTTGTCTTTTGTGATAGTTAAATTGCTCCTGCTGACTTGAGCCAGACATTCTTTCCTCCTCTCTGTGTCAGTGGGGAAACTTACATTCATACTCCTTTCTCTGAGTGCTTGGAGCAGCACAGCAAACCATGGGGGAGACTATATGCCACGACAACACGGAGGAAAAGGCACAGACAAACTGCATGCATGCTATTCAATGTTTATTGAATTCCATTTATTTACATGGATGTTCCTAAAACAACACATGTATGTATATAATATATCAATAAACATTAGGATGTGATGCTCCTGACTACCATACAGGTTTAAGAAGATAATATTTGTTTTAAAGAATTCAAAGCAATAAACAACAGCAACCGGCTCTGTAACCAAGGCAACGTTAGCCAAACATGTATATGTTAGCAGGTAAGATTGCTGTTCACACTATGTATATTTTCTACTTTTTGTAATGCTATTTTATTTCTATTTATGATGTTTACAATTTCAATTGTTTAATTCTAGTCTTTTAACTGTCTAATGTACAATGCCTTGTCTTTTGCTGCTGCAGCGTAAATATTTCCCCAATTGGTCTCAATAAAGTACTTATTTTATCTTAATCCTCAAATATTAGCACATTTTACTTAAAAAAACAAACACATTGATGTAACTACATACACATATCGATATGTTGTATACATATTGCAAATCAAAACCTTTATTGACCACTAATTACCAAAAATTGCATTTCTATCTTGTTTTTAATGCATTCAAATCGTGATTCAAATGGCCCGCCACGAACTTCTGGGAACTTTCTGAGTCTCTCTGAACCACGTGATGATCAAGCATTTTGGACTTCCGCTGTCGCAACTCTTCTCTCTACATGGCGCTGGACCAGCCAATCAGAATTGACCTTCTCTAGTTCTCCGATTGGTTGGTTTTGTGGCACATTTGTAACGCTGTGACAACTTGAGCGAGCGCGCACAGGCTGGAGAGGTCGAGCGAGCGAGGTCGAGCGAGCGAGGGAGAGCGTGTGCAGCGGTCTGCTTGTGCACGGAGCAGGAGTTTTATGAGAGAAAATATATTTCTCTGTGCTCAAAAATGTTCAAGTGCGTGCTCAATAGCATTTTCTATGCTCAACATGTTTCATTGTGCTCAGGATAGAGGCACAAATATAACGCCATAACCGAGCAGACCCGAGCAGCAGTCGAGAGGAGCCGAGCGCATCCGCGAAGCATACAAAATTAGTTCCCGTCCAAATCTCTTCGGTCAAAATGTCCAGTCAAAATGTCCAGTCAAAATAATTTCCCTTTAGTGCAATACCGCTTCAGTTGTGCCACTTATGTGACAGACAAGAAGAGTATGTGACAGACAAGAAGAGTATGTGACAGACAAGAAGAGTATGTGACAGACCAGAAGAGTATGTGACAGACAAGAAGAGTATGTGACAGACCAGAAGAGTATGTGACAGACCAGAATAGTCAATTCTAATGTCTAACACTCTAACACTTAATGTGGAGAAAGAGATGTCCTGTGTGGTTAATTGTGCGTTGATCTGTTGGTAATGCCTCAAGGTTCCGGTGGGCATGTAAACAAATGCATAATGCTGCGCTATACTTTGTGGCCTCACCCGGTTGCATAGCGTGTCTTTTAATAAGCAGGTAGTCATATCATTAGCGAGAACTATCTGATCGATATGGACATAAACGCGAGTGAAGTCTAATCTGACGGGAGAGAGATCAGCTGCTGCTGATGAGTCGAGACTCAGCTCCTGAAACTAAGTCAATGGAGAAGTATATCAATGACTCTTTGGATGCAGGACTTATCCGGCCTTCTTCATCTCCTGCTGGTGCAGGTTTTTTCTTCGTGGGTAAGAAGGATAAGACTCACTGTCAAGAACAGGTACCTCCTTCCACTTGTTTCCTCTGCATTTTAACTGTTACAAGGCGCTACTATTTTTACCAAGCTGTACCGACGTAACGCGTACCATTTGGTGAGAATCAGGGAGGGGGACGAGTGGAAGACGGGATTTAACACTCCTAGTGGACATTATGAGTATTTAGTCATGCCTTTTGGACTCACCAATGCACCTGCAGTCTTCCAGAGGTTGGTTAATGATGTTCTGCGGGATCTACTCAATATTTGTGTTTTTGTATACCTGGATGACATTTTGATTTTTTCCAAGTCTAAACAGGAGCATGTGGTCCATGTTTGCCTAGTCCTCCAGAGGCTCTTGGAGAACCACCTATTTGTCAAGGCCGAGAAGTGTTTGTTCCACACCACAGAAGTCCCTTTCCTGGGATTTGTGGTCTCCACCGGAAACATCAAGATGGATCCTGACAAGACCAAGGCGGTCACTGACTGGCCACACCCTTCAACATGCAAGGAGCTCCAACGCTTTCTGGGTTTTGCCAACTTCTACCGGAGGTTTATTTGAAACTACAGTTTAGTGGCAACCCCTCTCACAGCTCTCACCTCTCAGAACATTCCCTTCCGGTGGTCCTCGGTGGCCGAAGGGGCTTTTGGTGAGTTAAAGTCACTCTTCACCTCTGCTCCCATTTTGATTTTTCCAGATCCTACTCGGCAGTTTACTGTAGAGGTAGATGCGTCGGATACTGGAGTTGGGGCAGTTCTTTCTCAACGGTCGGCCGAGGATCAGAAGATGCACCCATGTGCATTCTTCTCTCGGAAGCTGTCCCCATCAGAAAGAAATGATGACATTGGAAATCGAGAACTGTTGGCAGTGAAACTTGCCCTGGAAGAATGGAGACACTGGTTGGAGGGAGCAGAGCAGCCTTGTGTGGTCTGGACGGATCACAACAATTTGGAGTACATCCGTTCAGCTAAGCGGCTGAACTCTCTGGGCTCTGTTTTTCACACGCTTTGATTTTTCTCTTTCATACAGAACTGGTTCTAAGAACATCAAACCTGACGCCCTGTCTCGCCAGTTCCAGCCAGAGAGCTCTCCATCTCATTCTGAGAATATCATCGCTTCTACATGTGTCATTGGTCTGGTGACCTGGGAGGTGGAGGATAAGGTCAAGCGCTCTCAACCGTCTGTTTGTCCCTGCCACTCTCCGTACCCAGGTTCTCCAGTGGGGTCATAACTCCCGCCTGGCTTGTCACTCAGGAGTGAGATGGTCCCTAGCCCTGATTCGACAGCAATTTTGGTGGTCTTCCATGGAGAAGGATACCAAGGATTAATTGCTGCTTGTCTAGTCTGCTCCCAAAATAAGACCTCACGCCAAGCTCCTCCTGGTCTTCTTCATCCCTTGCCTATCCCTCATCGTCCCTGGTCCCACATCTCCTTGGATTTTGTCACCGGACTACCACCCTCAGACGGGAACACAGTCATACTCACAGTCATAGACCGGTTTTCCAAGTCTGCCCGGCTTATTCCATTAACCAAATTACCTACTGCCAAGGAAACGGCTGAAATCATGCTACGACATGTGTTCAGGCTGCATTGTCTCCCCAGTGACGTTGTGTCTGATCGGGGACCATAATTTACTTCTCGTTTTTGGTCCGAGTTTTGCAAGCTGCTGGGAGCCAGTGTCAGTCTCTCGTCCGGATTTCATCCCCAGTCCAATGGTCAAGCAGAGCGAATGAACCAGGAGATGGAGACTGCCTTACGCTGTCTAGCTTCCTCCACTCCCTCCTCCTGGTCGAGGCAGCTTCTATGCCCACAACACCCTTCCTAGTTCTGCTACTGGTCTTTCTCCATTCCAATGCTCCCGCGGATACCAGCCACCCCTTTTCCTTGCACAGGAACGAGAGGCCAGCGTCCCATCTGCACAGGCGTTTGTAAGCCGATGTCGACGCATGTGGTTAAAGGCCCGCTCCGCGCTACTGCGCTCTTCCGACCGTTATCAACGGTCTGCCAATCGCCGTCGCAAGCCAGCTCCACAGTACTCCCCAGGGCAACGTGTCTGGCTCTCCACACGGGATCTCCCTCTCAGAGTTGAGTTGAAGAAGTTGTCTTCCCGTTTTGTAGGCCCATTTCCCATAGCTAGGATTATCAATCCTGCGTCTGCCCCCTTCTATGAGGATTCTTCCTACCTTCCATGTGTCCAAGATCAAACCAGTTAATGTGAGCCCTCTTCAGCCCCCCTCTACACCCCCACCACCACCCCGGATTATCGACGGGGAGACTGTTTACACTGTCCGTCGCCTCATCAAGTCCCAGCGACGTGGTAGAGGGTTGCAGTACCTGGTACACTGGGAGGGTTATGGTCTTGAAGAGCGGTCATGGGTGCCCGCTCGCAGTATCTTTGACCCATCTCTCGTTACTGACTTTCACCAGGCCCATCCCGATCAACCTCGTGGGACGTCAGGAGCCGTCCATAGAGGGGGGGGTTCTGTCACAAGTTAGACACCTCTATTGTTTGTTTGGTGGATCATCTTAACTCTCCTGTCATTTCAGATCCCGCCTTCCTCCAGGCCCTTGTAATCAGCTCACTTCCCTCACCTGGTCTCCTCAGCCCTTCCCCTCACCTGTTACTCATTCCCTCATCACCCCACAGTATTTATACCACCTCACTCTCACTGGTCCTTTGCCAGATTGTCTTGTCTTTTCCGCCAAGTTCTCCAGTGTGTGTTATTCTCTAGCCTAGATTGTTGTCCTTTTTTTGTTGTTGGTTTTTGACCCCTGCCTGCCTGTATTCGGATCTCGAGTCCTGCCTGCTCCCTGTCTGGTTTGGGTTGCCTGTCTGACGGATTTCCTGGTTTTGACCCTGCATGTCCCAGAATACCTTGGTTGAAGGATGTTCTACCCAGAGACCTAGAACAAGATCTGATTAGTTGCTTTCTTTTCTAACACAACACCACTGAAATGCGTAGTGCATGGTCCGAGAAGGACAAACAAATCAACGTAACACTGTGATATTACAGATCAACAACACAGATACCATTCTCATTTATTCATTATATACATTTTATTTATAGAATTAAATCGATTTTTTGTTTGTTTTATCTGAGTGTTCCAGGGTATTCTCTGAATACCTTGAAGGCCCTGACGGTTCACCACTGGAGTAGAGAGAGCTGTGGGGTGAAGGAAGAGTATCCTCAGAGGTGATAGGGGGGGTGAAGGGCGGTGGAGACTCCTCCATTTGTCTCCCATAATCAAGACATTCCTCAGGCGGGTGCAGTGATAGATTTTCAAGGTTTTCTGAGCGATGTGTTGTGTCTTTCTCTTGTCAAGTTGTCAATAAAATGTACAGAATGGTCAGTAGCCTACAGACAGTTGAAAGCCAGGTGTTCAGTGCAAACAATGTTACAATGTGTAGTACCACATTCTTCACAGTCGGATGTTCAGCCCCAATATGCAGGATCTTCTCAGCCAAGTCAGAGACCACATCCTTGGGAAAACAGAGTACTTTGGTGTTGTTCTTATTACACAGACCTTTTACATCTCTTACAGCAGAGTCACCCACAATCAGAGTTTCAGGCCCAGTCGTTAGCTTTCCCTCTAGCCTTTTACTTTTGGAGTAGCTATTGGTCCTTACCCTGCTGGGTGAAGAGGACGGGTTATCCAGGTCATCAGAAAGAGATCTCCGGTTCTGGGTCAGTGGAAGATATCTAGCGCAAGTCATGGTAAGATATCTTACCATTGCTTTTTTCATTCTTCAAATTAATGGGCTGTGATTTTAGTATTTTTAAGCAGAGGTCAATCATTTGTACGGCCCTCGGAGGTTCCCCACCCCTGCTGTAAAGTATGATCGGATTCTGCCTATGATTGCTGTCAAGCAGTTGGAATACAAAGTGGGAAGTGCCTCATTATAATGAGTGATGAAGAAATGTAGAAACAGTTTTAAATGTGGATCACAGATAAGCATTCTAGAAAATGATCAAGAAAAGTCCAAAGTTATTAGAATGGACTGAGGTATCAGAATTAACACAGAGCTGCATTCCTTTCTGTTATTTTCTCCCAGATCCTTTTAATATTTGAGGTTTCAAAAGCAAATGCATCTACACTTAAAGGTGGGGTTGGTAATTTTGGAGAAACCAGCTCGAGTGCGCTAGAATTTGAAAATACACAGCCGTAAAAAATCTGCCACTTCCTCACAGAGCCCCTCCTCCAACACACACAAACGCGCACATGACCAATGAGGGTACGAGATAAGTTTGTGCACAGATGGAAGGCTGACAGGCAGGTAGGCCATCCAGTTACTTTAGCCGGGACGATTGGTCGTGCTTTTTACAGTACTACGGCTTCCACAGATGATGTGTTTTATGGATTTTTTGTCAAAGCACTTAAAATATTCATTGCTATCGGGATGTTAAGAGCATTCCATGGAATATAACAACAAGTGTATCTCGAGCCGGTTTCTCAAACTTACCTACCCCACCTTTAAAATCACAATGTTGATTTGCGTCATAAAGACCCAAGAAGATGTGAAAAGGGGCATATTTGGCCAAACAAATAAAATAACAAAAAACAAATTATGTTGGAATTACCTGTGCCGACATATCTGTACACTTTTCATTTCAAATGCAAGCTTTTCATTCAACTCACAACATGTCTGCTTTGGTAGCAAATCACTCCTCAGGCTCTGGATTCCAGACAAAGTCTTTGAAGCCCTCAGTGGTTCTCTCAGATATACTGCCTTTATTACAGCGCTTTCATTTTCTGCAGCCTTAAAGCAGCAGTCACCAGACAACTTCAATAAAAACCAACAAATCCCCTCCACGCACTAACCCCCTGACAAGAAACACACACCCCCACACGCACACGCACGCGCACGCGCACGCACACGCACACGCACACGCACACACACACACACACACACACACACACACACACACACACTTTGTGCTTGAAATACAGTAAGACAAAAAAAGAGCACGACAGAAGAGAAGCCATGACAGCAACGTGAAACATTCATGTAAATATAAATCTTAACTCATATCTGTATGTATATTCAACTTTGTTTTTAGTAAATTGGCACATTACAAAAGTTTTGCAGTCACATGTTGGACACAAAAGGGTGTGCATAAGTTTGAAATAAATTCCTTTTACTTTGTTGGTTCTGGCAATGCAGAAACCTAACAACACTGCAATGTGTCTAGGTCTAATAAGTGATGCATTGTCTTAATGTTTGTTTGCACTTCCATAAAACTCAAAATATCAAAAAAGTCTGATTGCATTTAAAAAACACACTGACTGGCGATATTCACCACTATTACACATCTCATTAATTAGCTGCAGGTGGTTACACTATAGGCAGTAACAGGATGGAATTTCGTCATTTTAGGGGCAAGGCCATTTGGCCTTCCCGTTCACATTTTTTTCAAGGGCACAAAGACCACATGACAGGGCACAAAGGCCACATGACAGGGCACAAAGGCTGTTTGGTTAAATTACGCTGGTTTTACCTTTCAGATTAATACCGTGACATTCTCATTCACCAAGAAACATTAATGATGTATTAAGCAGGAGTTACAGAATACATGCCCTAAAATGTCATTTGTAACATATTCCTTTACATTACTCCATCTAATTACCGTATTCTAAATACTTGGATTACATCAGCGCTGTTTTACATTTGATCAAGTGTGAATCAAGCTGCTTTTTCAGAGTTTGAATCACCCACATGATGCCAGCAAAAACCCACAATTTAACTTTAGGATAAACTTTAACATTATGCATCATCTCACAGAAATGTCAGAATTTTAGTTAAAAAAGCCCAGAAAATCACATGAGAAGGATTCCAAAAGTAATCCCTACAATTCCTTCAAAGAGAGACGTATCCTCCTGACTAGTGATGATAGCTCACCAGCTATCGCTAGTGTTATCTGTGTGTGATTATTCTAGCGTCCAGGACAGAAGTTTAAAAGGAGACTAAATGGAGTCTCTGAGAAGGTTCAAATTGGTACTTTAATTAATAAAAAGCGTGATAATGTCACAAACAGAATATTGTCCGAACAGGAGAGTAAGGCTGCAGCTCCCTCTCCCTTGGTGGCCGTGCAGAAGAGAGCTCACAAGCATTCGTCTTTCCCGCTTGCTGGCTGTTCGCTCCTCCTCTCTGGGAACTGTAGTGACGCAGGGGACTTCCCCCCTCGTTCTCCTGTGTCCGATATCGCGTTAAACAGAGGATTTCAACATTTTACATTCATTGCTTACTTCCACATGCCTTTTCTCCTCCTTATCTCTTTCATAACATTATATGTAATACATGTTAACGGCGTCAATAGCCCCTTTAATGATACTAAAGGGCGGTAGTCCCGGATGTCGTCATGACGGATTTTCAGAATAAAAGCTTAGTATTGAGAACTTCCGGGTTTTTCCAGAATAAAATAGCATTTAAACTGACGGTATGTTTAAGGTACATTATGCCATAAAACATTGATTTTAATTTCTAACAGTCCCTCCTTACACACCTAAAAGGTGTGTATAATACTGAAATCAATGAGTTCTTCATCTGAACTCTGCATAGTACATAACTCATAAAAAACATACAATAAAATGGAATGGTTTTAATATCAACCTTAGGAAAATACAAAAATACTTTGACTGTTCAAACATAAACGTTTTCTCTTGTGCATACTTCTAGTGTTAACATTCAATATGGTTCTTCAGAATAGCAGCATTCTTCGTATCAGAACATTTATTCCTCCCTCCTTTCACAGAAACCGTTCTCATACCACGCTCAGTGTTAAGGCACTTGTTTTTACAAAGTGAAAAGAAACGACCCATTTTAGAATATCAATGATCCATACAACATGTGATCCATCATTTTAGAACAGTATGGCTAATAAAGAATACAATAAAATATCTTGTACCAGTTTAATGTAATAATAAAAAAAATAAAAATACACCATCATGAAATAGTATAGGATAATAATGAAAAATAAACTATACACTATCTTGGAATAGTATAGGATAATTGAAATGGATTCACTCCATTTTAGCATTTTATTTTGTTTACTTCTAAACATGATTTCATCATTTAAAGAATCACATCGGCTGGACATTCTTTGAATAATCTCATCTCTGAACATCCATATCATTTAAACTCACTCATCATTTTCCTCAACCTCTGTATATGGGTCTTCTTGTTCTGCTAGCATTTGTAACCGTCTCCTCATGAGAAATTTACCCTCCCTCCTTTCATACCATTTAAGGTATGAAAGTAATATGTTCTCTAGAAGAGGCCGTTGTGATCAATCGGTACGTTAGGACATGGAAATGCAACATCTAGGCCTCCCCTGGGCTCCCTATGCTATCCTTGTACACTGTGGAGCCTAAACTCCCCCTGGGACTGGTCTCTTAGCCCGACTGGCTTTGGGGGGTTTCGCCATGTTGATTAACTGCATAAAAAACATCACTGGCTGTGCTAGTGCACAGGTCCCAGTCCAATCCTGTGGCAAGACTGAGTACAAGGTTTTAGTTCCATGATACCGCTAAACATCTACTCTGGGGTACGGCATTCTAGACAGTCATTTCTGGGAGAAGATTTTGGTCAGTTACAACAGTTGTAAAGTTTCATCACTTGAAAGTTCCCACTTCAGTAGCTTTGGGTGGTCTGTTCTAATGATGTGATAAAATCCCTGAAATGGTGTGAAAACCGGTGGAATATCACCAACGCATTATACTAATTTATCTTCAATTCTGGTCTACTTGAAGAACCATGCTAACCCCTTTAACAGTGTGTGGCACCTTGGGTGCCCGAGCATGTGATAATTAGTTCCTCCTTTAACAAGGACTTTAAAAACAGAAGTGGTTTCTTTAATGGTTTGTAGTTCAATTCAGGAATGTTCACTCATGGCAGATATGTTTCTCCTTTTAAATAACATCTCTAAATGTTAGGTCATCACTGATTAAATGGATGAGCATTAGGAGGTGGTGGCACTTGTCTTTTAAAACTCATACTCTGGTGCCGGGCATCCCTCTTAAGAGGGCAAGTAACATTTAAAACATCTGCAGGGTGGGTTGAGCAACCCCTTCTCCCTGAACGATATTTGTTGTTGAAAATATGCACCATTAAAATGAGTGATCCAAGGCCCCGTATGTAGTACTCCCAATTATACTATTTTTTCAAAATTAAAATTTGCAATCGCTCTTTGCCTAGTGTCTTTTTAAAACTCTACATCTGGTTCGACAAACAAATGTTGTTTCCACCTTAACAGTTCTCCTATGGTAATATCCATGCTACAATGGAGACATCAATACTCTAGATTGGAATACCTTCTTTGGCTTGGTTCTAGCTTTACCTTTAACATTTTCCATTCAATAAAGATTTGTCTGCTTTCTATATTGTAACAAATTAAATCTTCCCCAAACTCTCACATGAATAAGAATCTCTAAAAGAATAATTTGTTTATATCATGAAAAGATTGAATAATATGTTTCTACCCTCAGTGTGTTTTTAGGATTATTTTCTAATAAGTGTGTTTATGTGTAAACTCACTCACTCCTGTGTTCCTTCTCTGCCCCTCTGGTCGTCAAACCACGACCCCCTCAGGTTCTGCTGGCCCGTGCCAACTCCTCTGGCCCGTGCCAACTCCTCCGTCCTGTCCTGTCCTCTCCTCCGTCCTGTCTTCTCAGTCCATCCGCTCTTGGATCCTCTCGCTGTAACTCTTTTCAGTGGCCCAACTGCTTTGCATTTCATCTCCTCCTTTTCAGTCTCTACGCTGTTGCATGGAGGGCGTATTCCGCTCTCATGTCCCACACTCTGCTTTTGTGCCCAATCTCGTGGCTCAGTTTGCAACTTCGTGTCCTGATTTAGGAACCGATGAGTTTGCCTCTTTGTCAGCATGCTGGTTTGGTTCTGGATGCCTCAGGCGGAGCTGGTTCTGGATGCCTCAGGTCGTTGTTGGTTCAGCTCGGGTTCTCTGTCTGTTCGATGGAGGAGGGGAGGAGGAGTCTCCTGTGGTGAGGTCATTTGTTTGAAGATGGGGTCGTAGCAGTCTGACAGGCAGAGAGAGAGAGAGAGATCTCGGGACGCATTACCGATAGCTAATTCTAACACACTGAGGAAAAATATATCCAATCCTTTCTTCTCCATTTTCATAATCTTACTATCTGTCTTAGATGTTAAATGCCATCTAAACCCAATTAATGTCTATCCCTAAACATTGTTTCCACCCACTGTAACATGGCTACTCCAAATAACTCTTTCAGGAAACCATTTTCTTCTATAAATTAAAAATACCTACATGTTTCAAGCACCACATATTTCACACAATAAAATAACGTCCCCATATTTTAAGTAACTTTTGTGACCGGACATATCTGCAATGTCCCCACAATCTGCTGGGGAATTTTGTTTATAGAGTTTGTACGTACAAAGCTGTACTTGTGGGCTAGTAGTCAGTTTCTACTGTAATCATTTTCAATAATTGTGCTCAGGTCACCGGGCGGTTGTCCATAAACTTAACAGGGGGTGTTTCTGGTACAGACCAAAACATTGATCCAGTGTATTTGGAGATTCCCCTAATCTGTAAATCCCCATCACTTGCATATCCCAATCACTTAAACCCATCTCATCATTTGATACAAAAACTGCATATATGGGGGGTGAATCATCTTGATTGTAACCTCCTCACCTTTGGGACCGAGTATTTCTAACTCCTCCTCTTGTTGCTCAACTGATCTTTTGGCTCTGGGGATAAGTGAAAGTCTCTGAAACACAGCTGGAGTTTTGTTAGTGATGTGGGCATTCTCTACGAGTGAACTAATGGATCCATGTCTTACTTGATATTGTACTCCCCATCCAACCAAAAAGGTGCCAAGTGTAATGAGCACAATCAACAATGCTATTCTAACTCTTATCCCTAGGGGGCCCCACAATTGGTTTGGCTTTGTTCTTGACATCATCTCTATTTTCTCCATGGTTGTGTCAGTTACAGAATTTAAATAATGAGTACTATAATAACGTATACGAAAATTGGACTCTTTTTCAGATGTAAACAAAAAAATAGGTTTTCACTTTAGTATACAATCTATAAAAATATATAGACAATTCGTCTTTTGAGCTGTTTCTGTCTTTATCTTATTTCTATTTATTGTTTTGTTCCAGCTCTGCCAAATCAGTCCCAACTCCCAATAATGTTCTGGAAGTTGCCAGTGAAGGGTGACCATGTGTGAGGTGGTGTCAATTTGCTCCTTTGTCTTTACCTTTAAACCGGAGCTCGTGTGAAGTTCATTACAACTTCTCACTGTTCCGTCCACCGGGATCAGCTCACTGTCTTTTGTGAACTTTCACCCTCACCCAATCACCTGGCCGAACAGGAGTCTCTTCTGGAGTCTCGTCTGGTATCTCTGTAGCTTTCCAGCCTGTGTAGACAAAACTTGGATAATATTACTCAGAGTTCTGACATATTCATCACTTCTATTCATCTAATATCTTAAAACTGGACCACTCCCTCCTTGGAGGAGGCCCAGGCTTCGGCATACCTTTTGTCGTTATGAGACCTATTATTAAATACATGTTATTATTCATTAACTACAACGTCACTGAAATCAACATGTCTGCATAATCATGACACTCCCTCCTTTGAGCATAACATGCTCAATCAATATTGCAATGATTACCCTATTCTGAACAGGACACGCAAAACCCATAACGTTGCACAAAATAAATATAACTTCTCTGTGTAGCCATAAGGCGTACAAAAAATATCATATGATGTATGGCTTTCTGATGGTATACAAACATTCACTAAAATTTCCCATTAGCACACAAATTGTTTACTTGTTTCAGGAATTGCTTTTGTCCTGGTATTATGCATCATTGTTGCTGCGAAAACAATACCCCTGGTGTCGCTAATGTGTCTCAATAACTCTAGGATTAGAGCATTGTTTGATACTGCTGAACAAACATATAATAAAATAATATTTCTCCAAACTAGAGGGAAAATATGAACTATTCTCACAGAGGGTGACATACATGGAGGGCTGGTGCCCCTCACTCAAAATGAGATATTGCCTTACGCACTACATTATAAATCAGTAAAGTCACTCAAGAATAAATAAATAAAAACTGAATCTTGAAACTGTTGTAAAAACCCTACAACTTCTTTATCCAAGCTCTCAATCAGTATTATGTTATTTAATCTGCAGCTTATTGCCTTAAAACCGATATTTCAGACGATTATAAAATTGTGTTTATGAGAAATAATGTAATCTGACTCCATAAATCACATAATTGTTTGACTAAAAAACTACACTTCTACTAACAATAAATGAAGTTCCCCTTTAAACACAGCCCCGGTCTTCTGACGGGGTCTATCTATGTACTGGCTGGAGAATGTTGGGCCAGTCTCTGTCGCTCTGTCACTGTTCTCCCGCCAACAGTCACTCTCTAGTTCTGCTGGGTTCTTGTTGACTTCTTCACTGGTTTGAGACAAGCGACCCTATCGGACACGTCCCTTTGTAGCCAGACTTCACCACAGCAGAATCGAGTTTCTGTTTTTAGGTCTCAACAGCTCCACGTCTGGTGTATCGCCGCCCCTTGAACTGCAGTCGGTGTAAACAGAAGGTAAGGATCCTCCGTCTTGGACGAGTACTAGGTTTCCGTCTTCATATTTTTTGGGTGGAAACCCATCGTCTTGACCTCACTAGCTGTGTGGACACAATAGTTTTCTGTGTAGGGGAACAACATCACTCGTAATCTCTTTCCTTCTCATAATTACAAAAATAGTCTGCTAAATGTTCTACTATGTTTTATGCTTTGTGTAAATGCAATATGCTACTCACTGTCATGTTTTACATTAAACCTCTCCCTCCTGTGGTGACAGATATGGCTCAATGTAGCTGGATTTCAAAATACCCTTGTGCTGAAGATGCATCACCTGGTGGTCTGGTCCTTTGAGCTTCCTCATTGTTGTGGTTGATACCAGGGTGTCAGTGGCATTTGGGTCATGTTTGGCACCCCTGTTCGTCTTTGACATCTCTGGGACCCCCTGCCTCCGTCGTAAACCTCCCCGGGGTATCTGCATGGAGGGCCGTTGTTTGGTGCAACACTCTCTGGACCAATGTGTCAGCTGACCACATTTGTAGCAGCCTTCATCTGTTCTTCGTCTTGATCGTGGCTTTCCTCCTCTGCCACTTTGTCTTCCTTGGAATTGTTGATTCTGCACCTGAATCTCTGGCACCTCCCGAGCTTGAATTGTTTGAGGTGTCTGACCTGCCTTCTCTGGTTCTATGGCCATCCCTGAAGTAGCTGCCATTTGCCTTGCCGCTTTCTTGTTTTTAATAGCTTCGGTATCTTTCTCAGCTTTTTTGCATCTTCAAGAGTCTCAGTTGTAGTGCTTTCATTTCTGTCTTTTGTGTTTGTCTTTCTTCTGTGATTTCTTCTAATCGTATGTTCTCTTCTATCAGGTGTTTTGATTGACTGGTTAGCACTCTTACTTCATACTCCAATTCTTTGAGCTGTTTGTTCATGGAGACTCCATCCAACTGCAGGACTTCTCCTACAGAACCAACATTCGGGGAGGGAGGAGGGACTTTGGCCAGGCTTAGATACAGCTTCGGAGTTTGGATAACTGGAGCCTCTTTGGTTTTTTCTGCTATGTCTTCCCTCACTGGCAGGCCTGCTACTTGGACCACATGTATGCTGTGTGCCAATAGGCTGGCATATTCCAGATGGAGTATCAGACTTGTAACTCTTATAAATCTTTCTTCAGCTTCTCTCCATATAGTTAGCTGTTGTAGGCATTGTTCGTGCTCATAGTCGAGTACTGCTCTTCTATGGGCTTTTGTTGGTCCAGGTTGATCATCTGCTGGAACCAGTCCTCTTGTTTGCCACTGTTCCAACAGTTTCTCTATTTGGTTCCATGTCTTCTGTCTAAATTTTGGAACTGTTGTAGCATCTGATCTGATCTTTACCCTTCCCGTGATATCTGCAGTTGAGCCTGGCTCTGCATCTAGTCCCATCTTAGTTTCTTTCGGTGACATGTTCTCTAACTATTCGAATGATCAAAGCACTAGTCCTCTGACTAGTACCTTTGTATACCTTCAAAATACCCTACAACATCAGAATTGTTAAATCTGTTCTTTTTTTTTATTTAAATAAAGTTAATTAAAAGATAAAAATTATGCAAATGTTTAAATCTGAAATACTAAAAATAAAAATTGTACAGTGTATGGTTTTGACTATGAAATATGAAAATTAGAAATCTGGTGAAAATCTTCCACTTTCCGAAGTGTTTGGAACTATGTAAATGTCATAATTTGTGTTCGCTTCAATACATTTGTTTGCTTATTTGAAAGAGTATTATATAAAGTGTTTTATCTTATAATTAGAAACCACTTGCAATTCTATCTCGGCGATGAAGCATGTGTGTATTTATAACACTTTCAGAATTAGACTTCAAAATGCTATTGAGTGTTTCTTCTATGTAATAATTCTGTACTACCAGCAGAATTGTAATTTCCAGTTTAATCCACTATGGTTTACTATTGCAAAACTAACCTGTATTTAAGAAAAACTTATTTTCTTTTCTAAAAAAATAGAAAGAGAATTACACTAGGGAAGAATATTACACTTGGTTAAAACGACACAGCACACAATCGCCAAAACACTTTTGCAAACTGGAATATTTCAATAACGTCAATTCAAGCAGAAAAAACTTCCAATATCAGATGAATGCCAAACTTCCCACGGTAAAATAACCTATCTATTTTATAATTCCAACTTTGCAAAGAAATAGGATTTGTCCTTCTCAAGGAGGAGTAGGACTGGGTAAAAGCAAACAGTCTCACTTCTTCAATTAGCATTTCACGAAAAGGCGACTGCGGTGTGATTCATTGTAAACATGCTGGCAAAACAAGATGGCAACTTTTCCAACCTTTGACCTGAAGAACAAAGGGATTTTACAACACCTCGTGGCTCCCACTGCGGAGAGTAATATATATTCTCAACACAAAACAACAATGCAGTTTAAAATAACATTTCTATTTAATGTACAATTTATAAAATGGGCCTCATACCCTTACGTCACAGTTCTCTATCCATGCACGTAATTCTTTGACTTTAAGAGCCAGTATGGTTATCTCCTCTGTTTAAACACGCTATGTTGGGACAAATTAAGACGCAAATCAAACACAATCAGCAGAATATCGTCTAACTAACGCACGAATGTCGCACTTCTCATCGTAATCCACACGCAATGTCTGTTTGAAAACAGGAAAACAACCACTGAAAGTTTCAAAACTTTCAGGCCTTTTCCTCGAAAAGGACTTTTTTATAAGAAGCCTCACACTGTAATCTCTACACTCAATCAACTGCGTTCTTGTTTAAATAGTCCCCAACCATTCACGTTAACTTAAAACGTAACAAGAAAACGCAATTGGAATGATTGCTAAATCACACAAAGGACTTTTAAAAATAATACAAACACTCTCTCCAATAATCACAGCTTCCACTGTGATTTTGTTCTTTTGTTTAAATAGCCACACACTATTCACGTTAACTTAAAACGTAACAAAGAACACTATATTGGAGCGATTAGCCTCTTGCTGACATGTAATAACAGACAAACGAATAGCATGCAGGGTTAGATATAAGAAAAATAAGTAAATTGGACTTACCCTGCTTGTGACAAAGTAACGCCTCGTGTTATATGATTGTTGTCATTAAATTTGGTTGTTTTAACATTAATTTCCCAGCTATTTTCAGGAACCGGAAGCAGCAGTCCAACATACAGTCCTAAGATTTTCCTGCATAAACTATTGAAGAATTTGATTTAACGGGTTTCTTCTCACCGATTGTTTGAGATCTCTTGTGTGTCAGACGATTGCGTTCCGGTTTCCAGGCCACAGCCGGCTGGATATTCTCTCCCGTTGCCCTAGAATCACGTCGGCTTGGTCCCAATTGTTATCTGTGTGTGATTATTCTAGCGTCCAGGACAGAAGTTTAAAAGGAGACTAAATGGAGTCTCTGAGAAGGTTCAAATTGGTACTTTAATTAATAAAAAGCGTGATAATGTCACAAACAGAATATTGTCCGAACAGGAGAGTAAGGCTGCAGCTCCCTCTCCCTTGGTGGCCGTGCAGAAGAGAGCTCACAAGCATTCGTCTTTCCCGCTTGCTGGCTGTTCGCTCCTCCTCTCTGGGAGCTGTAGTGACGCAGGGGACTTCCCCCCTCGTTCTCCTGTGTCCGATATCGCGTTAAACAGAGGATTTCAACATTTTACATTCATTGCTTACTTCCACATGCCTTTTCTCCTCCTTATCTCTTTCATAACATTATATGTAATACATGTTAACGGCGTCAATATCCCCTTTAATGATACTAAAGGGCGGTAGTCCCGGATGTCGTCATGACGGATTTTCAGAATAAAAGCTTAGTATTGAGAACTTCCGGGTTTTTCCAGAATAAAATAGCATTTAAACTGACGGTATGTTTAAGGTACATTATGCCATAAAACATTGATTTTAATTTCTAACACTAGTCAATCAACATGACGGAAAAGTGTAGCACTAACGTCAACGCCAGTCGTTTTACAAATGGCTGAATGAATAGCAATAGTGTTTCTTAAACGTATACGTTAAGTTCAGCCATAAACCACATAAGTCAGTCATGTATTATATCAAAACTGTCACGGTGTGTGAAGGAAGCAGGACCCAAATGCAGATAACTTTTGAGAAACCCTTTAATTCAAGGATAACTGACAAACAGAAACAGAACACTCACCGGTGAACTCCGTCACCAACAAACAATGACCCAACACTGAACACAGAAAGAGACGAGACTAAATACAGGGAGGGGTAATCAAGACAACGAGAAACAGCCGGGCAGGGGAGGAGAAACACGAGGACAACAGGTGAACACAATCGGGTAATCAGGGAGGGAACAGACAGAAAGCAGACAGGCAGGAAACGGGGGTGAACACTTAACACAATAAGACAGGAACCCAAAGACAAGAAAAACACCAACACAGACAAAACTACCAACGTGACATAACATGTGAATTGTGACAGAACCCCCCCCCTCAAGGGACGGATCCCAGACGTCCCTAAAAAAAACAAAACACAAAAGTCCAAAACCCCAAGCAGGGTGGGCGGAGGGGGTCCGGAGGACGGGTCTTGGGCTGACAGCCCAGGAACACAGCGGAGGACCAGGAAGGGGTCTCGGGCGGACGGCCCGGGGGGACAGGTACAGTCCAAAAAGGGGGATTCGGGCGGACGGCCCGGGGGCAAGGCAGAGGACCAGGAACGGGTCTCGGGCGGACGGCCCGGGGGCAAGGCAGAGTACCAGGAAGGGGTCTCGGGCGGACGGCCCGGGGGTAAGGCAGAGTCCAAAAAGGGGGATTCGGGCGGACGGCCCGGGGGCAAGGCAGAGGACCAGGAACGGGTCTCGGGCGGACGACCCGGGGGTAAGGTAGAAGCCGAGAAGGTGGACTCGGGCGGACGGCCCGGGGGCAAGGCAGAGTCCAAGGTGGGGGTTATGGAGGAGCGAAGACCACCGCGGCCGGGAAAGTCAGGGGGCCGGGCTCGAGGGTGAAGGCCGTGGCTCTCAGGGGACCGGGATTGAGGGTGAAGACTCCGGCTCTCAGAGGGCCGGGCTCGAGGGCGAAGACCGCGGCTGTCAGGGGGCCGGGCACGAGGGCGAGGGCCGCGGCTCTCAGGGGGCCGGGCTCGAGGGCGAAGACCGCGGCTCTCAGGGGGCCGGGCTCGAGGGCGAAGACCGCGGCTCTCAGGGGGCCGGGCTCGAGCCGGTGTCGACCGGACAGAATCAGGAGGCCGGGCAAGAAGGCGCTGATGGGCCAGCTCCGGAGATCGGGCAGGACACGGTGTCGGCCGGACAGAAACCGGAGCCGGTCGGACAGGCTTCGGCAGGATCTCCCACGGAAAAGGACCAGGAGTTGGCAGGAACCCCGGCGAGACCGGTGATGGACATGGGGCTGGCCGGGCCCCTGGTAGAACCTCCAACGGCACGGGATATAGGGTTGGCAGGACCCCCGGCAGGGGAGTAGACGGCGGGACCTCCAACGGCACAGGACACAGGGTTGGCAGGACCCCCGGCAGGGGAGTAGACGGCAGGACCTCCAACGGCACAGGACACAGGGTTGGCAGGACCCCCGGCAGGGGAGTAGACGGCGGGACCTCCAACGGCACAGGACACAGGGTTGGCAGGACCCCCGGCAGAAGAGTATTCTGCGGGACCTCCAACGGGACAGGAGAAAGGGTTGGCAGGACCCCCGGCAGGGGAGTAGACAGCGGGACCTCCAACGGCACAGGACAAAAGGTTGGCAGGACCCCCGGCAGGAGAGTAGTCGGCGGGGCCTCCAACGGGACAGAAGAAAGGGTTGGCAGGACCCCCGGCAGGGGAGTAGACGGCGGGACCTCCAACGGCACAGGACACAGGGTTGGCAGGACCCCCGGCAGGGGAGTAGACGGCAGGACCTCCAACGGCACAGGACACAGGGTTGGCAGGACCCCCGGCAGGGGAGTAGACGGCGGGACCTCCAACGGCACAGGACACAGGGTTGGCAGGACCCCCGGCAGAAGAGTATTCTGCGGGACCTCCAACGGGACAGGAGAAAGGGTTGGCAGGACCCCCGGCAGGGGAGTAGACGGCGGGACCTCCAACGGCACAGGACAAAAGGTTGGCAGGACCCCCGGCAGGAGAGTAGTCGGCGGGGCCTCCAACGGGACAGAAGAAAGGGTTGGCAGGACCCCCGGCAGGGGAGTAGACGGCGGGACCTCCAACGGGACAGAAGAAAGGGTTGGCAGGACCCCCGGCAGGGGAGTAGACGGCGGGACCTCCAACGGCACAGGACACAGGGTTGGCAGGACCCCCGGCAGGGGAGTAGACGGCGGGACCTCCAACGGCACAGGACACAGGGTTGGCAGGACCCCCGGCAGAAGAGTATTCTGCGGGACCTCCAACGGGACAGGAGAAAGGGTTGGCAGGACCCCCGGCAGGGGAGTAGACGGCGGGACCTCCAACGACACAGGACACAGGGTTGGAAGGACCCCCAGCGGAACCTCCAACAACACTTGCGTAGGGGCTTGAATTGGGACTGGAGAGGGAACTTGAGATGGAAACAGAGAGGGAACTCGAACAGAGACTAAAGAGGGAACTAGAGGAGATACTAGAGGAGGGACTGGAAGAGTAACTAGAGAAGGGAACTTGAGAGGGAACTCGAGAGGGAAACTAGAGAGGGGACTCGAGGAGGGACTAAAGGAGGGAACTCGAGAGGGAACTGGAGAAGGAAACAGAGAGGGGACTCGAGAAGGGACTACAGAGGGGACTAGAGGAGTAACTAGAGAAGGGAACTCGAGAGGGGAACTAGAGAGGGGACTCGAGGAGGAACCATAGGAGGGAACTGGAGATGGAAACAGAGAGGGGACTCGAGAAGGGACTACAGAGGGGACTAGAGGAGAGACTGGAGGAGCAACCAGAGAAGGGAACTCGAGAGGGAATCCAAAGAGGGGACTCGAGGAGGAACCAGAGGAGGGAACCCGAGATGGGACTGTGGCAGCTGGGACCAGCTCTGGGTCTGGAACCAAGGCAGCTGGGGTCGGGACCATGGCTGCTGGGGCCAGAACTGGGGCTGAAACCATGGCTGCAGGGACCGGAATTGAAGCCAGCATCATGGCTGTTGAAGCCAGAATCCTGTCTATAAGATTCAGCTCTGAAGCCGGAAACATGGCTGTAAAGGGCGCTCTTGGAGCCGGGACCATGGTCGCTGGGGCCGGCCCTGGAGCTGGAAACATGGCTGTATGATCCAGGTCTGGAGCCTGGATCATGACTGTGTGGGGCGGTCTTGGAGCCGGAAACATGGCTGCGGGAGCCTGTACTGGGGCAGGAACCATGGCTGCTGGGGCCTGTACCGGGACTGGAACCATGGCTGCTGGGGCCCGTACCGGGACTGGAACCATGGCTGCTGGGGCCTGTACCGGGACTAGAACCATGGCTGCTGGGGCCCGTACCGGGACTGGAACCATGGCTGCTGGGGCCCGGGCTCCTTGTCTGGCCTTGCGACGACTCCTCTTAGCAGCCGCCTGAATACTCCGTGGGCCTCCATAAGCCTGACGAGTTCCAGCGTATGACTCCAGAACAGGAGCAGGAACTGGGGCAGAAGCATGGGTTGACCCCAGACGGACCACTCCGAGACGTCTGTAATCAGCAGGCTGGAAAACACACCTCCAGAGGAAGTCCAACATCCAGTCAGGCAAGTATTTCACCAAGTCGGGCTTCTCCATCGCCAACCGGTGCGCCTCTACCAGAGCGGCCTTCTTCAGCCGATCACTGGACGCTTCCTTCCACCAATCGTAGCAACATTCCAAAGGGAAAGAGAAATGTTGCAGCTCCACCTCAAAAGGATCGTCTGCTGGGTCCATTTCGGGTTGGGTCATTCTGTCACGGTGTGTGAAGGAAGCAGGACCCAAATGCAGATAACTTTTGAGAAACCCTTTAATTCAAGGATAACTGACAAACAGAAACAGAACACTCACCGGTGAACTCCGTCACCAACAAACAATGACCCAACACTGAACACAGAAAGAGACGAGACTAAATACAGGGAGGGGTAATCAAGACAACGAGAAACAGCCGGGCAGGGGAGGAGAAACACGAGGACAACAGGTGAACACAATCGGGTAATCAGGGAGGGAACAGACAGAAAGCAGACAGGCAGGAAACGGGGGTGAACACTTAACACAATAAGACAGGAACCCAAAGACAAGAAAAACACCAACACAGACAAAACTACCAACGTGACATAACATGTGAATTGTGACAAAAACCGCTTAGCAAGAAAAATACTAGATTCGAAGGTGACAGCTATCTGCTAGCTTGTAGAAGCAACACTAGATGTAGACCCCTTGAAGGAAAGACGTTAGCGCTATCCAAACTAGCTAGCTAGCTATCGCTAGTTTTCATGACAACATGTACTAACGAGTCGACTTTAAATAGGCTAATACAATGGTAATTATCTATCAATAGTACTTTCTGTAAACACGTAAATGTTAAGTCCTTTCAAATACTACCACATCATATCAAAACAGCTTGGTCCGCTTGCTTACCTGTGCTTCTCTTGCTCCCGCGGCTGAGGAGGAGGCTGTCGGGCACCTACAGGCATGTCTGACGGAACAATAACAGCGGGACTGCGCGCACTAATATGACTTCACTCGCGTTGTTTACAAGGCATGTCTGATGGAACAATCACAGCAGAGCAATCGCTCTGATCCACAGGCACAGGACTATACTACTGCGCCCACTAGTCTAACTTCACTGGCGTTATTTACACTGGAATCTTTGACAGGGGCACAAAGGCCACTTTGGCCGTGAATTGCATTTTTCACAGGGCATCACGGCCAAAGGGCAGGGCAACGACGGCCATGGGCAGTAATCTATATTAGCTATCAGGTGATGCATTGTTTCACGCGACGCATTTGTCATTTAACCGGTAAAACTAAAACATAAATGTGAGCTAAATATCACATCGGCATAATCACTAGTTTGTGACACTTACACATTCTTATACATCTGTGTCACTACTTCTATATACATCTTTTCATCACTTTAGCTTAACTGAACATACAGAAACCAGCACTGCAAAGTGGATGCATATGGCCTTAACTCTGCATTTCACCGATTCACATGGCTTCCCCTTCCACTTGGCGGTAGCCTATCATGTCTTAGCACGTGTTGTGAAAGTGTAAATATTACTGTGCATAGCATCACCAGCTTTATCAACCTTTAGTTGCCAAAGGAACAGTTTACGCTTCTGAATGAACTGTAATGCATTTATAACAGTTTTTCATGCAAGAAACTAACTATTTATATGATCAAAAATTATTATTTTTTTAACATTTACAGCAACGTATAAAGCTGTGAGGAGCTGCTGGCTGTATGAGAGTGCCCGTGAAACAACTCTGCTCGCTAGATAGCTAACGTGCGCTAGCTAATCAGCACACTGACAGGTTAACTGAGTTTGTCTCTGGCTAACTTTAAAGCAGTTGCCCTCTGCTTAGTTGCAGAAAGCAGTCTTACGTAAAAACATGTTATTAGGATTTATTTGGGCAACGAGTGCCTTTATTTGAGAGAGGATGACACGCAGCACTTGGTCCTGGGCTGGAATTGAACTCCACTTGGGGACCAAGCTCCAGTACATGGTCTCCAACTGAGCTATACAACAGCGCGGTCTTACACCATTTGAGAGCCTGGCCACAAGTTGTCTCCTATACTGCATTAAACCTGCTTTTTCTATTGAAGGTACTGTAGCTACTGCACTCACTCACAAAGACTCATGATGACCAGCGACATCCTGTTGGAGAGCAAGTAGAAAACATTGATTTCAGTGAGCACCACACTGAACTGTGGGGTAGGATGAGATGTGTTCCTGGAAAATCCATTCCTACAGACCTTTTCCCCGCTCTTACTTAAGCGGATATTCAGCTCTGCTAAAGGTATTATGTAACCCCCCCGCAGATGTCTTCAGATCCTGGTGTCCCTGCATGCTTTATGCATAAAAAGCCAATCACTAAGAGCATGGAAACTGTGTGTGTATGTGCATCTATGCATGTTTGCGCTGTTTGAGTTTTGCCAACAGGACAGAGACAAAGCTGTTGCTAAGCTCGATCCTTCGCTACTGAAGAAATGCAGTGTTTGTGCTGGATGTTTGGGTGCCCCCTCCCCGGTGATGCCCTGCGTGCTGGCACCCTGACCGGGACTCTGTGGGCTCGATGAGTGGTTGTTTCCATTCAGAGTCCTGCTCCTCTGCAGCTTCAATCCTCACTTTATAATCGTTATTGCTAATAGATTATTATTATATATGATCATTAGATAATAGTTAATAGATTTAGATAATCTGTCTAACACTGGTCTTAGGTTTGAGTTCTTACCAGAATCCGTGCATGGGTAAATATGTGTGTGTCCAGAACATAATGGCAGTCAGGCGCATAATAAGGCTCGGAGGCCCTCGGACCAGGCTTTAGAAACTCTGGGGAGACACTTGGCACCAACTGGACACTACATCATTTGAACAAAGGGGTATTCATGAACATATATGTACACACACACACACACACACACACACACACACACACACACACACACACACACACACACACACACACACACACACACATACACACACACACACACACACACACACACGCACGCACGCACGCACACGCACACGCACACGCACACGCACACACACACACACTTTCTGCTTCCAACACAATGACAAATGAATATATAAAGCAGATACGAGATAAAGTGATTAACAGTGATCCACTTGATCTAGCTGTTAAATGGCTCCAAAGGCTCAGGTTTGCAACATGAGAAGTTGATATAGATGATAACTTTGGAGTTGGTTGAAAGCCTGGTTCGTCCTTGTGAGACGCAGAGCCTCGTGACAAACTGCCGCTATCTAACAAAATAATATAGTAAATAGTAAATGATCCAGGGCTGGCCTGCCACTGGGTTTATGTGCTAGTTTACTCTGAGCCCGCTCCTTTAAACTTTGGATAAGGAAAGTCCTCTCTCTTCAACCACTATTTATGTAATATATAAAAATGTGTTTGTGTGTGTACATGTACATTAACAGCACAAATGGCTGAAAAGGGGAAATAATGTCTCAATTAATTACGTGGCTTATGACACTTCATTGAATGGAATAATTATAACTTTTTAGTGAGAACTCACTACTTCTACTGGGTATAAAGGCATGTTACCCTATTTCTGGCCATGGTCGCTGGTCTGCATTTATAACAGGCCTAGGTACAGATTCACATATTTGTATCAATGCACAGCAACGCTTATTGAATAAAACAGGGGTGGGAAACCTTTTTCCTCTCAAGGGCCATTTACATTTTTTCAACATCCTCCGAGGACCGTACAAATTATTGACCTCTGCTTAAAAATACTAAAATCACAGCCTTTTGTCATGCTGTGCAAAGAAAAAGCAACCTCTTAATCCAGATATCGTACCATGACTCATGCATGCATGCACATGCACGGTTGTGGCATCACCACCAAAACAGAAAGACCTAACCTCCTCTAGGGGGGTTCGGGGGCATGCTCCCCCTGGAAGATTTTTTTTTAAATGTTGAAGTTAAAAGCATCAATCTGGTGCAATTTGAGAGCAACATTCTCAACACCCATATGAAACAGAAATGTAAGCAGATTTTATTTTTCTTTATGGATATTTTACAAATCACTCCCCTTTCAAACTGTATTCTATCAACTTTTTTTACTGTCATATATTATTTTATACCTGTTTACTTTATTCTCTTATTTTGTTATAACTATAATGATCATATAAAGATGTGCCGTGAATGGTTGTAGAAAAAGCTTCTTATATTCGTTAGCATAGCTAGCTAACCAGATGCTAATAACAACAACGTTATTGACTGTATGATCAGTATGACAGATGAACAGATCGCCACTGGGCTTTCAGCTAGAGACACAGACACGCAGAAACTGTGGCACATACGGCTCCTTATGGGTACTGACTACTGACATTTCTGAAGTGCCGGAGCGGCATTCTTATGTCTTTTATGTCTTTATTAGGATCCCCATTAGCACTAGCATGAGCATTGGCTATTCTTCCTGGGGTCCTCACACACTCAAAACATACATAAACATACAACAAAATTAAAACAAAACAAAACAGCTCATAATTTCATGCTATTTACAGTGAAATGAAGTGAAACTAAAATGGTCATCCAATTATCGCCATCCTAAGGCCAAACAAAAGTAAATACAAATAAGTGTACATAATAATATATGCATACATAGCCACAGGCACAGTTCAAATTTACTTTGTAATACTTAAATAATTTTTTAGCAACCATTTCAAATGTACTTGAGAATTTTCCTGAATGATGTGAACCGGTAAAGAGTTCCAGCTGATCACGGCTCTGTACTGTTTTCTGTCCCATATTTGATTTGGATTTGGGTAATACAAACCTTCCTTCTATTGTATGTCGTGTTTGATAGTTATGTTGTGCATATTGCGCTATAAATCTTTGTGATAATATATCTGGTGAGTGAGTCACTGTAATATTTCTGACAAAATTCAATACAATATAAGTTGACCTCTGTCTGACAGTTAACCATTTCAGTTTCTCCAGCATTTCAGTGACTCTGGTTCTGTAGGAGCTCTGCAGTGCACATCGTGCTGCCTTATTTTGTGCTACTTGTAGATTGTTTAAATCTTTTTCAGCAGCACTAGACCATATGACCAAACAATAATCAAGCTGTGACAGAACCAAAGCACCCAAAACTTGTCTACTGACATCCATAGGCAAATATTTTACAATTCTTTTTACAAGTGACACACCCCTTCCCATTTTACATACAACATTATCCATTTGTTTAGACCAAGATAATTTATGATCCAGGGTTATACCTAGCAATTTTGTCTCCTTGACCTGTTCAATTTCAATATGGTTTAAATGTAGTTTAAACTGATTAAACCTTTTAACTGATGATTTGATCCTATTAATAACGATTTTGTTTTTGTGCCTGCATTTATTAAAGGTAGGTAGGTAGGTAGGTAGGTAGGTAGGTAGGTAGGTAGGTAGGTAGGTAGGTAGGTAGGTAGGTAGGTAGGTAGGTAGGTAGGTAGTAGGTAGGTAGGTAGGTAGGTAGGTAGGTAGGTAAGAATAGAGAAACCAGCTCGAGTGTGCTAGAATTTGAAAGTACACAACCGAAAAAAATCTGCCCCTTCCTTCAGACTTCCTCACAGAGCCCCTCCTCCAACACACACGAACACGCACATGACCAATACGAGATAAGAGATAAGTTTGTGCACAGATGGAAGGCTGACAGGCAGGTAGGCCATCCAGTTACTTTAGCCGGGCAAGCTCAGATGATTGGTCTTGCTTTTTACAGCGCCACGGCTTCCACAGATGCATTTTTTGTATGTATTTATTGTAAAGCATTTCATATATTCATTGCTATCGGATGTTAAGAGCATTCCATGGAATATAACAAAAAGTGCTTCTGAAGTGAATTACCTACCATACCTTTAAATGTCAGCTAAAAGAGCAGTGAAATTAAAGACCTCTGCATTTTCTGTAAATATATTAACAGTACTTAATGTCAGCTTAGTAAACAAAAAAACATTAGCTAACAGACTAATTTCCACCACTCATGGACAGAGTTGGGTGTAACGCGTTACAAAGTAACGCGTTACTGTAATTATATTACTTTGTCTGTAACGGAGTAGTGTAACGCGCTACTTTTATAATTCAGTAATCACACTACAGTTACTAACATTGCACCGACACGCGTTACTTCGTTACTTTCTAAAATCAGTCATAATCAAACCTCAACAAACACCTGCAAAGAACACATGCTAAGGTTAAGCTAACGCACATAGCTGTTGTTTATTTATTACACACGTAGTCTGTTCTTCTTCTCTGTTTTCCGGTGTTGCCTGTTTTGAATGACGAATACACACTACCGCCGCCTGCTGGTAAGGAGAGTTATTGCCACTCACGCATGTACGTGCTCGGCTGCGGTGTGCTCTAGTCTGGCTCCAGTGCAACACATGGCCAACACGCAGGAGAACACGCTGACGCAACAGCGTGAGCAGAGATAGACTGCGCAACATATACAGATAGCAGGAGACAGAGGACAGCCATGGTCAGATAGGAAAACATTCAGGAGCTATCTGGATCAGTCTTATGCGACAATGGAAACTGAACTAAACAGAACATTTTAAACTTTAGCAGTCTGCGTGATCTGCCTGCAGGGAGGGGCGGGCCGGCCCTGGGAGTAAAGTAACGAGTAAAGTAACGAGTAAAGTAACAAATTACTTTATGTAGAGAGAAGCGAAGTAGTGTAATATATTAATTTTTTTTAAAGTAATATGTAATGTGTAATATATTACTTTTTTTTAGTAACGACCCCATCTCTGCTCATGGACCACACCCACCTTTTCTTGTGAAAAACTGGGTGACATACTGTCGCCCTTTAGTCCCTCTCTCTTGTCTTTCTCTCCTTTCTCTTCTTTTCTTAAGAGCCTGACTTTGTTGGTCGTTGAATCATGGTACAACACACGTATGTAGGCATGTACTAGCATCCCTCCTCACATGCTTTCACTCTCTGCAAGTGCCGGTGCCGCACCGCGTTTGGAGGCAGGACCAAACCAGTATGTAAATAGAAGGGAGTGTACAGAGGCTTTGGGTAATTAACTTTTGGAAGAAAATAAGTTAAATAAATCGTAAGTTTAGTGAGTAATTTATCAATATAACGTTCTATTAATGTTAATTATTGAGGATTGATTAAAGGTTACTTACATTTTTTTTCTTAATGTTCTGAACATTTTGGGGCCCCTGTCAGTCACGGGCCCTTAGAATCGTCCTAACTTTTCACCCCCTTATGGCGCCCCTGACCGTACCAAATGGTCTCGCGGCAGGGACGTGCACAGGTACGTTTCCCGGGCAATGGCCCTTTTGCCATTTTTGGCTGACCTGCCCCTCTGGAGAGAGTGAGAGGTTTATGTTTTTTCTGTTATGGCCGAATAAACATGATAAGCCCACAATTAGTATTGTAGCGTCTCGCTGCGATAAAACACACATTGTCAGCGCGGTCATCTGCCCCCAGTAGGGTTGCCAACTTCCAGAAATGGAGAAACGGGACACATGCATGTGTCCCTGGCGGATTTAGTTCCTTTTTTTTGTTACTTTATTTCGGTTTTAGGGTTAGGGTTATGTTATTTAATAATTTTGGGGGAGCCAGCCCCCTAGGGTTCGAGGGTTCAAACCCCCCAAAACCCTCAAAATGCATAGAAAACTATGCATACCTATAACACAATACAAACACAATGATCTTACACCTGCATTAGGCTACTACATCACATTGTACATCAGCATGTTCAAATTGGATAGGTGGGCACTTGGGACATCTGGGCACAATTGGCTATTTTGTCCAAAATGTTAAAAAATAAATATTTGAAAAATGGTATTAAGTAATGCAAAGTATACATGATGTGAACATGCACGGTACACCATTATTAGACTTAATGTTATCCTTCAACCAACCATTTCCCCAGCATTTCCCCATCAATCAGCTGACTGACTCTCTCACACACACAGAAGACCCGAGACAGATCTCCACTCACGGGCTTAACCCAACTGTGTTTTTATTCCACTGTTTGTTGTAAGACACAAGTCTTTTCTTTGTAGAAGGGCCAGGGCCCAGACCCACATCCTCTCTCTCTTCATTATCACCTCCTCCACCGGCAGCACTCATTTTCCCACACGACTGAACAGGCTGACATGCCACACAAACAATGATGCCGCGCCCGTGGCCCACCGGAGAAAATCTCACACACACACGTGCGAGCATTGTGCCTGCCCTGTCAACTGAGCGGTCCTAGTGCCCTTCGCATACAGCACACAAACACGCAGGCACGCAGCCAGACACCCTGCATTGCGCGCAAACAGAAACATATTTTTTATTTTTCCCTTTACACCGGAGTCCGGGACAAACAATGTCCCGTACGGGACATGCCCATTTTGCCTCAAATACGGGACGTCCCGGCTAATACGGGACGGTTGGCAACCCTAGCCCCCAGTCACGTGACTTTGTTTACAATCTGACAGCTGAAAGCAAAGGACAGCCCTCCGGCCTCATATGGCTATGGTGATCATAACAAATGCCCACCTAGCTTTGGGTGGCAAATCCCCGGGTCAATCTGTCCCCGGAAATGTCCCCGTTTAAAAAAATGCTTAAATAGATTTTGAGTTTTCTCACGGCAGTTAGAGTAGGGGACACACCAGGGGACTTCCTCTTGACGCCGATGGTTATTTACACCAAAACACATAGGCTATACTTGTTTTTGTGCTTCTGTCTTTCTGTGTCTTTTCATCTGCTCCGTAAACTCCCTCAACGTCAATGGGGCTGCTCGCTCTCTTTTCTTGATTGCCCTCTCACGGAGAACACTTCACTGTCACGCTTCATTGTAGGATTTCTGCCATGTCTCTACTTTAGTTTGACCATCTCTGTTATTAAGTTATGGAATACTAAATAAGTAATTAGATACCTTACCATTACTGCGCTCATAAAGAATGATAAGAATAAGAATAATGCGTATTGAACTGGTTTAATTAATTAGTGATTTTATTTAAGAAAATTACTTAGAATTCATTTCAAATTACTTAGATCCCTATTTTATCAGTATGTCTGCACAGAAGTTACAATGGTCAAACTAGCCTACATTCAAACAGAATTGTCCCCATTTTTTCTTTAATATTTAATAACATTAGATATAGAAAACAGATAGAAAAAAATTCAAAAGGTCTTATGTTTTTTTCGGGCAGGGCCCTTTTTCTAGTTTAGAGCAATATCCCCTCCAAATGTCTGTGAACGTCCCTGTCTCGCGGTCCGTATACGGCCCGGAGGCCGGAGGTTCCCCACCCCTGGGATAAAAGATCAGTGAAATTAAAAGACTGCTTTGATGTCATGTTTTGTGGGGGAAGAAACTGTGTGAGGCACTGAAAGGCAGGGGGACAGTTTGGGTGGCTCAGGAGTAAGGACTGGTACAGAGTGTAGCACCAGAGTGTACCAGGTCCTGTCATACCCTTGTTCCCACCACCAGTGGCTTACATGACCTTTATTTTCACACACAGAGAATTGTCCACGTTCACAGGATGTCCAATTTCCCAGGATCTCCAGCTCCATTCAGTGGGGTGTAAATCATGAGACATAGTGAACATTTTCCATTGTTCATATGTGCATGTGTGGCTGACCATGCAAATAAAGTGTGTGTGGGGGGCGGTGTGCAACAGCCCTCTAGCTGGAATTAAACTGGGAAAGTGATGTGGTAAGAAACTAAAAAAACAAGCCCAAAGGAACAACCTTGGTCAGCCTGAACCTAACATGCAGCAAGTGTTTCCAGAGCAACAGTCGGCATGTTCTCCACAAGCAGGTGAGCTATACACCGACATGATTATTTATGGAGATCCAGCATGCAGTAACTGCAGTGAAGATGCTGCTGTAAGGAGAAAGCTCAGTGACAGAGCTAAAAGTAGCTCCAGCTTTAAAAGAGAACTAATGGTGTGCACATATTTAATTCTGACACACACACACACACACACACACACACACACACACACACACACACACACACACACACACACACACACTTTCACATGCACACTCACAAATACACCCCTGTAGTTGAGATAAGTAATACTGATATCATAGGATGTACAAGATTGTGATCGGCTAGAGATCAAAGGCTCTGTGTCACGGTTGGGGAAAAATAGGACCCAAATGCAGATTGAGTAGGAAGCAGGTTTCAAAAGGAAACAAAAGGCGAGCTTTATTTTCAAAAAAACAAGAATCCATGAACCGCTACGAGGTAGCATCCAAACAAAAGGTGACTGTGACCAACATGAAGGGAGACATGAACGACAAATAATGAACCAACACTGAACACAGAAGGAGACGAGACTAAATACAGGGAGGAAGACAAGACACAGGGAGAACAGAATTGCAAAAATAAAACCATGACAAGACAGACCAAACAAAACCGTGACATAAAACTAAGATCGTGACAGAACCCCTCCCTCAAGGGACGGATTCCAGACGTCCCTACAAAACACAAAGAGTCCAAAACTGCTAGAAGGCTGGGTGGAGGGGGTCCGGAGGAGGGGCGCATCACTAGGGCCAAAGGGGTGGGTGGGGGGGGTCTGGAGGACGGGTTTGGGCTGACAGCCCAGGGGCACGGCAGAGGACCAGGCAGGGGTCTCGGGCGGACAGCCTGGGGGCAAAGCAGAGTTCATTGTGGGGGTCTTGGGCGGACGGCCCGGGGGCAAGGCAGAGTTCATAAAGGGGTGAGGGCCACAGCGGGCGAACTCAGGGGGCCGAGTATGAGGGCGAAGACCGCGGCTCTCAGGGGGCCGGGGTCGAGGGCGAAGACCGGGCAGCTCCGGAGGCCGGGCAGGACCCTGTGTCGGTCGGACAGGAACCGGAGCCGGTGGGACAGGCGTAGACGGGATCCTGGACATGACATGGGCTGGTGTCAATGGGACCCCGGATGGAGTAATGGCTGGTGTCGATTGGACCACCAACGCAACAGGGCAAGGAGTAGGCAGGACCCCCGGCGGGACAGGTGATGGTGGGACCTCCAACGGATCAGGACATAGGGTTGGCAGGACCCCCGGCAGAAGAGTAGTCGGCAGGGCCTCCAACGGCACAGGACATAGGGTTGGCAGGACCCCCGGCAGAAGAGTGGTCGGCGGGACCCCCAACGGGACAGGACATGGAGTTGGCAGGACCCCCGGCAGAAGAGTAGTTGGCGGGACCCCCAACGGGACAGGACATGGAGTTGGCAGGACCTCCAACGGCACGGACATAGGGTTGACAGGACCCCCGGCAGAAGAGTAGTCGGTGGGACCTCCAACGGCACAGGACATAGGGTTGGCAGGACCCCCGGCAGAAGAGTAGTCGGCGGGACCCCCAACGGGACAGGACATGGAGTTGGCAGGACCCCCAGCAGAACCTCCAATGGACCAGGACATTGGGTAGGGACTTGAGACGTGACTCGAGAGGGGACTTGAGAGGAGACTCGAGAGGGGACTCGAGAGGGGACTCAAGAAGAGACACGAGAAGGAACTCGAGAGGGGACTCGAGAAGGGACTCGAGAGGGAACTAGAGAGGGGACTTGAGAAGAGACTTGAGAGGAGACTCGAGAGGGGACTCGAGAGGGGAGTCGAGTAGAGACTCGAGAGGAGACTTGAGAGGGGACTCGAGAAGGAACTTGAGAGGAGACTTGAGACGGTCGGTTCGCCGACAGAACACGGGGGGCTGGAGTCGGCCGGTACACCAACAGGAGATGAGGGGCTGGAGTCGGCCGGTACACCAACAGGAGATGAGGGGCTGGAGTCGGCCGGTACACCAACAGGAGACGAGGGGCTGGAGTCGGCCGGTACACCAACAGGAGACGAGGGGCTGGAGTCGGCCGGGAACGGCGACAGGATACGGGGAGCTGGCGTCGGCCGGAGAGCCAGTACTGGAGCCGAAACCATGGCTGCTAGGGCCGGTTCTGGAGCCTGGAACCATGGCTGTTGGGCATGGAACAGAAGCCTGGAACCATGGCTGCTGGGGCCAGAACTGGGGCCGGAACCATGGCTGCTGGGGCCAGAACTGGGGCTGGAACCATGGCTGTGTGGGCTGGTTCTGGAGCCGGAACCATGGCTGTGTGGGCCGGTACTGGAGCAGGCACCATGGCTGCTGGGCACGGAACCGGAACACGGAACCATGGCTGTGTGGGATGGTACTGGAGCACAAAGCATGGTTTCTGGGGCTCCTTCTCTTAGGAGCCGTTTGGAGGCTCAGTGGTCCTCCAAAAGCCAGATGAGTACCCGAGAACGGCTCTTGGACAGGAGCAGGAACTGGGGAAGAAGCAGGGGTTGACTCCAGACGGAACACACCGAGATGTATGGTGTCAGGTTGGGAATTGGGAGGCAGGGAGCTAGCATACCTGGGGCTAGCAGGCCGGGAATCACATGAACTTAACTAAACATGGTTTCTCTGTTGCCTCTACCAGAGCGGCCTTCCTCCGTCGAACACTGGACACTCCCTTCCACCAATCAAAGCAGCAAGCTAAAAAAAAGGTCACATTCTGTAATTCTACCTCAAATGGATCGTCTGCTGGGTCCATTTCTGGTTGGTTCATTCTGTCACGGTTGGGGGAAAATAGGACCCAAATGCAGATTGAGGAGGAAGCAGGTTTCAAAAGGAAACAAAAGGCGAGCTTTATTTTCAAAAGCTGAAAAAACAAGAATCCATGAACAGGTACGAGGTAGCATCCAAACAAAAGGTGACTGTGGCCAACATGAAGGGAGACATGAACGACACATAATGAACCAACACTGAACACAGGAGGAGACAATACTAAATACAGGGAGGAAGACCAGACACAGGGAGAACATAATTGCAAAATAAAACCATGACAAGACAGACCAAACAAAACTGTGACATAAAACTAAGATTGTGACACTCTGTCTGTAATGCAGCTCTTGGTCACGAAAAACCAGTTCTTATCTGACCCGTCCAGAAACCAAGAACCAAATACGCCACGTTTATGTCAGATGCGGGAGCAGGGGTGCTAAGCAAAGTCACTATAACACGACGACACACTAAAATACACACTAATATAAAGTGAGGCAACACTTACCAGGCATAGTGCGATGCTGTTGTTTTTACCTTACTTTTAATGTTCGCTGTTATTTCCCGTTGAAGACAAATATTTGTTTCATGTTGATTTTTGTTCTTTAATAACGGCGTTATGCCAAAAAGCGTCAATTCAAACGGAAACACGTTAACTTAGGGGGATGGGGGATATGCATTAGTTGCTTGTGTGACAGTCACACAGTGAATTACTGCTTTCCAGCGGCTGCTGCCGTCAGTAAACGTGGTCGAGCAGCACTTTTGGCCAAACTTGACCCACTCTACCACGCTGCACTGCGATATATATGAAATGCACCCTATAGGACTCACCATTGCAAACTGTATAGCCTAACTGGATGGTCCTCACTTAGTATGCGTAGGATGCAGCATTGGTTTTTATTAATGGATAAAGCAATTTTAGGTAAGCTTCCACTGTACATTTGTGCCAGATTTGCTCCAGTTTGTAACTCTTACAACCTCAGATCCAGTGCCTGGATACGGGTCCAGGTTCCTGCTGTGCGGACTGAGGCTGGGAAAAGGAGTCTTTTTTATTATGGTCCTTGGTCTTGGAACGACCTTCAATCACGCCTCAAACTGAGGGCACTTGTCTCAATAGCATGTTTTAAATTAAAGTTGTCTGAAGTCCTTACCACTAGCTGCTCTTGCAGTAATAAGTAGTGCACCTTTCGTACTGTCCTAATGTGCACAATGTCGTGACTGCTTTTTTATCTTTTGTTTTCTTAGTTATGTTCTCTGTATTTTATATGTTTGTGTTATGTGTAACGTTGCTGCCTTCTTGGTCAGGTCAGCAAATGAGATTCTATCTCAATGCTTTTATCTGGTTAAATAAAGGTTAAATAAAATAAAAATAAAACTTCAGCGGTGGGTAAACGCCGCTGAACCACATTATATTTTGTTTCAGTTGCTAACACACAAAAACCTCACAAATCAATTGCTAAAACAAATGTTTTGACAACAGGGTTCATTTTCTCAAAACAATAAACACAATTCACAAAACCACACATCCAAAGTGAAAAACACCTCATATATCTTTCAAAATGAAGCACTGCACCCGACTACATAAACACACCAAAACCAAACATTTGCACCAAATGGCACACACTTCACTTATAGTACAAGACACTTTGTCCTACCAACTACGCACTGTGGTGCTTTATCTAAAGCACACTCGTATTTTATGGTGATCTGTATGTAGAGAATTCTGCATATAAAGAGTATTCAAGTACACAGAATGAACCAACCTAATACACTTTTTTAGTTATTAATTAAAAATGTTGTTCAAGAGATGCTGATTTGAAACCGTTGTTACATACAGTTACAGCATTTCCTGTTTCTGCCGGAGAGAAGGGAGGCCGTCCCAAAGCTTGCTGCTGTGCTTACTCCCTCTATCTGAACGGAGGGAGCCTCGTTGAGCTGCGAGTGTGACTCCGCCACAGATTGTGAGTGGGTAGGGTGTGATTTGGAATTGGGCCATAGTTACAGTTGTGTAAACAAAAATGATGCCTCTGTACAATACAGTAAAGTGAAAGGAAAACTTTGAGGAAAAATAAATTCGAACAATCTTTTTAGAAAAAACAGAGGAAAGAAAAATTCTTTCTTGTGAGCAAGAAAGTCGGCGGATTTCGCGTGATCTTGGACCTCAGAGGAATTAACAGATTCCTGACGGTGCTGCCATTCCATATGCTGACCACAGCATATGGACAGGGGGGGTGGTTCGCAACCGTGGACTGCGAACCACTTGAGGGATGCCTCCTTCCACGTGCCAGTTGTATCTCACCATCAGAAGTTCATGAGGTTTGCCTTTCAGGGCCGACACTACCAGTTCCGGGTGCTTCCCTTTGGTCTCCCCCTTTCTCCAAGGGTGTTCACCAGGGTCGTGGCGGCAGCTCTCGAAACCCTGCAGGCGCAGGGTGCGAAGGTCCTGCCGTATTTAGGCGGCTGGCTGGTCTGCGCGCTGTCTCGGTCTCAAGCGTTCCGGGATACAGCGTGCCTCTTATCTCACGTAGCCCGGTTGGGCCTAACAGTGAGCACTGGGAATAGTTGCCTGGACCCTTCCCAACAGGTCACTTACCTGGGGATGGTCCTAGACTCGGTCGCCATGAGCGCCTACCTGACACCTCGTCGCGTGGACGATATTTCCCACCTTCTTCCCATCTTCAGGCCGGGCAAGATGGTGTATTCAGTTCCTTCGGTCCTTGGGCAGAATGACGGCTGCCCCTAGGCCTGCTGTCGTTGCGCCCCATGCAGATGTGGCTGAACAGCCTTCACTTGGACGCCAAGTGGCACAGGCACAGGAAAGTCAGGGTGTCGCAGCAGTGCCTCCACTCTGTCACGCTGGAGGGACAGGGCCTATCTTATAATGGGCGTGCCCATGGGCGCCATCCCATTCCGCCGGGAGACTGTCACTGTAGGTGCATGTCTCTCAGGGTGGGGTGCAGTGTGGCAGAGCAGGACTGTCCATGCATGGTCAGTGGTCTGCCCAGGAGGGTGCACACCATGTCAATGTGCTAGAGCTTCGAGCTGTGCAGCTTGCACTCACACACTTTCTACCCCAACTGGGCGGCAAGCATGTGCTTGTTTCTTAGGACAACATGTACACTGTTGCCCAGACAGCAGTCCCTTCTAGATTGTGGACGTTCTCACTCCACTCTGAGAGTTTACGTGGCTGCTATTTCTGCCCGACATGTTCGGGTCGACGGCGCCACAGGGGGGTGCCACAGGTTGGTGTCCCTCTACCTGAGAGGGGCTTTACGGCAGCGTTCCTCTAGCACCGCGAGGGCTCTGGCTTGGGACCTGCCCCTGCTGCCGGATGCCCTATCATCTCCTCCCTTCGAGCCCCTGGCCCAGGTAGGGCTTAAGTGGCTGTCCACGAAGGCAGCATTTCTGCTTGCCATAGCCTCAGGGAAGCTGGGGAGTTGCCTGCCCTCTCCGTAAGCGATACATGCCCAAGGTGGGACTCTCAGGTGTTGCCCTTTGGGCAAATGTGGCAGCCTGTCCAGCTGGCACACTTTGACATTCAGGAGAACGGCACGTCGGAGTTGCTGTGCTCTGTGGGTGCCCTAAGGGCATATATCGATGCTACTGCCTGTATACAGCAGTCAGACTAGCTCTTCGTTTGCCATGGCGGCACTAAAAGAGGTTGTGCCCTCTAAACAGCGGCTGCCCCACTGGGTTGTCGATACCATCTCACATGCCTATGGGGCCAGTGGCCGCCCCCTGCCATCAGGGCTGAGATGCCACTCAACAAGGAGCATCTCAACATGTTGGGCTGCCCCGAGAGGGGCGCCCCTGGAGACCATCTGCGCCGCGGCATCGTGGGCGTCTTCTGGCACATTCTCCAGGTTTTATCGGGTTAATGTCGCCACAATGGTTGGAGCTGTTTGACCGTTAGGCTGCAGGTGATGCTTCTTCTGCAGGTTGATGAGGGGCTGAGGTCAGACACAGTGAGGTGGTAAAATGCTGCCTGAGGACTTTTCTCTCCTCTGTTTTTTCTAAAATGATTTTTTTGTTTTTCCTCAAAGTTTTCCTTTCACTTTATTGTATTTGACAAAGGCATCATTTGTGTTTACACAACTGTAACTATGTGTTGTGCAGGAAAGTTACACCAATTTGTTTTGGAAGTATAACAACTGTATATTTGTGTTTTATGCTCGTATTTTTGTAGACTTGAACAATCTTCATATATGGAATTATCTACATACAGATCACCATAAGAGATGAGTGTGCTTTAGATAAAGCACCACAGTGTTGGACAAAGTGTCTTGTACTATAAATGAAGTGTGTGCCATTTAGTGCAACAGTTTGGTTTTGGTAAGTGTTTGTGTAGTTTTGGATGCAGTGCTTCATTTTGCAAGATATATGAGGTGTTTTGCACTTTGGGTGTGTGGTTTTGTGAATTGTGTTTAGTGTTTTGAGAAAATAAAAAAAACTGTAATAAACAATGTAGCACTGCACTCTGGGAAAGAGTATAACGTTGGAGAAGTCGTTCTTTAATTTAATCTGGCTTTGTAGGATTAAAATCATCATGATCATCGACACAACGCAGTCCCTTGTGTTGTTGTTGTTGTGAGTGGCGTTGGGCAGAAAATTAGCAACGTAAACGGTGATGTCATGGTGCAGCACCAGTCGGGTTCTGAGCGGTGGAAACACTACTGGGGCTAAAAAGAAGAACCAGTTTGGTCGATTTTGATGATTGACATCTCTTTTTAATCGTCGAGGGAAAGTTCCACATACACACACAGGTTACCAAATAAGGAGTGAGAGTGATGCGTTTTTTCTCGTTTTAATGCCATTGAACATGACTTTTGATCAGAATAACAGCTAAAGTGAGCATATCTCCGTGTTTTGCTACCTAAAGCTACGTCGTGTGTTGTCTGTATTTGCTTCCCTTGTCATAAGTTCTGATCGCTCAGTGATGATCCTTATATTTCTATAATCTGTGGAATCTCAGGATGTTAGCTAAACTTGTTTGTGCAGATCCAATAAGTATATATATCGGTATAGCTAGAGTTCTGTAATCACGGCATTAAGCTTTGTTTCGCTCAAGGCAGATTCAGAGGCTCAGCGTTAGTCTTGTGTTTTTTATTGGCTAAAAATGGTTCATATCATCAGTTACCTGAGTTTCTTCACGTTACATGGATGTGAAACATTCAAAATGTATTAAATATTAAGAAGCCCTCAGACGCTGTTTCCTGCAGATTATGCGTTTTTCCACCCGGGTGTGGGGGGAAGGGGTTCAACAGGTTAATGACCGTACGAACCCTGATTATTAGTTAAAGGTGGGTTAGGTAATTTTGGAGAAACCAGCTTGAGTGTGCTAGAATTTGAAAATACACAACCGGAAAGAATCTGTCACTTCCTTACAGAGCCCCTCCTCCAACAGGCAGGTCTCCCTTGAAAAAGAGATCTATGATCTCAATGGGACCAATCTAGTTAAATAAAGGTAAAAGACACAAACGCGCACATGACCAATGAGGGCACAAGATAAGCTTGTGCACAGATGGAAGGCTGACAGGCAGGTAGGCCATCCAGTTACTTTAGCCGGGCCGGCTCAGACGATTGTTCGTGCTTTTTACAGTACTTCGGCTTCCACAGTGTTTTTATGGATTTATTGTCAAAGTGTGCATCTTGACCGGGTGGCGACATTACCTATGGACGCAGCAATTAGGGGTGTTGAAAATAATCGTTTCTACGATGCATTGCGATGCGGACGTGGACGATTCGGTCTCGATGCAGTGACGGAAGATAATCGGTTATAGAGTAGTAACGTTGCTTCCTGATTTTCCGGCCGCGGCTATAACTTTTTTTCTGTCACTTTAATATCAAATCGGTCGGTGACACAGAGATCTATGAGGGGCCGTGTAGGCCAAAATTCAAACTCACCTCGCACACACACTACTGAAATACTCTCACGTTCACTACTGAACACCTCACACACACACTACTGAAAATCAAGCCTCACACACACACTATTGAAATCCTCTCACATTCACTACTGAACACCTCACACACACACACTACTGAACACATCTGGCCTTCCACACACACTACTGAAATACTCTCACATTCACTACTGAAAAGTAAGCCTCACACACACACTACTGAAATCCTCTCACATTCACTACTGAACACCTCACACACACACTACTGAAAAGTAAGCCTCACACACACACTACTGAAATCCTCTCACATTCACTACTGAACACCTCACACACACACTACTGAAAATTAGGCCTCACACACACACTACTGAAATCCTCTCACATTCACTACTGAACACCTCACACACACAATACTGAAAGTTAACCTCACACATACTCCTGAAAAACATTTTACTGAAAGGTTCTCAGTAGGGAATGTGCATGTGTTTCACCTATGTGTGTGTGAGGGGATTCTTGCTGTAACGGAAGTCATTCTAATGTAACGGAAGTCAGTGGTCTCTTTGCTAGCCCCGTTAGCTTCATTAGCTCCACGCTGCTACTCCGAAGTGGTTGTTGTGTTGATGCCTGGTGGAGTATTCTTCATTGAAATATTGCACTTATCGTATGGCTCTGCGGTTCAAACAGACCGTCCGTGAATGCAGTTTATTCGGTAAGTACAATTCAAGCACTTTATTTCTTACTTGTCTTTTTATTCAGCTAACAAGCGAGACGAAGCTACATCTGTGCTAACGATGCTATCCGTAGCATACAAGTTAAAACATAATGGAGTAGTGTAACACATTGAGAAGGATTATACTGTAAAACATAAGGCTTCTCGGTGAGGTTGGTAAAATAAGGTCATGCTTGTACATTAGTTAGTTTGCTTGTTAGGTAACTGTATGCATTGTTATTGTTCATTTAAAATAGCTATGCTCGACGATGCAGACAGCTAGCGTCACATTAGTGTTGAAGAGCAGAGTACTGTTTGAGATTAACCTCACTATACGATCTGTGTATTGGAAAAATATGAATCTCACATTTCCAGTTGGTTCCAGAAATAACGTTGACGTAGATATTGCAATATGGTTTGTTGAGCTGGAGTTGATTATTGAAGCTTACTGGTTAACGTTCATCATATTAAACGAACGAACCCAAACGTTGTTTTTATTAAAATTATTACCAATACTTACCATTTTATTATCATTACACTGGAGAAACAGACTTATTGTGGCAGCAGAACATGAACATGTAACTTAATGCCTGCATTTGAAGACGAAAAATAGCTCGGTCAATGCTTTAGTGACAAGGAAATGATTTGTTTAAATATTAGATATGACGTTATGTGTGCTTCTGTGACAATGAAGCTTATTCATTGCTTTACATTTGTTGAAGATGTTTGTCTTTTACCCTTACGCGTGTGTTACAAATGAATGTGAATATGGCATAGGACACATATTTAAATTGACTGTCATGAAAAACGATTCTAAAATAAAAAGGACCACAATAATACACAATCCAACTGATAAGATACAGTAAGGGCTTTGATATCCAGCACTTTCTTTAAGGATAACAAAAAGATTATCACATGACATTTGCATGTAAAAAAGTCTGTGACCAACACATTGTTACTTTACATATATATATTTGTTTAAAGTTTCCAGGTGATGCGGCAGACAGACCAGAGGGACACGAGAGACAATCAATCAATCAATCAATGTTTATTTATATAGCCCAATATCACAAATGTTACATTTGTCTCAGTGGTCTTCACAGTGTGTACAGAATATCAGTATGACAATACGACACCCTCTGTCCTTAGACCCTCACATCGTACAAGGAAAAACTTCCAAAGAAAACCCAGTTTAAAGGGAAAAATGGGAGAAACCTCAGGGAGAGCAACAGAGGAGGGATCCCTCTCCCAGGACGGACAGACGTGCAATAGATGCCGTGTGTAAATTGAAAAGATAATACATTTGCAACATAGGTAGTCCAAATGTTTGGAAATTCATGTGTGTATAATAGGAAGATGAATCCACGAGGATATCCATCCAGGACCGATGATCCAGGACCACAGCCACGACTCAAGATCCAGCGCTCGCGATCCAGGACACAAGACCGCAGGATCATCCATGACTCCGGATCCCAGCATATATAGACCCCAAAAAGAAAGACATTTGGGGAAGCTGGGTTAATCGGAACATGAGAGTACACAGGTATAGACAGAGAGAAGGAAGAAGTAAGATGTCCCCCGACAAACTAAGCCTATATCAGCAAAACTAGGGGCTGAATCTAATCAGCCCTAACTATAAGCTTTATCAAAAAGGAAGGTCTTAAGCGCACTCTTAAAAACGGATAGGGTGTCTGCCGCCCGAACACAAACTGGAAGCTGATTCCACAAATGTGGAGCTTGATAAGAAAAGGCTCTGGCTCCCATTGTACTTTTAGAGACTCTAGGAACAACCAACAACCCTGCATTCTTGGAACGCAATGCCCTAGTAGGACAGTAGGGTATAATGAGTTCTTTAAGGTAAGATGGCGCCTGCCCATTAAGGGCTTTGTAGGCGAGAAGAAGAATTTTAAATTCTATCCTGTGTTCTATAGGGAGCCAGTGTAAGGCAGCCAGAACAGGAGTAATGTGGTCCCTTCTCCTAACTCTGGTGAGTACACGAGCCGCAGCCAGACCTATTCCCAACATCAGTGAACTTCAGCATGGATTCAAAGGTACAAAGAATCGAGAAACGTTCTGGTTTAAATAGATAAAGTAACAACTATAATCAGCTGTCACATTTCAATGTATTTAAGGCAATTATTATTTTACATTGTGAGAATTGCTACCATTTGTCTCTACATATCGTCTGTAAAAGTGGTTCTTGCAGTGAGACAACCAAGCAGTTGAATATTATTTAATAAGATATTTTAATGTTGATTAACTGCAGACTGTTCATTCATAATCTGATTATCTTTGTAGTACAAAGTGATGAATTAAAAAAACACATTATTTCTACAGCCGCTAAATAAACAAACGTTTCATAAATAACACACTTGCTCTGCAATAATGTCATATGTTTCTTGTCATTTCTGTTAGGAAAGGACATACCTGAAGGACACAACTGCCTCACCGTTTTCTCAGAGGGGCAAGAAGAAAATGAAAAGCTGATTTCAGATTCAAGACCAATACAGGACATTCACTAAGAAACTACACTTTTATTGTGAACACAAAGTCAAACAGGACCATCATTTGTTTGTGGCAGCTGAGCCCAGTATGGGCTCACAGATGCAGTTAGGTGGTTTCTTCATCAGACCTGGTCCTCCTCCATCAGGCCACGTCCTCATCCCAGAGAAAGACTTCTCCACCTTCTCCAGCCAAACCCACAGACAGGACATCCGTCACGCTGAGGTTTCTCCCAAAGTCTCTGCACGCTGTCTCAATTGATCCACACTGTGAATATGAGGGGGAAATGTGTGTCATAAATGCTTTAGACAATAAGAAATATGAAGTTAACTGTAAGGAATGGCTCATTCTTTTTTAAATAGACAAAACTATTACTGTATTTCAATATCTCATGTCTGAAAGTTTAATTTAAAAGAAGAAGAGGCCCCAAAAATAAAGATTGGTATATCAATAAATGTAGTTGATTGTGTCTTTTTAATTGTTTAAAGTAGATATAACTGGTACTTAAGAGTTTGGTTGCGGAGGAGGCACACAGGTAAGAGCACATAGCTACCATCACATGTAACTAAGCTTGACTTGAATTTATTAAAAGTATAATTAAGTAATGGCAACAAATCAATAACAAATTGTGCAAAAATGTGAATCTTTGCTGGGTCCACTGTTGCATTTACCACATTGTATGTTTTAGAAACCTTAAGGCATGTATAGATTTGTATGCAAGTAATATCCCAAAACTCAATAAATACCGTAGATTATTATTGAAAGTTATGCTGAATAGTTTCATGTTCACTTACCTTAAGCAACGTAAAACGTGCAGACCGGGGGGAATACAAATACTTGTATTTCTCTTTTTTGGTTTGCAAGGGTGTCACCTTCCGCGGGGCCCATTTTCTGTAGTATTATCCTAACAAAGAGAAAACAAGAGGGAACAACCCTTATTTAGGTTTTTTAAAAAGTGACAATATCAGCTTGCATTCATCCGACAAAAATACGACACAGGGTATTGTCTAATTGCTGGTTGTCTTGTGTTTTTATGGGATTTGGATAACGGATTTATTCTACAAAATATTTTGAATGGTTTTCACTTAATACTGTTATAAAGTCGGCTGCGGACAGCCGGGCTGTAGTAAATAGTGCAGCAGATCTACACAGCTAGCTCGCTAGTTAGCATTATTAACGTCGGCTATTTATGTACATTTTCAAGTTCTGCTTGAAAGCAAGTTCCTGCAAACTGTTCAAACAAACGCTTCCACTTGTACCATTTATAAATCTGTATGTTTGAATATGGATCTTAAATCGGCGTGACGTTGAAGCAGCTGCAGTTCCTTTAAGCATATCGTTAGCATTTTGCTTCTGGCAACTAGATTTATGATTTGAAAATTATAAAAGTAGGGTAGACATGTGGATATTATCCGGCTGAACAAAACGTGACCCGTCTCTTAAATGCGTCTCAACCACAGACCTTATTTCCAGCTAGTTTCAAACCATATTGCAATATCTACGTCAACGTTATTTCTGGAACCAACTGGAAATGTGAGATTCATATTTTTCAGATACACAGATCTTATAGTGAGCTTAATCTCAAACAGTACTCTGCTCTTCAACACTAATGTGACGCTAGCTGTCTGCATCGTCGAGCATAGCTATTTTAAATTAACAATAACAATGTATACAGTTACCTAAATAGCAAACCAACTAATGTACAAGCATGACCTTATTTTACCAACCTCACCGAGAAGCCTTATGTTTTACAGTATAATCCTTCTCAATGTGTTACACTTCTCCATCATGTTTTAACTTGTATGCTACGGATAGCATCGTTAGCACAGATGTAGCTTCGTCTCGCTTGTTAGCTGAATAAAAAGACAAGTAAGAAATAAAGTGCTTGAATTGTACTTACCGAATAAACTGCATTCATGGACGGTCTGTTTGAACCGCAGAGCCATACGATAAGTGCAATATTTCAATGAAGAATACTCCACCAGGCATCAACACAACAACCACTTCGGAGTAGCAGCCTGGAGCTAATGAAGCTAACGGGGCTAGCAAAGAGACCACTGACTTCCGTTACATTAGAATGACATCCGTTACATTAGAATGACTTCCGTTACAGCAAGAATCCCCTCACACACACATAGGTGAAACACATGCACATTCCCTACTGAGAACCTTTCAGTAAAATGTTTTTCAGGAGTGTGTGTGTGTGAGGTTAACTTTCAGTATTGTGTGTGTGAGGTGTTCAGTAGTGAACGTGAGATGATTTCAGTAGTGTGTGTGTGAGGCTTAATTTTCAGTAGTGTGTGTGTGAGGTGTTCAGTAGTGAATGTGAGAGGATTTCAGTAGTGTGTGTGCAAGGCCAGATGTTTTCAGTAGTGTGTGTGTGAGGTGTTCAGTAGTGAATGTGAGAGGATTTCAGTAGTGTGTGTGCAAGGCCAGATGTTTTCAGTAGTGTGTGTGTGAGGTGTTCAGTAGTGAATGTGAGAGGATTTCAGTAGTGTGTGTGCAAGGCCAGATGTTTTCAGTAGTGTGTGTGTGAGGTGAGTTTGAATTTTGGCCTACACGGCCCTTCATAGTTAACTAATTAGAGGGGCGTGGCACCACAGCTGTGTGAACTCAGCAGGCGTCCATTTAGGTAGCTCTTTCCTTCAGCGTCAGACAGCCGAAGACTGACAAAGACATTAGAGTCCTGCGGGAGTAAGACTGACAAAGATATTAGGGTCCTGCGGGAGTCACGAGGGTGGCAAAGAGGAGGCAAATCCTACTCTGATTGAGCTAAGTATTGTTGGTGTCTTATTTTTCTTTTCTTTAGCTTTCGAGCCCCTCATGCTATAATCATGTGTATTTTCTCCATTCCTGTTCATGTGTCTTCTCGTAATTATCACTGACCCTGTGTATCTCCTAATCGCTATAACCGCCCTGCTCTCGTCTATCCCACGTGCTCCACTGACATCCAACATCTAGTTTCAGGTGGCCTGTGGAACTGCCAGTCAGCTGTTCCTAAGGCTGACTTCATCTCTGGCTCCGCCTCCCTGCAGTCCTTGGATTTCCTTGCTCTCACTGAGACCTGGATTACTCCATCCAACACATCCACCCCAGCAGCTCTCTCCACAGCATATTCCTTCTCCCATACACCCAAACCCACTGGCAGAGGAGGGGGCACTGGTCTCCTGCTCTCTCCCAAATGGAGCTTTTCCCTCTTCAAGCTACCTAACTTCACTCCTTCCACCTTTGAATTCCATGCTGTCACAGTAACCCATCCTATACAATTAACCATTGTTGTTCTCTACCGTCCACCAGGTGCCTTGGGGGACTTCTTGGAGGAATTGGATAATCTCCTCTCACACATCCCTGAAACTGGCCCTCCCGCTGTACTTCTCGGAGACTTCAACCTCCAGACGGGGAAGATAGACAAACTAACATCTCTGTTAACCGCCTTTGCTTTCTCACTGTCTCCTTCCCCACCAACTCATAAAGCTGGCAATGTCCTTGATCTCATATTCTCAAGGAACTGTGCTACTTCTAACCTCTCTGTAAACCCGCTCCACACCTCCGATCACTTCTTCATCTCATTCTCTCTACCCCTTTCCAAACATAACAAACGAATCTCTTCTCATCCTGCACCTGTCCGCCGTAACCTTCGTTCCCTCTCCCCCTCTACCTTTGCCTCATCGGTGCTCTCAGCCCTCCCTTCCTCTGACTCGTTCCAACTCCTACCTCCAAACTCTGCTGCTGAAACTCTCCTCTCTACTCTCTCATCCTCTCTGGACTCTCTCTGTCCTCTCACATCTCGGCAGGCTCGTCAGTCCCCTCCTGCTCCCTGGCGAAATGACGCACTGTGTGCTGATAGAACCGTCCTTAGGGCAGCAGAAAACGGTGGAAATCCAAACACCGCGACGACCTCCTAACCTATCAGGCTCTCCTCTCCTCTTTCTCTTCTTCGATCTCTCAGGCAAAAAGCACTTTCTTTCAAGATAAGATCCAATCTAACTATTTTCCATCTTCTCCACCCACTTGGACCCCCCCAAAGCCCCTCCCCCCTCCTCCCTTCTGTCAAGCGACTTTGTTAACCACTTGATGGTTGATGATATTCGCTCTTCTTTTTCTGACTCACCTCTACTCACCGCTGGGTCACCAGACCCTCCTTCCACCCGCACACTAACCTCCTTTTCCCCTCTCTCGCCAAGTGAGGTTCTTACCCTCATTACCTCTGCCCGCCCTACCACCTGTCCTCTGGACCCTATCCCTTCAAACCTCCTTCAGACTATCGCTCCTGATATTCTACCGTTTCTCACCCATTTCATCAACACTTCTCTAACTTCTGGTCACTTTCCAAACAGTCTCAAGGAGGCAAGACTAAACCCTCTCCTAAAGAAACCCACTCTCAATCCGTCTGATGTTATAAACTACAGGCCTGTCTCTCTCCTCCCGTTCCTGTCTAAAACACTTGAACGCGCTGTCTTTAAACAACTCTCCTGTTATCTCCATCAGAACAACCTTCTGGATCTGCACCAGTCTGGTTTCAAGGCAGGTCACTCCACAGAAACTGCCCTCATTGCTGTCACTGAGGAACTGCACACTGCTAAAGCAGCCTCCCTCTCCTCTGTCATCATCCATCTGGACCTGTCTGCTGCATTGGACACGGTGAACCATCAGATCCTCCTTCGCACTCTCCAAGAACTTGGAGTTTCAGGCTCTGCACTTTCCCTCCTCACCTCATACCTCAAAGACCGTACCTACAGGGTAACTTGGAGAGGGTCTGAGTCCGACCCTTGTCAATTAACTACAGGGGTCCCTCGGGGCTCTGTTCTTGGTCCCCTCTTCTTCTCTCTGTACACAAACTCGCTCGGATCTGTCATTAGCCCGCATGGTTTTTCATACCACTGCTACGCTGACGACACCCAATTAATTCTGTCCTTTCCCCGCTCAGAGACCCATGTCGTCGCACGCATCTCTGCTTGTTTAGCTGACATCTCTCAGTGGATGTCTGCTCATCATCTCAAGCTCAACCTTGACAAAACTGAACTGCTTTTCCTTCCGGGAAAAGATTGTCCCACTCTTGACCTGACTATCAACATCGGCACCTCTGTTGTTTCCCCGACCCAGACTGCAAGGAATCTGGGTGTGATCCTAGATAACAACCTGTCCTTCACTGCAAACATCGCTGCTACAACCCGCTGCTGCAGATACATGCTTTACAACATCAGGAGGATACGTCCCCAGCTGACCCAGAAAGCGACCCAGGTTCTGGTCCAGGCTCTCGTCACCTCACGCCTAGACTACAGCTCATCCAGAATGCAGCGGCTCGTCTGGTCTTCAACCTTCCAACATTTTCCCACACCACACCGCTCCTCCGCTCCCTTCATTGGCTTCCGGTAACTGCTAGAATTCACTTCAAAACACTGGTACTTGCGTACCATGCTGCGAATGGATCTGGCCCTTCCTACATCCAGGACATGGTTAAACTGTACACCCCAGCGCGTGCACTACGCTCTGCATCAGCCAAACGACTAGCTGCACCCTCGCTGCGAGGGGGACCCAAGTTCCCATCAGCAAAAACACGTCGGTTTGCTATCCTGGCTCCAAAATGGTGGAATGAGCTCCCCATTGACATCAGGACAGCAGAAAGCTTACATACCTTCCGGCGCAGACTGAAAACTCATCTCTTTCGACTCCACCTCGAGCGATAGAATTACTAACAAAGAACTGCTAACAGAGAACTTATATACTAATAAAGGACTGGCTTATAGACAGTTGAGTAGCACTTGAAATACTTGGCTCTATGAAACCTGATGTACTTATATGATTCTGTTTTCTTCAAGGTTGTGTCTTCCTGGTCGAATGTACTTATTGTAAGTCGCTTTGGATAAAAGCGTCAGCTAAATGCAATGTAATGTAATGTAAAAAGCGCTTAAGATATTCATTGCTATCGGGATGTTAAGAGCATTCCATGGAATATAACAAAAAGTGTATCTCGAGCCGGTTTCTCAAACTTACCTACCCCACCTTTAATATGGATATTGAGTCCTTTCCATTAAAAGCCAACCAGCTCACCAGTTAAGCTTCTCTTGTTTCTCCTCCAATAGAAAAATAAGCGTCCTGTTTCTGATTTTAAGCCTATGGGAGTTTTCACAAATGTAAAAAACAAGCATGTTTGGCCCTTAATAAAAAAAGTAAAACTGCAACGAGTGGTCCAATAAAAAGAACCAGGTATTCCTGAGTACCGCTCTGTAATTAATCCCTGAATCAGTTTTATGATGCAGTTCACCGGTATGTGCAATGAAAGCACAGCAAAGTAACTCTTGTCTCACTTGGTGTTTGAAAAAGGCTGGAGAATTATTTACAGGACAATTCACACCATCAGTGCCAGATACAAATGGTTTCAGAAATGTGGTGAAAAACAATAAAATCCTTCTGGACAGCAGATGTGTGTAATCAATGCCCTCCATCAGCGGTTTTCAAAGTGTGAGGCTTTACGCCAGAGAGCTTTTACCGAGCTTCAGGGGAGGCGCAGCGTGAGCATTCTTTTTACGAGAAACAGTGAAATCTAGCTGGTTAACTTCAGCTAACTTTATGCGAACGGCAACATGGATCGATTTTTTGTGAAGTTACCTAAAGTGAAAGAGGACACAGCGTCTGGCAGAGAACATCAGCTTTGTTTTGAAATAAAAGTGGTGGCTCATCGGACATTTATGAGAGAAAATCCCTAATGTCCGAGTGCAAGTGAATGCAGCACAAGACGCGAGCCTTGCAACCCCTCCCCCGGCCCTGGCGCGAGCGAGGAAATGTGATTGGCGGCGATTTCAGTTGAACGGGATGGCGCATTTGGACCCAAGTAGACGGAAGGAATGAGGTGACAGAGAAGAGCCTGTCAAGTGTGGCTGTACTCAGCATTGAATCAAAACGCACTAAAGCTTTAGATCAGATAAGTTTGTGAGGCATTTTGCTGAACAAGATGGTAATCGCCACATTCAGCTGTTATAGGCATGCCAACTTGATGCTCTGCTCACGGATGACTCGATGAGCATAACAAACTGTTAAGATGACGACCTTACGTGTGTAAATATTTTTTTTCTTTGTGTGGGTCTGCCCCCAAAAAACAGTTTTAAGTCCTGAGAAAGTCAAATAAGACGGTGTGTAAAACTACACTGCCCAGCCAAAAAAAAGTAACCACTTTGATTTGACTAGGCCAGTAGGTAAGGGCCTACTGGATAATAATACCCCTGCATTATAGCAACAACAACAATAATAATTAGAGAATGCAATTCCTGAAGGAATTGCTAGTGGGAATGCTTTATGCTGAAAATCTGACACTAAACTGCTATCCTGAAATGTAATGTGTAAGAAGAAAGTGAATAATTTAGATGAAATGATACATGAACACTGGGGGCTTGCATGTGTGATGAGAGAAGAAAATAAAGTAAAAAGGCTTGGAAAAGCAGCAGCATATTTCAACTGCAAACTTCTGAACTAACTTGATGGCGAATGATCTGTCGCCATGGCAACGGCATTTGATGACGCCCAATAATATGCTTAGATGCGTTGATGGCTGCATCGTTACCAAACCTGTGAAGTTTTGGGGCGTTTGAAGCAATTTCACTGAAGTTATGAGAAAGCCGTGTTTCCAGACGAGCATTGTGTTGCCATGGCAACGGCATTTGAATAAATCTCAAAACTGTCCCGTAGATGTCTTCACTGCTGGACTGTTAGTACACATGTGAAGTTTGAGCACTTTTTGATCATTTTCATAGGAGTTATAGCGACATCATGTTTTATGTTTCCCATGGAAACGGCATATGGTGAGATCTCAGATTTGGCGTAGAGCTGTTGAGGCATGGACCATGCCAATCTTCATATACAAGTGAAGATTGGGGGATGATTGGACCGTGTTGATTGGACTTACAGCCACATTGTGTTTCATGGCGAGTGGTCTGTCGCCATGGCAACGGCATTTGATGACACCGTATACTACGCTTAGATGCGTTGATGGCTGCATCGTTACCAAACCTGTGAAGTTCTGGGCTGTTTGGAGTATTTTCACTGAAGTTATGAGAAAACCGTGTTTCAAGGCGAGAAATGTGTTGCCATGGCAACGGCATTTGAAGAAATCTCAAAACTGTCCCGTAGATGTCTTCACGGCTGGACTGTTAGCACACTGCTATCTGAAGTCTGCTGCTCTGAGCATGTCAGCTGGAGTGATGACATCATCGTGTTCCATTACACAGGTGTTTCTATTTGAACTAACAAGCTCTGTAGAGTTCACAGGTTTCCATTGTTCTGAATGAGAGATACACCTCTTACATGTGAACGTTTTGTGGAAGAACTGTAACAGATATCTGTGAAATTTCAAAACGTGAAGCATGTCAAGGAAGTTGAGTATCTGAAGTGTAATTTGTGTGTACTTTAGGATTAATAACGTGGCCTTTTTGGCAGTTTAACTAAAGGTGTGCGGCTGCTGTAGTGAGGAAATATCTGCCTGCAATTACAATGGGCTTTAATGGAGGCATGTTGAAAGTTATTGTCACTTCATGCCCTCAAGAGGCATTTTGTTCAATTATTTTTGCTTCATTATTTGTCATTTTTTAAGCTACGAGATGTTTTCCTACATTTGTCATGATATATTATGTCTCATGAATGTAGGGTTTGGGAATTAGGGCAGTTTTAAAAAAAGATATGAAGGCAAATTTCAAGATGTTCTACCCTCGAGCTGTGCTGTGACATCACGCACTCTAGTTAGTTGGAATGCTGTTAACAGCATTCCAACTAACTGTTATTCTACGGACAACATCGCTATAACTCCTATGAAAATGTTCAAAAAGTGCTCAAGTGTGCCAAGTGTCAAGTCCAGCCTTGAAGACATCTACGGGACAGTTTTGAGATTTCTTCAATTGCCGTTACCATGGCAACAAAATGCTCGCCTGGAAACACGGTTTTCTCATAACTTCAGTGAAAATACTTCAAACAGCCCAAGACTTCACAGGTTTGGTAACGATGCAGCCATCAACGCATCTAAGCGTATTATGGGGTGTCATCAAATGCCGTTGCCATGGCGACAGATCATTCGCCATCAACTTAGTTCAGAAGTTTGCGGTTCAAATATTCTGCTGCTTTTCCAAGCCTTTTTACTTTATTTTCTTCTCTCATCACACATTCAAGCCCCCAGTGTTCATGTATAATTTCAATCTAAATGATTCACTTTCTTCTTACACATTTAATTTTAATCTAAATGATTCACTTTCTTCTTACACATTACATTTCAGCATAGCATTTTAGCGTCAGCTTTTCAGCATAAAAGCATTCTCACTAGCAATTTCTTCAGGAATTGCATTCTCTAGTTAATGTTAAAATCTGAAGAAAACCAAGGTCTGAACAATGTTTAATATGTCTAAAAGTAAGAATCAGATGTAAACGTTGTTTTACACGAATAATGTCAGAAAGATGTGTATTTTAAAGTTGGAATGAGGTTTGAAAGTATGAAGGAGCAGTTAGCAGTTGAAGTCGCATGAAGATTTGTTGAAGTCTGAATAATCTCTCCATTGACTTCGATGGTTAAAAATGTGATGTATTATGGGATGTATCTCTGGAATTATGAAAGTTATGAATGAGAAAAGTAATAGCCTTTGATTCTCGACCGAGCTGAACGTTTTGATGTTTGAATGGAATTTCTGTGATATTCAATGTGGGAGGAGAAGAGGGCCAAAATAAGTCGGCGGAATAATAAACTTTTCGTCCGTAGAATAACAGATAGTTGGAATGCATTCCCACTAAATAAGTATTCAGTAAACGTTCACCAGGATGTTGCTGATGGATCTCTGTTAGAAATTAAAATCAATGTTGATATGGCGTAATTTGAATTAAATACACTGTATTTAATTTAAATCTGTTTTATTCTAAAAACCGAATTTTCACACTACTTCCGGTTTTCCACTAGTGAATTTAATCATCTCCGGTTAGCATTAGCCTGTGGCAAAATGCTACGTTTTCAAACCGTGAATTGAAGGTCAAATGACATGATGTTGTACCCTAAACACACTGGGTTTAACACTCATTTATTGACGCTGAAATCAGGTTTATTAGGGAATGTTTAAATAACCACAGACACCAGAATGATGTAATTTAGCAACAGAAAAAGGCAGGAATTGCATTGGACCCGCCCCCCCGACCACGCCGGCCAATAGGAGAAGACCTCAGATGACAACAGGAAGAGCAAGCCAAGAATCTACCTCTTTTTCCTCCCTGACCTCGGCTGACCGGACGCATGGGGAGAGCTCCTCCACTCGCACATTTCATTTGTACATCACCACATCTTTTGTGTAATAAAATGCTGTTAACTTTTATAAGCTTCCCTTGACTCTTTTCAGTGTCTCCTGTTCTGAGGGTTCAAGAATTACTTAAGATGTTGGCATCCCTGGGTGGACTCTGAAGCAGGATAGAGCTGAGTGGAGGGGAAGGCTGCAAGCTAACTAGCATCACACCAGGCTGCAGACAAAAGAGTTTTTGGCTGGGCCTAAACAAAAGACAGTTACTTGTTTAATTAAAAAACTGTATAGTTATATAACTTACATTAGGTGCAAGCGTTGGTAGTGATTTGTACATTGATCTGTGGTGTGATAGGTGATTGTGAGTGGTGCGGTTTTGTTTATAGTGTTTCTTTGGTTTTGGTTTCTGGTTTACATTGGACTGGCTCCAAATAGTGTTAAGATCTCTGGGGAGGTACCAGACCTGATCTGTTTTACACTGGACTGGGTCCATTCATGTTAGTCTATGTTTGATGTGTTAAACCGGCGTAGTCTGGTTTAATAAAGTATTTTGTATTGAGGAGTTTTTAAGCCGAAAACTATATTTTTGTGTGATGTTCTAAGCCGGAAAGATTGTGTACAAGATTGTGTACAAGATTGGTCTAAGCTTTTAAGGTCAGCATCTATAGAATGTAGAGCTACGATAAATGAAGATTGTGTTGTTTTGTATTTAAGTTAGTTTTTTAAGCAGTGTGTTTTTTTTTATCTGCACATGTTGAGTGTTCCCATTGTTACCCTCCCCTTCCCCCAGTCACATGAGGTTAATGCTATACTGTGACGGAAGTAAAAGGAAGGTTTTCCTTGTACGATGTGAGGTACGATGTCGTATTGCCATACTGATATTCTGTACAAACTGTGAAGTCCACTGAGACACATTTATGTAACATTTGTGATATTGGGCTATATAAATAAACATTGATTTGATTGATTGATTGATTGATACTGCTAGTTAGCTAGCTAGTTAGCATTACTAGGTGGGGAAATAGTTTGAGTAAAGATACAACCGGTAACTACTGATTAAAACCTGTTAAGCCCGAAGGTCCCCGCCGGCGGGTACCCTTGTTTTTTTTTCCCGACACTGTGTCTCAGGGGATCTTAATATTTAAGAACCTATTAATGTGTTACACCAGATTAACAGGAATAATCTCAGCTAACTGACGATACAAACCATTTTTTACCAAAACACAAGTCTCAAAATCTAAATGACCCCTGAACGAAAAATGCTAATTTATTACTGCACCAAAAATCACTCCTAGCTCCCTTATTACTTATCCTAGGTACACATCCAACACATCGTTTATGATCGCAAGGAGACACAGAATCTAACGGTGCCCACATCAACACTGAAAGATACAAACTCACGACGTTATCAACAAAGACATACATCAAAACAAGTGGCGCTAGGTAGCCCACAACGCTAACAGGGCTTACCTTCGTCTTTGTCTGGTCTAAACTGGTCTTCAATGGCAAGACAGAAAAGACAGAAGAAGCCCCAGTTATCCAAACTTCAAAGCTCTATCCAAGCTTGACTGAAGCACCTCCTCCCTACAAGGCAGAAAAAAACCTTTCCTTCAACCCTCAATACAAGGCCCAACGTTCGGTATTTTAGGAGGAGTATTGAATTTGGAGGGAGTCCCCACAGAAAGAAGTGTTAAATAATTGGAATATGACATAAGAATGCTTACCAGTAAATCCAACCAGCTGCTGGACGAACACAAACGCATGGCAGAAATGCACGCATTAAGCGAAATGCCTACAAACAGCCAACTTCAGCAAGACATATTACAAACACCCATGTCATTCCAGCTGGAGGAGGAGCTCAACAAAATAATGGAAGAACTTGGCAGAAGAATGGAGGCAGAACTCATCAGAGGAATGGAAGAACTACAAAGAAGAGAGGAAGAACTCATCAGAGGAATGGAAGAAAGACAAAGACAAGAACATGAAGAAAGACAAATATGGGAAAAAGAACAAGAAGAGAACAATTACCAAACTGGTTACTCTCCTGAAACAACACATTCCGCAGAAGAAAGACGACAAGCAGATGAAGCACACAATGACATTATGGCAGAAAGAAAAAGGACAGAAGAGGAATACCAAGAACGTCTGGTGCAAAGACGACAAGAAGATGAAAGATTCCAAGTCATGATGGCAGATAGTCAACAGAGAGAAAGGAGAGAACAAGAAGAACGAAGAATTCAAAGAACACGCCGAACAAACTACTCTCCTGACGAACAATATTACAAAGGACAAGGAGATGAAGATGACAACGGCAGTGCACATTCTGTAACCAGCAGACACTCTGTATACCTGGAACCATCACAGCAACAACGGAGTCTTACACCACTCTCAGAAAACGAGCAACAAGAACAGTAACTATAGCTGGAAGACTCAAGGACTGCACAAGACACATGTTACCATTGATAGCAGCTGGAAAAGGATTTCAATACCAATCATGGACTCACAGGGACATGGAAGCATTAGTGTCAAAGCTACCTCCACTCACCAAAGGAGGTCAGAAGTGGGTGAATGATCTGGAGAAGTACACTTTCCAAGACCACCTGTGCTTGGGAGACATGAGGGCACTGCTTGGACAGATATAAGGATGACTAGAGGCAAGAGCAGTAGATTTCCAGGCCCAGTGCACTAACTCTCCAGATGACACTTCATTCAACAATATCAGGCCGAGTTATTGGGCTGCTATTCGTTGCAGTTTACATGCCCTCACCAGCCTGATGAAAGGCACGGAGGAAGACATGCATGCCTTCTTGAAGAGATGTGAAGGAGTGTGGGAGGACAGCACGGGAGAACGACATGATCTCTCTCCATCTGTTGAAATGTTGTGGAAGAACGCTGTCATTAAAGCCCTTCCCCGATCAGTGCAGGCATGCCTGGGAGACGTGGTGGGATTAGACACTAAACCCATTGAAGAATGGAAACAACATCTCATTCACCACGATATGAAATACCAGGCAACAAAGAGGGACAATTATGAAGACGACAAAATACTAGCTTGAAGACTCTTGAAGATACAAATAACTGAGAAAGATACCGAAGCTAATAAAAACAAGAAATCGACAAAGCAGATGGCCATACTAGCAGAGAAGGCAGGGTGGACACCTCCAACAGTTCAAACTCAGGAAGGACCAGAGAATCAAATGCAGAACCAACAAAGTGGAGGAGGAATATTCAGAGGAAGAGGTTTCCAAAATGGTGGCTGCTACACATGTGGTCAGATGTCACATTGCTCCAAAGAATGTCCACAAAACCAAGTTCAGCAGCCACCTGTGTATCTTCCTACCCAAGTACAGCCACAAGCACCGCATTATCTTCCCACACAATTCCAGCAACAGCAAATACCTGTGCATCCTCCTACCCAAGTACAGCCACAAGTAGTGCTGCGTACCTGGACTCACATTCAGGTTCAGGACCGGACTCAAGTCCAGAGGTTCAGGTTCAGGTCCGGACTTATAAGTCCGGACCTGAACCCATGTCTTGTGTCAAGTGGTGTGAGTAACTAAAGTGAACTTATTGTGAGCTAATTATCAATTGAAAATTAACAATAATCAACTCAAATTCAAACTCATCAGGTTTATTGTGCTCCCATCTAACTTGTGTCCACATTTCTCTACAAAGTACAAATGTAAAAAAAACACTTTTTACCACTTCTACAGTCTACAAATGACTTATGACAGCAACTACAGTGAACTACTACAAAGTTCAAACATTTATTTCATTTACCAAACTAAAGTAACCAAACAGTCCCTGAGCTGACTGAGCCTAAATCCCTAAAACGTTGCTGAAAGGTAGAGTGTAGAGTAGACTATACGCATTACACTGTTACACACCTACTATACAGTATACACTGTAGTGACTGTACAGTCAGAGTGTACTGTACTGTCTGTGCACCATGTATTTTCTACAACTCTACATGTGACATTATACAGTACATACTACATACAGAGTGATGTACATACATACTGTTAGAAATTAAAATCAATGTTGATATGGCGTAATTTTGAATTAAATACACTATTTAATTTAAATCAGTTTTATTCTGAAAAAACCGGAAGTTCACACTATTAACTTCATACTTTTATTCTGAAAATTCTTCATTTCCGGTTAGCATTAGCATGTGGCGAAATGCTACGTTTTCAAACCGTGAATTGAAGGTGAAATAATATGTGATGTTGTACATTGAGCACACTGGGATTAACACTCATTTATTGACGCTGAATAACGTTTATCAGGGAATGTTTAAATAACAACAGACACCAGAATATACGTAAGTGCTAGTTTTTTTGCGAGTCCAAGTACCGGTTCCCTACGTTCCGGTTTTAACCGGACTTGAACCGAAACTTTTTACAAGTCCAGTACCGGTTCGGCTTGCCGGTACGCAGCACTAGCCACAAGCACCGCAGTATCTTTCTTTTTAAAGATAGCTGCATATTTTATTGCTCTTCCTCTCACTACTCTTTTTAACCTAAACACAAATGCAATTCCAAAAGTTTGGAAGTCAGCGTATGTCCTGCCTCTACTAAAAGGAGGGGAGGCAACTATTTTAAATAACTATAGGCCAATCTCTAAATTGTCAGTTCTGGCGAAGGTGCTCGAACGCCTAGTGAGTGAACAAGTAAAGGAGTTTTTATGTACAAATGACATCCTGTCTAAACATCAGTCAGGCTTCAGAAAGCAACACAGCACCATCACTGCGACAATGAAAGTGGTGAATGACATTACGAGTATTTTAGATAATAAGCAGAGTTGTGCAGCTCTATTTATTGACCTTTCCAAAGCGTTTGATACCATCGATCATTGCATCTTAAAGTAGAGGCTACTCAGTATTGGCATATCCAGCCATGCAGTGGGTGGTTTGTGAACAGGGTTGGGTTGTAACGGAATACATGTAACAGCGTTACGTAATCAGAATACACGAATCAAGTAACTGTATTCAGCTCGCGTTCCATTTGAAAAACGAGTAACCTGATTACAGTTACTTTCGTAAACCTGAAGTGAATACATTTTGGATTACTTATTGGAATTATTGGTGGAAAGATTTCCTCACAACATTTAATATTCATTACTAATAGGTACAGCCGAATCATCACAGCGCACAAAACCTATTACCGCCGCAGATGGGTCAACAAAGCTTTTGAAAAAAAATCGCAGGTCCGCTCGCTCAGTGAAACAATAACAACGAATCATGGAGGAACAAAAGTCTGCGTTTAAATCGCGTGTGTGTGTGTGGTTAAAACACATCAGCCTGCGGCCACTCTTTAGCCTTACTAATGATTATTTCTGAAGGTAAACACAGCGAAGGCGGTGCGTTGAAAGGCACTGCAAGCTCGTCTTCTCAGAGGCTGAGTTAACCCTCCCGCTGCCTCCTGGTGCTGCAGAGATTTCATGAAGTGAAGGAGGTGTTTCTTCTATAAACAGCTGTGGGCAGCAGATACTGTGAGTGTCACGGATATGAATTCATAGATCAAGGCAGATTGGTGCACACACTCTCCTCTCCTGTTTTGCCATTCCGGTGCTTAAACAAATATAACTCTAAACCCCTGGCCGAAATGTCCTTAAAATGAAGTCCGAGTTCGACATTTTAATTAATGTCCTGCCAACACTGGCAGGACAGAAGGCGACACGCCCGTTCTAAGCCGTGTCCCTCACTCCTCACACCCCAAGCTGCATCCCCAAAAAGTTTATTATGTTGTTACATCGTTTCAGATGTTATGTTTCAGTTGTGCTCTTGATACGCCTTTAAAACAGTAAAAACACGTTCAGTTTCCTTTTGCTTTTTGTGTCTCCTGTTCACCAAAACATACCCATCTGTGGTTGAAAAAGAAAGTAATCCAAAAGTAATCCAAAAGTAATCCAAAAGTAATCTGATTACGTTCAGAGCCATGTAATCAGTAATCAGTAACTGATTACATTTACAAAGTAACCCTCCCAACCAGCGGCGTAGCTGTGGGTGGGCCCAGGCCCAGGCTGTGGGTGGGCCCACCCACATGCACGTCTGGCCCACCCACAGCCAATCAGTGCTTCATAGCGCAGAGCCGGGAAGCCCAGAAGGAAGTGCCACAAACTGCAGTTCATCTAGTGGCCGACAGGGGATGGATGCAAAAAGGAGCAATTCCCATAGACCCCATGTTAAAATGCCCAACGTTACAGCAGAAATAAACATGTTTCTAGCCTGGATCCAATAAAACTTATTCTGGATATAGTTAGATTCCACCTTCATGACAATGGAATAGGGAGTGCATTTTTTTACCGTGAGTTTTTATAGTAAGTAAAGTAACTTTTGCCGTGAGTGAATGAAAGTATTATTTCTTCTTGAGGTCTGCAGCGTGCACATTTGCTGAATATGAAAACACTCAGTGTGTGCCCACTGTGCGACTGTCAAAGATAAACAACCTGTGCCCCCGATATATGTTGCATGTATTATTGCTACACAAACATTACATTGCAGTTTAAGTGTCGCCAACTCCGTTGATCTCTCCCCCGTCTGCTTGCGAGGGGGCGGGGCAGTTTACACACACGCAGCTGCTACATGCAACACGCACACACACACACACACACACACACACACACACACACACACACACACACACACACACACACACACACACACACGGAGGAGATGGCGGAGAGAACGTGCTCCGAAGTGTGGTTAAACTATAGCCGTGTCGATGTGGACAATACTCGTTACCAAAAGTGGAATAAGAGTTTTGCATGTAAGGGCGGTAACACGAGCAATGTGTCTAAACATTTAGCAAAAGTGTTCCACATCCAGACGGAGGAACGCACCGGGTTCCACTGTCTTTCTAGTAGCTCTGTAGCCCCGTCCACGAGTAACTTTCCACGTCAGGTGTTCTGTATGCTAGCAGCAACACACAGAGTTAACTACATTATACAAACATAATGATTAGAGGTAACTAAGTTATTTAGTTTGTTAAAGTTTCAGCTATTCTGTTCACAGTTCTGTCATCACATTATTTAATACCATTTGTTAAAACATTGTTGTTTCTTTTGATGTGAAATATTATGTATTTAATTTAAATAAAAAGCAATGTTAGTTTTGTTCAATTTGTTTAGTTAGTTGACCTTATTTTTTTCTCCAAAATAACCGATAAAAGTAATGTTAAAGGACCGGATTGATAAGACATAGACATAGACATACTTTATTGTCATTTCAACGAGACACAGAGTGTACTATTAAAACGACATGTCGTTGTACTGGCTTTAGCTTACAGGAACAGGACAATATAAAAACTTGCTAAAATTGTACATATAAATAAATAATAGGGACGTGGTGCTGATAAAATTAAAGATAACGTGTGCGTTTAAAATATAAAGTCTTACTATACATATAAATAAAATAGACATACTATATAAAAAATATGTGCTCTTTACATAATAATGTAATCTTTATGTTACTGGTCTACTTGCTGTTCAGCAGTCTGATGGCTTGGGGGAAAAAGCTATTGCAGAATCTGGCTGTTTTGCTCTTAATGCTGCGGAACCTCTTGCCGGAGGGCAGCAGAGAGAATAGCGCATGGTGAGGATGAGTGGGGTCTTTAAACATGTTCTGGGCTTTTGTCAGGCAGCGTTTCTGAGCGGTGTCTCTGATGGGAGGGAGAGAAACTCTGATGATCTTCTCTGCTGTCCTGACCACTCTCTGCAGAGATTTCCAGTCTTTGGCGTTCACCAGATGGAGATGGTCAGCACGCTCTCTATGGTTCCTCTGTAGAACGTGGTGAGGATGGGAGGGGGAGCTGTGCAGGAAGTGTAGGCGCTGCTGTGCCTTCTTAAATAGTGATGTAGTGTGAGTGGACCAGGTCAGACTGCTTGTGATATGCAGCCCCAGGAACTTGGTGCTGGCTGTAGTCTTCACTGCTGTGCCGTTGATATGGAGTGGTGGGTGACGGTGCTTTTTGTTCCTGAAGTCGACAATGATCTCTTTTGTTTTATCGACATTCAGGATCAGGTTGTTGGTGTTACACCAGTCTGTCAGATGTTTCACCTCCTCCCTGTAGGCCTGTTCGTTGTTGTCCCTGATGAGTCCCACCACTGTTGTATCGTCCGCGTACTTTATGATGTGGTTGGTACTGAACCTGGAGCATAAGCATAAGCATAAGCACTATCGATAAAAGTAGTAGTACCGTTAAAGCCTTAACGATACCCATCCCTATTTGGATGTCAGTTTTACACACATTCTGAGGCCGCTGTGCCTATGTTTTTTGTTTGGACTGCTAATTTATGCTTATGTTCTATTAGTGCATTAAAAAATCATTAAAATCATTAATGAAGTTTCAGCTCAGACCCCACGCTTAATATGTCTCCCGCTGGCACACCTACATTTCTCCAGGCCCACCCACACAATAATTCCTGGCTACGCCACTGGTCCCAACTCTGTTTGTGAACTATCTCTCTGAAAGGTCCCAATGTGTTCTGTTTGATGGGCTGTCTTCTGAGTGGTTAAACATTGCTAATGGTGTTCCTCAAGGTTCTGTTTTAGGTCCACTTTTATTCTCCATATATATAACGGTTTAGGTGAAAATGTGAATGAAGCTACTTTACATTTTTATGCGGACGATACCGTGATGTACTGTGCAGGTCCCTCCATTAAGGAGGCTTGTGTTAAATTACGGGCTGTTTTTAAAATTATTCAGACTCAGCTCGCTGAGCTTAAGCTTCTTTTAAATGTTGATGAAACATTGTTACTATGCAAGGACAAGTACTTGAAGTGGTTACCTGTTATAAATACCTTGGTATCTGGCTTGATGATTGTCTCTCTTTTAAACTTCATGTCAATAACCTGCTTAAAAAACTGAGGGTTAGGCTAGGTTTCTTCTACAGGAACAAGTCCTGTTTCTCGCTTGAGGCCAGGAAAAGGCTCTGTGACCTTTTGACCTGTGCTGGACTATGGTGATCTGGTCTATATGAATGCACCTGCCCATTGCCTGAACAAGTTAGATGCTGCGTATCACAGCGCACTGAGATTTGTCACTAATTGTAAAGCACTTACTCATCACTGTACCCTGTATGCCAAGGCAGGTTTGCCATCACTTACTGTAAAGAGGCTCAGTCATTGGTACACGTTTATTTATAAAGCTTTGTTGGGTAAACTCCCGTATTATATCTGCTCTCTGATAACACAGAGAGTTGCAAGCAGCTATTGTCTGAGATCGCATGATGTAGTAAGATAAGATAAGATAAGATGAACCTTTATTAATCCCCGAGGGGAAATTCAGTTGTACAAAGCAGCAACAGGGTAAGCGTGAAAAAAACAGTACAGCAAAGATTCACACAGATCAATAACATCTAAAATAAATCATAAATAACAAAATCAAGGAAATAATGATAATAATAATAAAAGACTATGAAAATAGGAGATGAATAAAAGTAAGAGTAAAATAACTGTCAGCATATATACATAAGTTATAAAGTGCTGAATAAGTTAACATGGGTTGTGGAAACAGTGTATATTTATGACCAGTGATTTAATTTGATTTCTTTTTCATATTTAACCCCTTGTTGTGCAGCCTGATGACTACAGGCACAAAGGACTGTCCGAGGCACTTGGTGCGTTGTTGTGGAGGGATGAGTCTGTGGCTGAACGTACTCCTCATCTTCACTAGCTCTGCGTGAAGTGGGTGGGAGGGGTTCTCTAGGATGCTGTCGAGCTTCCTCCTCGTCCTCCCCTCTTCCACCTCCTCCAGATTGTCCAGTTGTACTCCCACTTGTTAGATATGCCAAGAGCAAGGACTGTCTTAGGTAAGACAGCTTTTATGTGCGCAGCTCCACTTGCTTGGAACAATCTTCAGCAAGAATTGAAACTGAGCAATCTCATTCCTCTGCATGTTTTTAAAGCTAGGGTAAATGAAATGCTCGTTGATACTATGGGCAATTGTAAATGTCTATAACTATGTATCCTGTAAATATAATGTATAATGTCCTTTATTGTTTTATGTTTCATGTGGAACCTATATGCTGCAGGTCTCCCTTGAAAAAGAGATCTATGATTTCAAGGGACCAATCTGATTAAATAAAGGTTTGAAAATCTTCCCACACAATTCCAGCAACAGCAAACAGCATGTCCTCCTACCCAAGTACAGCCGCAAGCACAGGTATACACTCCCATACAGGATCAACAAAAGGGACAATGGAGAGGAGAGCAACGATCAAGAGGAAGAAGGGATGATGGCTGCTTCATATGTAGAGATTGTAGACATTTGGCCAGAGATTGCCCCACTCAGCAATATCCATCACAATGTAGCACCTCACAATTCAGAGGAGAACCAGTGTTAGATATTAGAAAAATTGAGGCGGAAGCATATGCCAGGGCCATGACGGATATTTATGTTGGACCAGGTGATTGGGTAAATGTAAAAATCCACAAGATGAAGTTGTTGCAACCTGTATGGAGTGGACCATGGGAAGTTGTAGAATGCACTGCAGATGCTCTCCGGATCAAAGTTAAAAAAGGAACATGTTGGCATCCTCTTACACATTGTGTAGCCGTACCGCCACATTTCCTGAAACGGCACAGCAGTTAGAACTGATTTTGAAAAACTGGTAAAAAACAATAAGTAATTGAACATTTTTAGGAACGACAGCACCAGGATATGAGTACACTCAAAAATCCGTAGAGTGTAAATAGATAGAGAAAAACAAATGTTTACACTCAAACTGTTTGCATATCTGTTAGGGCTGTACAAGGGCGTGGAATCAAATGCACGATGCAGAGACAAACAAAATATCAAAAGTGTCTTAATGTAGACAGGTCATAACACACTGAATACATAAGGCAACAAAACAAAACCTACTAATACACTAATCTAACTCTATGGACGATAACTCTATGGACAATGACAAAATGATCTTACGCTGGAAGGCTTGGAACACACAAGACAATCTGGCAACGAGACAGGGGAAGACGAGAACTATATATACTAGACAGACAACACCAGGTGAAGACAATTAGACAATCACAACAGCGGGAAAACAGACAAGGCGGGAAACGTACTATAGACACATGACACATAACATGAAACCTAAACTAGGGAACAATCTTAGGAGAGCCGTCTACGCACAACAGTACCCTTCCCTCTAGGGACGACACCTGGCGGCCCTGGGACTTCCGGATGACACCTGTAGTAGTCATCGATTAAGTCTCTGCCCACGATAAAACTGGACGGGACCCAGGACCGTTCTTTTTCCCTCCCAATCAACCAGAAATTGACGACCTCGGTCTCGATTTCTCACTGACAGGAGACGTTTGACAGAGTACACCGGACCGCCATCAACCACACAGGGGGGGGGGTTGGAGGGTGGAACCAGGGGACTGTCCAGAAGACCTGGGCAGACGGAGACGGACAGATACAAGATTGATTATTTTAGTGACAGGAAATGGACCCACAAACCTTGGAGCGAGCTTCTTTGACAAGACCCTGAGTGGCAAATCTTTTGTGGACAACCACACCCGCTGCCCCCGGTCTGTATGTAGGTGCCACCCGGGTAGACAATGTAAAGTCAAAACGGTTAAACGGTTGAAAAAAAGTTGCCACCGGGCCTGGCGTGAGTTCAACCTCTTAGCTTTGCGGATGTATTGAAGGTTTTTGTGGTCGGTCCAAACCAAGAACGGCTGTGGCGCCCCCTCAAGCCAGTGCCTCTACTCCTCCAGAGCCATCTTGACTGCCAACAGCTCTTGGTTTCCGACGTCATAGTTTGCGAGACAAAAAGGCACAAGGATGCACCTTATGATCCCCAGCCGGCCTTGAGAGAATGGCCCCCACCCCATCATTGGAGGCATCCACCTCCACAACAAACTGTCGTTGAGGATCAGGAACAGTCAGTATGGGAGCTGTGGTAAACCTTCTTTTTAACTCATTAAAAGCCTCCTCGGCCCTGATGCCCCACACAACGTTAACCCCTGGTGAGGTCAGTGCATGAAGGGGAGCAGCAACAGAGCTAAAGTTCCTAATACATCGTCTGTAGAAGTTAGCAAACCCCAAAAACTGCTGTACCTTCTTCCTATTGGTGGGGGTGGCCCAGTCCGCCATTGCACTGACCTTTGCAGGGTCCATCAGGATTTGTCCAGGAGAAATGATGAACCCCAGGAATGAGACAGTTGATGCATGGAACTCACACTTCTCTGCTTTTACGAACAGGTGATTATCCAGTAGGCGCTGTAGTACATGAGTCTCCTTATCAGGAGAGAAGATTACAATGTCATCCAAATACACAAAGACAAACACATTCAAAAACTCCCTGAGTACATCATTGACCAGCGTCTGGAAAACTGCTGGGGCGTTAGTTAACCCGAAAGGCATTACGAGGTACTCTCAATGTCCTGTTGGGGTATTAAATCCATTTTTCCACTCATCCCCCTCCTTTATTCTTACCAGATGATAAGCATTGCGTAAATCCAGTTTTGTGAACACTTTAGCATCCTGCAATAGGTCAAAAGCAGAGTCAATGAGAGGGAGGGGGTATCTGTTTTTTACCGTGATGTCATTGGACTGTAATCGATGCAGGGACGGAGAGAACCATCTTTCTTCTTAACAAAGAAGAAGCCCGCTCTGGCAGGAGAGGAAGACGGTCGGACGAGTCCTGCCTTGAGTGAGGTGGTATCTTATATTTCTTACAGTGCAGACGCTTTTCTGCTTGCTCCTGCCTCTGCTTACTTTTTATGCTGATTTTCCTATTCTTATTCTCTGAAAACTTCGAGCAGCGGCTCCTGGACATTAACTTATCACTGGGACAGTTCATCTTCGTAAATAGACGGAGGGTTTCAGCCATATTTCAACATTTTTACGACGACGTCAGTCTTATAGTAGCGTGGCCTAGCAACAGCTAAAGCCTGGTGGGCTACTGCATGCTATTTAGCTTAAGCTATTTGGAAGCAACATCCCTCCGTTCTCTACAGATGACCTCCACAAACTTATACAGAAGATGGCTGTGTTGGAAATGAAAATGCAACAGTTGAAAGTTAACGTGGAAGTGAATGGACTATGTCGTGGGAATGACACCACTTTACCAGTGTTGCAAAATAATGGAGAAGGGTATGCTAACAGGGGACTCCCGAGGCAGCTGCAAGGTACCGACAGGCCCGAAGGGCAGCAGCCTCATCCGTGGCCGAGGCAAAGCAGCGGGTGTGGGAGAAGTTCGGAGAAGACATGGAGAAGGACTTTCGGACGGCACCAAAGTTGTTCTGGAAAACTGTCCGACACCTCAGGAGGGGGAAGCAGGGGACCATCCAAGCTGTGTACAGTAAGGATGGGACGTTGTTGACCTCAACTGATGGAGTGTTGGGGGGTTGGAAGGAACACTTTGAGGAACTCCTGAACCCGACAACTCCGCCCTCTATGTTAGAGGCAGAGCTGGAGTATGACGGGGGATCAACACCAATCTCCCGGGGGGAGGTCACTGAGGTCGTCAAACAACTCCACAGTGGCAAAGCCCCGGGGGTGGATGAGTTTTGTAGACTTGGAGAAGGTGTATGACCGAGTTCCCAGGGAGTTACTGTGGGAGGTGCTGCGGGAGTATGGTGTGAGGGGGTCTCTGCTCAGGGCCATCCAATCTCTGTACTCCCAAAGCGAGAGCTGTGTCCGGGTCCTCGGCAGTAAGTCGGACCCATTTCCGGTGAGGGTTGGCCTCCGCCAGGGCTGCGCTTTGTCACCAATCCTGTTTGTAATATACATGGATCGGATTTCGAGGCGTAGTCGTGGGGGAGGGGGTCTGCAGTTCGGTGGACTAAGGATTGCACCACTGCTTTTTGCAGATGATGTGGTTCTAATGGCTTCATCGGTCTGCGACCTTCAGCATTCACTGGATCGGTTCGCAACCGAGTGTGAAGCGGCTGGGATGAGGATCAGCACCTCCAAATCTGAGGCCATGGTTCTCAGCAGGAAACCGATGGACTGTCCACTCCAAGTAGGGAATGAGTCCTTACCCCAAGTGAAGGAGTTCAAGTATCTCGGGGTCTTGTTCTCGAGTGAGGGAACAATGGAGCGTGAGATGAGCCGGAGAATCGGAGCAGCGGAAGCGGTACTGCAGTCGCTTTACCGCACCGTTGTGACGAAAAGGGAGCTGAGCCAGAAGGCAAAGCTCTCTGTCTACCGGGCCATTTTCGTTCCTACCCTCACCTATGGTCATGAAGGATGGGTCATGACCGAAAGAACGAGATCGCGGATACAAGCGGCCGAGATGGGTTTCCTCCGCCGGGTGGCTGGTGTCTCCCTTAGAGATAAGGTGAGAAGTTCGGTCATCAGGGAGGGACTCGGAGTTGAGCCGCTCCTCCTTCGTGTCGAAAGAAGCCAGTTGAGGTGGTTCGGGCACCTAGTTAGGATGCCACCTGGGCGCCTCCCTAGGGAGGTGTTCCAGGCACGTCCAGCTGGGAAGAGACCAAGGGGTAGACCTAGGACCAGGTGGAGGGATTATATCTCTTCGCTGGCCTGGGAGCGCCTTGGGATCCCCCAGTCAGAGCTGGTTGATGTCGCCAGGGAAAAAAAAGTTTGGGGCTCTCTGCTGGAACTGCTACCCCCGCGACCCGACCACGGATAAGCGGGAGAAGATGGATGGATGGTATGCTAACTCACAGCTAGTTAGCAGCTACAAGGATTCCAAGGAACAGGAGGGCTGTGTACTGGGTAATACATCTACAAGTGGTACTCCTCCCTGGAACTCTCTGGGTGCAAAGCCTAAGTGTAAATCATTTCCATGGGATTTGGGAGGACGGATAACAGGCAGAGCCCAGCGCTCTGAAATCTGTGATGCGACCGGCTGGCGTGCATTGTTATAACCCAGGAAGAGCGCCTCTTCAACCCCTATTCATACTAGGAAACAGCCGTGGACAGCTGCTAAAGGGAGAACTACAAACAATCCTCCTAAACCACCAAGGGTGCCAATCCAGAACAGATACGCTCCGCTGACCGAGAACCGGGGATCTGATGACCTGGATAACCTGTCCTCTTCACACAGCAGGGTAAGGACCAATAGCTACTCCAAAAGTAAAAGGCTAGAGGGAAAGCTTACGACTGGGCCTGAAACTCTGATTGTGGGTGACTCTGCTGTAAGAGATGTAACAGGTCTGTGTAGTAAGAACAACACCAAAGTACTCTGTTTTCCCAAGGATACGGTCTCTGACTTGGCTGAGAAGATCCTGCATGTTGGGGCAGAACATCTGACTGTGAAGAATGTGGTACTACACATTGGAACAAATGATGTTGTGAAACAACAGTCAGAAGTGCTGAAAGAAGACTTTAAATGTCTGTTGGAAACTGCCAGCTCTCTAAATGCAGAGGTGTTCATCAGTGGCCCTCTACCGCCAGTCAGAAGAGGAGTGGAGAGATTCATCAGATTGTTTGCACTGAACACCTGGCTTTCAACTGTACTGACCCTTCTGTTCATTTATTGACCATTTAAACATTTTCTGGGACCGCAGACATCTTTTCAAGGCAAATGGAGTTTGCCTAAACAAGTCAGGAGTGACATTGTTTATCTCTAACATATTCAACTGCCTGCGTCATCAATCTGTTCCCTCTGCCAAGGACAAGCGGCAAGAGGAATCAAAACAGGAAATAGACACAACACATCGCGCAGAAAACCCTGAAGAAGTATCACTGCACCCGCCTGAGGAATGTTCTGATTATAGGACACCTATGAGACACACGGAGGAGTCCCGACCGCCCGTCACCCCCCCCCCTGTCAACGCCTTTGAGGATACTCCGTTCACGCTTTCACCCTCGCCCACCCTCCTGGAGATCGCTGAACACACAAAGGAGATACAGAGGGTTGGCACAGATTCCTTCGTGGAGTTCAAAGACCAAACTAAGGCGATACGCAGGGCTGGCAGCATGTCCTTTACCCCCGCTCCTCAACGACGCCCACCAAAATCACTGCAGAGACTCGCACCATCTCCCCCGTCCTCATCACCGCGCCTATGTAAACCACCTCCCCCCCCCTGGCAGCATGTCCTCTACCCCCGCACCATCTCCCCCGTCTCCATCATCGTGCCTACGTCAACCACCTCTCCTCCCTTGAAGAAAGCATCTGCAGTCTCCGAAGCCTGATAAGGATGTTTGTGTACAAAACAAAACAAACTCTTACTGATATGTGCTGGGTCCAGGCTCAAGGGCGTATGGCACTCTCAACTCTTTCCAGGACGTGCCAGGGCCCTGCCTGCCAGTAGCTTTGCCGATATCTGTGTTGATAGGTAATAGATTAAGAGTGGTGAATGATCTTAGATACAGGAAGCACTCAAACGTTTGTGTGAGTTTATCTAATTTAGCAGTGATTCCATGTCAGCCACAGCTTGTTACAAAAAACATGACTGATAGTGTGTTTAACGAACTTAAACTAGCTTTATTAAATGTCAGGTCTCTGGCAGGAAAAACATTTGTAATCAATGATTTTATCACTGAGCACAATCTCGATTTTAAGTTTTTAACAGAAACTTGGATTGAACAAAATAACGGTGCAGCTGTTCTTATCGAATCAACCCCTCCCAACTTTAGTTTTATGAGTCAGGAAAGAATGCATAAGGAAGGGGGTGGAGTTGCTATTCTGTTCAATGATTCCCTTCAATGACATGGTATGGAAACTTTGCTTCTTTTGAATATGTGGCCCTTCAGCTGAAATGCTCCTCTCGAGCTCTGTTCCTAAATATCTATAGACCACCCAAATACTGTGCCAGCTTTGCGATGACTTTACTGAACTGCTGTCTATAGTGTGTATTGACTTTGACCGTCTAGTCATTGTTGGTGATTTTAACATCCATGTTGACAACCCCCAGGACAGAGGGGCTAAAGAACTGTTTTGTGTTCTTGATAGGTGGACTGACTCAGCATGTGACGGAGCCCACGCACAATAAGGGGCACACTCTGGACTTAATTATCTCAAAGGGTCTGAATATCTCTACGGTTGTGGTGACTGATGTTGCACTGTCTGACCATTCCTGTGTGTTCTTTGAGAGCTCTATTTCTGTTCACACAAGTGTTCAAAAAGAGGTAACCACAAAGCGATATTTAACTGAAGATACTAGGGAAATGTTTAATCAGAATTGTTCTTCCACACTTGCCCCTGCTAACACCTCAGTAAATGAGCTAGTAGATCATTTTAATTCAAAAATGAAAAATGTTATAGATGCCATTGCTCCAACTAAGGTAAAGGAAGTGTCTGGCAAGAACATATCTCGATGGAGAAAGGCCATGACCGTGAAAACAGAAAAAAGAGAATGTCGAAAAGCTGAACACAGGTGGCGGAAAACAAATCTCCAGGTTCACTTTGAAATCTATAAAGAGATAATTGGCCTTTATAATTTGGAATTGAAAAACGCACGACAATCGCTCTTCTCTGACATCATTACCAAAAACAAAAACAACGCACGTGCCTTGTTCGCTACTGTCGACAGACTAACAAACCCCCCAGTCATTAAACCGCTCTTAAAAAAGAATAATCTAGATGCTTCACTAATGAACAATTACAGGCCCATATCAGCGTTTGACACTGTTGACCACAGCATATTACTAGACCGACTGGAAAACTGGATGGGACTTTCGGAAACAGTTCTAAATTAGTTTGAATCCTACCTAAAGGACAGAAACAACTTTGTTTCTATAGGTACATACACATCTGAGTTGACAAATATGACATGTGGGGTTCCTCAAGGCTCCATCTTATCAAAATAAGTTACCATAGCTATGCAGATGACACACACATTTACGTAACAATTTCACCAGGAGACTATGCTCCAATTCAAATACTGTATTTGTTCAAGTGCATTGAACAAATCAATGACTGGATGTGTCAGAACTTTCTCCAATTTTTATAGCCAAGGCAGAACGTATAAAAGTTAGCGCTGAGCTTCAGTCTGCAATGTTCAAACCATCAGATAAAGCCAGAAATCTAGGTGTAGTCATGGACTCTGACCTGAGTTTCAACAGTCACATTAAAACAGTTACTACATCAGCCTACTATCACCTAAAGAATATATCTAGGATTAAAAGACTAATTTTCAAAGCAGGATCTGGAAAAACGTGTCCATGCCTTTATCTTCAGTAGACTCGACGACTGCAATGGTGTCTTCACAGGTCTCACTAAAACATCTATTAGGAAGCTGCAGCTGATTCAGAACGCCGCTGCTCGAGTCCTCACTAACACTAAGAAAGTGGATCACATCACTCCTGTTCTGAAGTCTTTACACTGGCTTCCTGTGTGTCAAAGAATAGATTTCTAAATACTGCTGCTGGTTTATAAAGCACTGAATGGTTTAGGCCCAAAATACATTACTGACCTCCTGCTAAACTATGAACCATCCAGATCTCTCAGGTCTTCAGGGACTGGTCAGCTTTCTGTCCCCAGAGTCAGAACTAAACATGGAGAAGCAGCGTTCAGTTATTATGCTCCAAATATCTGGAACAAACTCCCAGAAACCTGCAGGTCCGCTGCAACTCTGACTACTTTTAAATCCAGGCTGAAGACTTTTCTTTTTGTCGCTGCTTTTAATTGAACTATTCATATCTTAAACTGCACTGTAACTTTTATCCATGTATTTTTGTTTTCTTTCTTTTAATGTTTATTTTATTAGCTTTTCTTTTTAATGACTGATTTTAAATGCCATTTTCTTAATGTCTTTCATTTTTTGTAAAGCACTTTGAATTGCTTTGTGTTGAAAAGTGCTATATAAATAAACTTTCCTTGCCTTGCCTAGAGGTGTCGATGTAATCCTTCATGGACCCCTTTTCTGGAGCTGACGGGGAGTACAGACGGCTCTTGGGAATCGTGGATCCTGGCAACAAGTCTATAGCACAATCATAAGGCCTATGGGGTGGTAGTGCACTCGACCTAGCTTTACTAAAGACTTCCTTTAGATCATGATAACATGTGGGGACCTTTGATAAGTCAGGGTAATCAGAAAAATAGTCAGAAAGAGGTTCGTTGTGACAGTCTGCTTTAGAAGTGGAGATCTTCCTCAGTACCAACTTACTCTGATCGTGTACACACTTCTGTTTACACAACATTCCCCACACTTGTACTTTCCCTGACCGCCAATCAATGATAGGATTGTGCAAAAGTAACCAAGGGTAACCTAAAATGATCGGGTGTTGAGCTGATTTAAACACATGAAAAACTATGTTCTCAACATGAGTGTCAATGATTGTCATTTTTACAGGTGTGGTGCAATGAGTCACTGTGAATAGTAGGCGCCCATCTAACGCGTTCGCTTTTAACGGCGAAGGTAAAGGCGTCAACGTCAGGTTAAGCCTAAGAGCTAGCTCTTTATCCAAAAAACTCTCATCGGCTCCAGAATCTACAAGTGCCCCCTGTTCAATAACCTGATTACCTTCACATAGCATAACTTGAGTTAATGTGCGTGGAGGGAAGTCAAAAAAGTCAGATTGGATCACCAGTGTCTTCCCTTTCACCGGCGAGCCTGTTCTTTTACTGGACACATGGCTTGTTGATGACCTTGTTGACCGCAGTAGAAACATCTTGCCTCCACTAGGCGGCGACGTCGTTCCTCCGGTGAGATTCTGGCCTTGCCGAGCTGCATCGGCTCCTCCGAGTCAATGGGGGGCGCTGTGGCCTCTGAAGCAGGTGACGAGCCGAATGATGTCCTCCGGACAGGATGATCAGCTGTTGAGAACCCTCTGGTTCCGCTGGACAAAACGGCAGTCTTCTTTCTTTCTTTTTATCCCTCTCACAGATGCGATTGTCAATCTTAATAGCAGACGCTACCATACTTTCTAAGTCTGTGGGAGGATCCATAAACAATAAATGATCCTTATTTTTCTCTGATAGTCCGTTCCGAAATATGTCCCTTAACGCTGAACCATTCTAATCGCAATCAATAGCCATAGTGCGGAACTCAATTGCATAATCCGCCACTCTGCGTTGATTTTGCTGAATGTATGTCAAATTCTCTGCGCTCTCTACAGCTGGTGTGTGATGTGCAAACACTCTTTTAAACGAGTGGATGAACTGAGAGACAGCGTTGCAAGTTGCAAACATTTTCTCCCACTCCGCCGTAGCCCATGCAGCCGCACGGCCGGACAGATGAGAAATGATAAATGCAATCTGAGCATAATCAGAGCTATATATCTAGGGCATTAACTTAAAGTGTAGATCGCACTGAGTCAGAAAGGATCTACAGTCATTGGAATCTCCGGAAAACTTATCTGGAGGGGCCAAGCGAGGGAACAGGACAGCATGAGATCCAGGAAGCGGCGCTGCTGTAGTAGGAGGGGCTGCCAGCTGTTGAGGATGAGCCGCAGCATCAGGTAATGCCGGAGCAGTGGCACCGGCGTCCAGGCGTGCCAGCACCCGATGCACCGCATCCGCCATGTCGCTGATTTGGGTGTTGACAGAGGCTTGGAGTCCATGTTGCTGCTCCGCCAGGTCCCTCACTGCCTGGTGTATGACAGAGAACTTCTCCTCATGATGGTGTAGACGTTCGCCCTGAAGCTGTTTTAACTGGTTCTGCATCTACTAATTCCACGTTTTGGCCAGATTGTACTGTGAGGGCTGTACAAAGGTGTGGAATCAAATGCACGATGCAGAGACAAACAAAGTATCAAAATAAAGTGTTTTAATGTAGACAGGTCATAACACACTGAATACATAAAGCAACAAAACAAAAACTACTAATACACTAATCTAACTCTATGGACGATAACTCTATGGACAATGACAAAATGATCTTATGCTGGAAGGCTTGGAACACACAAGACAATCTGGCAACGAGACAGGGGAAGACGAGAACTATATACACTAGACAGACAACACCAGGTGAAGACAATTAGACAATCACAACAGCGGGAAAACAGACAAGGCAGGAAATGTACTTGAGACACATGAGGGTAGACAAGACTATCAAAAATAAAACAGGAACCTATCTAAACACATAACCTGAAACCTAAACTAGGGAACAATCTTAGCAGAGCCGTCTACGCACAACAATATCATAGACAAGGAATTTAGATAATATAAACAAATGTTCACCAAAAGTAATAAGTATAATAGAAAGTAGACATAGGCCTCCACTCTAAACGGGTAAGAATCTGTTTTTGTCACCTTATTAACTTTACGATAGTCGTTACAAAACCGCGGAGACCCATCTGATTTGCCAACCAGCAGACTAGGCGACGCCCAACTGGAGAACGACTGTACTGCAATCTGATTGTCCAACATGTACTGGACCTCAGCCTCCAGCACCCTACGCTTATCTGCAGGAGAACGATAAAATCGCTGCTTAATTGGAGGACTGTCCCCACGTCGATATCATGCTCCACGAGAGTTGTGCGCGATGGCGTATCGCCGAACAGTACCACAAACTTCCCGATTAAAGCCGCCGATTCATCTATCTGTGCTGCCGGTAAGTGACTCAACAAGCGATCCAATTGGCATACCGACTCCGAATTCCTCAGCCTACCAGACTTAACAGGTTCATCTGGTGCCTTAACATCACACTCCTCAGCCAACCCTCAATCTGAAAGCACAGAATCAACCATCATTATGGGGCCCACACCCAACTTTTTAGCCATGAAGCTATCCCCAACGGTATCACGAACATAGTACGGTTTCAGGAGGTTGACACAGTTGACACAGTTGAGACAACTTCCTCCGATTTGGAGTAGCAATCAAGTCATTTTGATCTGACACTTTACTCTCAACAGTGTACGGGCCGGCAAACTTGGCTTTGAATGGTGAGACCTGCAGTGGCATTAAAGCCAACACCTGACCCCCTGGGCTGAATTCACGTTACTCTGCTTTCATATTACCCTGAGCACCAGATACATTTTTCCTTGCCATTTCCATCGCTACATACAGGCGATGACGAAAGCCCTGTACATAGTCCACTACATTTTTAGGTGGCTCACCCTCAACCAAACTATCCTGGAGAACAGATAACACACCTTATGCCCAAAGACCAAATCATTATGGCTGAACCCTGTACTTTCCTGAACGACTTCCCTGGACGACAACATGAGCCATGGAAGTCCCTCCTCCCAGTCCTTCCCCATTTCCATACAATAAGCATGCAGCATGGACTTCAATGTTGATGAAACCACTCTAGCGCCCCCTGGCTTTGGGCATGGTAAGCTGACGCACGGTTATGCCTGACCCCCAGATGCTGTAGGATCTGTTTGAACATATGGGAAGTAAAGTTGGTACCCTGGTCGCTTTGAATCACACGTGGGATCCCAAATGTGGAGATGAACTGGGTTAAAGCCCTAACTACTGGCTTCACTGAAATGGAGCGCAATGGAAACGCTGCAGGATACCTTGTAGTCTGGCACATTATAGTAAGCATGTACGCACAACCGGACTTAGATGGAGGCAACGGCCCCACACAATCTATGATCAAATGCTCAAAAGGTTGACCAAGGGCTGGAATGGGACTGAGGGGTGCAGGCGTATATAACTTGCAACATCGCGCTTTAACCGAGGCCAGAAAAAATAGCGTAGAACGCGGTCATAGGTTTTTTTTATCCCCAAATGTCCACCACTATCATGCGCAGTTTGCAATATCACATCACGAAAGCTACTCGGCACCACCACCTGAAACATTGCCTCCCCCACAGCATCACCAACACAGGGCACCCACTTACGCACCAGCAAGTCCCCCTGAACAAAGTAACCCTGGGCTATGTCTCTGACCTTCTCTGCCGGCAACAACTCAGTCCACAGAGCAGAAAGAGATGAATCGTCCTTCTGACTCCTGACCCAGTCCTCCTTTGACACCGACGAAGGGAGATCAGGCAGTGAGACCACATGTACCACATTACTTTTGCTACACTCCGAAACATGTGGGTCAGCAGACATTTTACGGCTCTGTGCACGTGTCACAGCACAAACTGGAAACACACTTGGAAACTGCAAACCACTCTCATCTGGCTCCCCAGATGCCACCGGCCTGGAAACCACCACAGGCGGTGGCACACCAGCCCACACAGCGAGATCGTTGCCCAAAATCATATGTATCCCCTCAAGTGGCGATGCTGGACGCACGCCGATAGACACAACTCCCTGCACCAACTCGCAATCCAGCACTATTGTATGCCGTGGCACAGGGATCAAGCCCATCTCCATGCCCCTCATCAGCACAAAATCCCCCGTTTCTGTCTCTGACGAAAAAGGCAACACTGACTCAACAATGAATGAGCATCTAGCCGCTGTATCACGCAACACCTTAATCGGCACATATTTGTCACTATCGACTACTGATACAACAGCTTCAGTGATGAACGGCTCAAAACCAGAACCCGCATCCGGGTCGGCACAAACCGGCTTCTTATCAGGCACCATGCCCGAGCCTACACCCAACGTTTTTTTATCCAACACGGCAGAACAACACATGGCTGGAGCATATGGTGACAAACGAGGCTTCCTCTTAGATTCCAGCAACGGACACTGCTCCTTCCAATGACCCCCTCCTCTGCAATAATGACATAGGTCCACTTTGGCCCCCTCGGGTCGCCCTGTACCTACAAATCTACGGGAGGAGCCTGGTGAAAACTTTGCACCACCGCAGGCATAGCCATTGTCCTCTCCACGTTTCCAATCACCCCAAGAATACTTCTCAGTAAAACTGCCCTTATGTGTTAACACAAAATCATCTGCTAATTCAGCAGCTCTAAACACGGTGGAAGGTTTCTGTTCATTCACATAAGTGGGAGAATGTCTTTAAATTGTTCCAAGACAATGAGCTCACAAAGACCGTCAACACTTGCAACCTTTGCTGACGCGCACCACCGCTGAAAATGAGAAGTTAAATCACGGATAAACTCCACATGTGTCTGCTTATCTCCCTTGACCCAACTTCTGAACCTTTGACGATACGCTTCAGGAACCAGTTCGTAAGACCTCAACGCCGCTGATTTTACTCTATCATAGTCCAAAGCATTTTCGCCACAAACAGCTGAATAGGCTTCCTGTGCTCGCCCAGTGAGTACACACTGAAGTAACAGCACTCTGTCCGAATCTGACCAGTTTCTTGCCTCTGCTATGCGTTCAAATAGAGTGAAAAGAATGTCTGGGTCACGCTCATTGAACTTTGGCACTAATCGCAAGTAAGAAATGCCTGATGCCTGATGCCGACCTATCACCACCATCCTCCCCTGGAGAAAACTTGCCCTCTCCCATCAGCTGTAATCTAGCATGTTCCACCTCACACCTGCAACTTATCCTGCTCCAACTTCAACTCCAATTGCGATCTCTCCTGATCAAACTGCATGGCCAAAAGCTCCTTTTGCTGCTCGAACGTCAAACCAGCTGTCTGAACCACTACCGGCACCAGACTCACTCTTCTGCAACACCCCCTGCTCAAACAAAGATGACACAATGACAGTTTTAATGTCATGTTTCCGCTTGCTCCCCACAACAGCAATGTCATAGTGCTCTGCTATTTCGACCAACTGCGCCTTCTGGCAATCATCTAAGAAAGACACTGAGGGCACATCCACAAACGCTGACAAAGAAGTCATAATAGCGATCAGAAAGCAAAGTATTAAACTGCCAACACACATGGGCATACGATTAACCCAACATAGAACTTCCCCCTAACTGCCTAAACACAATCTTCCTAATCTCCCCTAGTCTTCATGTGGCTTGCGGTGGGTAATTACGCACTGGAACGAGACAGCTGTACGAAAACAACCACGTCGCCACAACACTATGCAAACCAACAAAAACAGACGCAACCCAAGGGGAAACGCCACTTAAGCCTAGCGGGGAAAATCTCTTTTACAAAAGCGTAACAAACAGCAACATCTTACCTTCTGATTGGCACACAAAACCTGACGACATGTCAAACACTACAGCTTCCTGAAACCCAAAAGACATGATGTGTCCCCCAAATAGCAGCGACAAGCCAGCACACAGCTGGACCACAGCAATGAATCAGCTGCTCAATGACACCATGTGCTCTGAGCACTACACACACTTTTTAAACAAATAACCCGTTGGAAGAGCCCCCATTGGTTGCGACCTGGCTCAAAAGGCCATAACAAAAAGGAGACACAACATGTCAACGGTGGGTAAAGGTGTTTATTTGCACCACACTGTTCAAGTCAACTCATGGTTTATACTCATCAGAGACGGGTGCCTGCAGGAAAAAGGAAAACGGGAATGAGTGAGTGTGAAACTGACAATTGACCCGACCAAGCAAGGAGGTAGAGGCAGAATGTCCAAAATACAACCCGGTGTGGGCATTTATTACATCATAAACATATGACACAGCCTCAATCTGCTGCCCACTTGAACACAGTCACCAGCCACCACAAGGATCTCACACACACTACCAGCCATCACAGACAGGGAAACAGAGCCTAAATACCCACACACTAATCAGCAATTAGACACAGGTGGAGGGGGGGGAGGAGACAACACAGGGCAACAGGTGAACACAATCAACCACAATGAAGCTATACAACCCGTAACGGAGGCCGAGATTCTCCTCATACTCTCTTTCATGACTTTTTATTTAATGCATTTTAACGGCTGTAATCGTTGCTAACATAAAACCGGAAGTTAAGCTCACTGTTGATATCCGGAGACTTCTTCCGGTAAAGCTTTTCAAAATAAACTTTAGCGACAATGTTAGCCACAGACAAATGTTAACCGGAAATGTTTTCAAAATACAATTGTTTTAAACATACTGTATGTTTAAACTAAATTATGTCATTAAACATTGATTTTAATTTCTTACTGACTCGCCTGTGCTCCAACAAGAAACCTCCAGCACTCCACCCAAAAATATACAAAACCAATCAAAAGAGGACAACTCTCTCTCATCTCATATGTATGAAGTATATGACAGTGTTGTAGGCATACAATTAAGTAACAGCACTTACGCTTGAGTTGGCTGTTAAACTGAGACAAATCATGTAATTCATGTCTCTGCTGTGACTGAATGGAAATGTGTCATGATTTTAGTTTTGTGTGTTTAGTCATGGTTTTATTTTGAAGTTCTGTTCTCTCTGTGTCTGGTCTTCCTTCCTGTGTTTGCCCTCCTGTGTCTGATTGTCTGATTGTGTTTACCTGTTGCCCTTGTGTGTCTTGTCCTATGATTACCCTTCTGTGTATTTAATCTTGACTTCCCCTGTGCTCTATGTCAGATTGTCGTCTTTCCTGTCACCCTCCATGTTGGTCCATGTTACCTGGTCGTCAATTCTTGTCCATGATACCTGCGGACATAGAAGACGAGCAGGTAACATGGACTTCAAAAACCGTTTTTTTTAAGTCCATGTTACCTGTTCGTCTTCTATGTCCGTGTTACCTGCCTGTTCCCTTCTGTAAGTTTGTTCCTGTCTGTCCTGCTCCCGGTTTTGTTAATGTTAAGTTTCTTTTTTTCCCTGTCATCGGCTTTTTATTAAAGCTCTTTTTTTGTTACCTGACCTTTTTGTCCTCTGTCCACATTTGGGTCCTGATTTCCCCCCAAACCTGACAAAATGACAATAAATAAAAATGTAAAACGAAAAAAGCTGTTCCTGCTGACAGACATTAAATCCGTCTCTCTTTTAATTTTATTGTGTTCATAATAAAAATGAATTGGAGATCATGACATTTTTTTCAATAAATGAATACAATTATTTGTCCACTTTTTTTCCCCGATATATCGTATTTTTAACTAAATTATACATTAATTGAAACAAAACACTGTATAAACGAAGGAGTGACTCCCGTGAGTTGAATGTGTAATTTTCATTCCGTTGTTAAACTGCTCTGCTCTTAAGAAGCATCAGATCAGTGCATGCGCTACATCATCCAATCAGTGAGCGATACACGGTAAGGGGGCGAGGTGAGTGGCTGAGAATTTCACCGGTCTGGTGGTTCCTTGATTATTGCTCCTCCGTAATCCGGTTCATACACTTTTTCACCAATGATTTCCAATGACTTGTCAATGACTTCTCCATGATCGTTACCTAATTTTCCATGACCAAAAAGATTACTCTTTCTCAGCGGTACCACTGAAAATTGTTTATTTTAACATGGAACAAGAAAATAAGGTCAGCAAACATGTTGTGCCTATCTAAAACAAATCAAATAGTAGGCTCTTGTAAAAGTTGTGATCCTCACTACGTGAGCGTTTTCATTTTGTTCTCCATTTTTGTCATCTCAGCTAGAGATTTGATAGACCATTTTTTGTTGTTCATTTTTGCTGTTCTTGATAAAATAAAGTATCTTACAAATACTTTACCTCTTTCTCCCGGGTCGTGCAATTCTTAACAGAACAAACTGACCATTATGGACCCAGCCGACCCAAGAACACTTCACGCCGCTCTTTCAGCACACGGCGTGAAAATGATTCACCACGAGGAACAGCTGGGTATAACCACCCAGAGAATACAAGAGCTGAGAGGACGCCAGGCAGAGATTCAAGAAAACATCTCTACACAGCTGCAACAACTGGCTGAAAAGATGAATCGTTTGATTCCTCACCCAATTTAGAGACAATGGACGTCCACTCTCGGGAGACGTCTGACAGTGGTGCGGTTACCCAAAGTGACAGACCTAATTTTACCTCTATTTAGAGACAATGGACGTACACTCTCGGGAGAGAGACCTCCAGCATGTGTCCCTGAAATGGGGACTCAGGTTATTTCACACATCCAGGACAGAGACTGGGGAAATCACCTCTCTGTGGCCCCTTCAAGACCCCCAAAGGACGGACTACGGACCTCCAGCATGTCTCCCTGAAATGGGGACTCTGTTTATTTCACACTTCCAGGAGAGACGACGGGTAAACCCCCTCTCTTTGCTGGTTCGCAGAGCCCCGAAGGAAGGACTACAGACCTCCAGCATGTGTCCCTGAAATGGGTACTCAGGTTATTTCACACATCCAGGACAGAGACTGGGGAAATCACCTTTCTGTGGCTCCTCCAAGACCCCCAAAGGACGAACTACAGACCTCCAGCATGTCTCCCTCACATGAGCACTCTGCTTATTTCACACCTCCAGGAGAGAGACCTGTAATGGCACCTCTATGTGGCCCGTCACAGAGCCCCAAAGGACGGACTAATGACCTCCAGCATGTCTCCCTCACATGCGCACTTCCATAACCTTGCACACCTGGTAATCTTAAAGGGGGGGGTGGATTTTGCGATGCTTTACCGTCCGCCCATCGGCATCCATATTCGTCCTTCTTCACGGCAACACCACCCACCCTTCTGTGGAGGATATTCTCATGCTCCTGGTAATCCTTTAAATAGTCTGATATTACCAGGGCTCATCACTGCACTTTACAAGCCAGAAATAATGTTTAAATGGTCGGGAAAAGTGTTTTTAAACGTTTGGAAGAGAGTTTTAGCCTGTCAGTTTGCACGATATCATTTAACATTGTTCAATGTTAAATGATATCGTGCAAAATGACAGGCTAAAACTCAGGAATAAGTGTTTGAAAGGCGAGGAAAAGTTGTTTAAAATAGTCTGATACCTGGCACTGTATCTACCCCTGGGAACCTTCAAGGTTATATAAATGTTTTATTATTTATTTAATTATCACACGATTTTTACAAAAACAGTATCCACAATATGCATAATAAACATAATAAAAACATGATTAGCGGGTCCCGGGGGCCATATTAGCCGTCTAACTTGTAAGGTGCACCGGGGAAAAAAGGTTGAGTCCACGGCCCCTACCCCCTCATCAGGAGTATCAACCGGCCCTGAAGAAGAGGTATCGCTGCTCTCCGCCCCTGAGCCCTCTTCGGAGGTATCTGACGGCGGTAGACCTCCTTCCGATGATGCTGCTGCAGTTGCTGCCGCCCTGAACATGGAGCGGATCTTCAATCCCTCTTTTATTCCAGGCGTATTCGCGTAGAACCGGTCTGCAGTGCTTACGTCGTGACACATAAACCTGGCGAGAATCGACCTGCTTTCTGGATCTTGGTGATGCTTGATATTGTCAGCCAGGGCAGTGCGCAGGATTGTGAAGGTGACGGCTGTTTCTAGCCCAGCATCAGCCCAAGCCCTCTTCAAGTGAGCGTTCAGGTTCTTGGAGGCATGCTTCCCCGTTGTGAAAAGGAAGAATTCATTCTGAGGACCCGACAAGCGCTCTTTTATCCCCATCCACCGCATGACCAAGCTAAACTCCTTTACTGTAAGCACCAGCTGTGCTTCGCCAAATCTCTTGGCAGTCTTGTGATCCTGCACATGGATGATGTAGCCCTCAGCAGTGCCCCTTCTGTCCGCCTCAAAGACCTCAGTGTGGGTAATGTTTGCGTACATACCCGGACGGTGGCCATACAGGAGGCTCCAATGGAGGGTTAGATAGCCATATAGCAGGTACTGGGTGATTGAGGTCGGATTGCTAGCCATCAGGTCAAGGAGATCAGGGATGCGCTCCGCCTGGCTCGGCAGACGATCCAGCTTGTTCTTCTTCACCTTAAGCTGGTGGACAGTGACAGACTTTTTCAAGTCGTTCATGTTGGCTGTCACCTCTCTGATGATGTGGGTCATATCAGACTGGGTGAGCCTGCACCCCCCGGAGCTTTGACTCAGGAAATGGTTCACATTCTTCAGGAACAATAGCAATGTTGTGACTGCCCGGCCCGACTTTGCAATATACTCGCTCCAGCCACGGACCCTCTTCGTGTCTTTTAGGAAGAGCCAATCTGACAGCCGGTTAACACCATGGGCCATGAATACCAGGAAGTTCTTTATCCGGCTGACCTTGGACAGACAACTTTCTTTCCGTTTTATTGTCGGTGCGACACCCTCACAATGATCCCTGTATGTCTGAATGTACGTCTCCATGCTTTGAGGCAACGTGATTTCACGCATGGATTTTCCTTCCCAGTGGACCAGTGATTTGGGGGAGAGGGCCAGTCCTTAGCCAGATTAGCTTTCAGCTTATTGTAGACAGACGCACAGGTCTTCTGGCATACAGGGGTCTCACTACCGGAGGCTTCTGGGGACCGCATGACAGTCTTGACCGGGGTCTTGAGAGGGGTATTGCTGCTGGGGACCACATGACAGTCTTGACCGGGGTCTTGAGAGGGGTCTCACTACTGGAGGCTTCTGCGGACCGCATGACAATCTTGGCCAGGGTCTTGAGAAGGGTATTTCTGCCGGAGGCTTCTGGTGAATGCATGACAGTCTTGACCGGGGTCTTGAGAGGGGTATTGCTGCCGGAGGCTAGTGTGTTTTTGCTGGAGGTACTTGAGATTGCCAGGCCCAAATCGTATACATTCTTCCTCTTCCTCAAGCACAGCAGCAGTGGCACTCTGCTTCCTGGGTTTTAGCCCCTTTTTCAGCCTGGAGCGCAGGGTCTTCACCTCATCAATGGGGGCATCCTTCTGAGCCCTTAATGCCACATTTTCCAGCATCACCTGCCTGCAGTCCTCTTCGTCACACTCGGTATGTGGGGAGAAGGGTGGAGGGTGCACCGGGTATTCCTCCTCATTGTCTATATCCAATGATGTAGCCATTCCAATGATGGGATTAGTCTCTCGGAGGTCATGGCGCAACTGCAGGGCCACACTATGCTTCATCCTTGCCAGGACCTGATGTGCCTCATCTCGGGAGAACTCAGGGTGGTCATGAGTTACATGACGGTCTAGTCTCTTCCCAGCATACGAACACCCTGTGATGGGACAGGGTTTGGTCCGAACATTTATTCTGCCACTGGCCATTTTAAGAATGATGCCTCTTTCCTCCAAGTTCCGCACTGCATGTTTGTGCTTAAGGTGCTTGTTCAAAGCCAGAAAGAAGAGTCTGCACACCGGGCATTCGAACGACATCCTTACTAAAACAGACACAGTGAATTTTATTTAAATTCAATCAATCAATCAATCAATGTTTATTTATATAGCCCAATATCACAAATGTTACATTTGTCTCAGTGGTCTTCACAGTGTGTACAGAATATCAGTATGACAATACGACACCCTCTGTCCTTAGACCCTCACATCGTACAAGGAAAAACTTCCAAAGAAAACCCAGTTTAAAGGAAAAAATGGGAGAAACCTCAGGGAGAGCAACAGAGGAGGGATCCCTCTCCCAGGACGGACAGACGTGCAATAGATGCCGTGTGTAAATTGAAAAGATAATACATTTGCAACATAGGTAGTCCAAATGTTTGGAAATGCATGTGTGTATAATAGGAAGATGAATCCACGAGGATATCCATCCAGGACCGATGATCCAGGACCACAGCCACGACTCAAGATCCAGCGCTCGCGATCCAGGACACAAGACCGCAGGATCATCCATGACTCCGGATCCCAGCATATATAGACCCCAAAAGGAAAGACATTTGGGGAAGCTGGGTTAATCGGAACATGAGAGTACACGGGTATAGACAGAGAGAAGGAAGAAGTAAGATGTCCCCCGACAAACTAAGCCTATATCAGCAAAACTAGGGGCTGAATCTAATCAGCCCTAACTATAAGCTTTATCAAAAAGGAAGGTCTTAAGCGCACTCTTAAAAACGGATAGGGTGTCTGCCGCCCGAACACAAACTGGAAGCTGATTCCACAAATGTGGAGCTTGATAAGAAAAGGCTCTGGCTCCCATTGTACTTTTAGAGACTCTAGGAATAACCAACAACCCTGCATTCTTGGAACGCAATGCCCTAGTAGGACAGTAGGGTATAATGAGTTCTTTAAGGTAAGATGGCGCCTGCCCATTAAGGGCTTTGTAGGCGAGAAGAAGAATTTTAAATTCTATCCTGTGTTCTATAGGGAGCCAGTGTAAGGCAGCCAGAACAGGAGTAATGTGGTCCCTTCTCCTAACTCTGGTTAGTACACGAGCCGCAGCATTTTGAATCAGCTGAAGCGACTTGATTGACTTTTTGGTACTCCCTGATAGTAAAGAGTTACAATAATCCAGCCTAGAAGTAACAAATGCATGGACTAGTTTCTCTGCATCGTTTTGAGGCAAGATATGCCTGATTTTTGCAATGTTACGTAGATGGAAGTAGGTGGTCCTTGAAATTGATTTTATGTGGGCGTTAAAGGATAAATCCTGATCAAATATAACACCAAGATTCCTTACAGTCTCACTGGAGGCCAAATTAATGTCATCCATAGTTAGTATATCTTTAGATAATTTGTTTCGTAGATTCTTCGGGCCAAGTACAATAACTTCAGTTTTGGTCGTGTTTAACATCAAAAAGTTTAAGGTCATCCACGTTTTTAAGTCCTTAAGGCAGTCTTGAATTTTATTTAGATGATTAATTTCATCAGGCTTAATTGATAAATATAGTTGAGTATCATCCGCATAACAATGAAAGTTTACAGAATGATTCCTTATAATATTGCCTAACGGAAGCATATATAATGTGAACAAAATAGGTCCGAGCACTGAGCCCTGTGGCACTCCATGGCTAACTTTGGTTTGCGTGGAAGATTCATCGTTGACACGTACAAACTGAGAGCGTTCAGATAGATAGGACCTAAACCAGCCTAAAGCAGTTCCCTGTATGCCAACCAAGTGCTCTAGTCTTTGCAATAGGATATCATGGTCGATAGTATCAAATGCAGCACTGAGATCGAGCAAAACAAGAATAGAGACAAGTCCCTTGTCTGAGGCTATTAGAATATCATTTGTGACTTTAACCAGAGCTGTCTCTGTGCTATGATGTGTTCTAAAGCCAGACTGAAAATCTTCAAATAAATCATTGTTTTTTAAGTAATCACACAACTGTTTTGCGACCGCTTTCTCAAGAATTTTTGAGAGGAACGGAAGATTAGAAATAGGTCTATAGTTGGCTAAAACCTCTGGATCGAGGTTGTGCTTTTTAAGAAGCGGTTTTATCACTGCTACTTTAAATGATTGTGGAACATAGCCTGATAATAAAGACATATTCATAATATTTAATAAAGAAGTGCTAATTAATGGAAAAACTTCCTTCAACAGCTTAGTTGGAATTGGGTCTAACATGCACGTTGATGGTTTAGAAGAGAGAATCATTGAATGTAATTGTTCAAGGTTAATGGCTGAAAAGCATTCTAGTTTACTATCTCGTGTAATATTAGAACTTACGATTCCGGGAGCTGTTGATAACATTATACTGGTCGAAGGCAAGAGGTCATTAATTTTGTTTCTAAGAGTAACAATTTTATCGTTAAAAAAGCACATAAAATCATTACTACTGAGTGCTATGGGAATAGAAGGCTCAATGGAGCTGTGGCTCTCTGTCAGCCTGGCTACAGTGCTGAAAAGAAATCTTGCATTATTCTTATTCTCATCTATTAATGAAGAGTAGTATGCTACTCTCGCTTTACGCAGTGCTTTCTTATATTCATTGAGAGTAATATGCCAAATTAAACGAGATTCTTCAAGTTTGGTGGAACGCCATATCCTTTCAAGTTGTCTAGACTTTTGCTTTATTTTGCGGGTTTCGGCATTATGCCATGGAGCTAATCTATGTTGCTTTATTTTCTTCTTTTTCAAAGGAGCAACAGAGTCTAATTTTATTCGCAGCGCATCTATAGCACTATCAACAACATGATCAATTTGGGGTGGTGTACATTTTGTATAAGTTTCCTCCCTTACATGCAGACATGCTATCGAGTTAAGTATTGGTGGAATCTCTTCCTTAAATGTGGCTATAGCACTAACGGATAGGTTTCTGCTGCAAGAGCTTTTGACTAATGCTTTGTAGTCTAGTAACAGTACTTCAAAAGTTACTAAGAAATGGTCGGATAAAGCAGGATTATGCGGTTCGACTAATAGTTGCTCAATTTCAATACCATAAGTCAGAACAAGGTCGAGAGTGTGATTATAACAGTGGGTTGGTTTATTTACACTCTGACAGAAACCAACAGAATCTAATATAGAGTTAAATGCAACAGTAAGGCTATTTTTATCATCGTCAACATGAATATTAAAGTCACCTACGATAATTACTTTGTCTGTTTTAAGAACCAAAGTTGATAAAAACTCAGAGAATTCTGATAAGAATTCTGAATAAGGACCTGGTGCACGATACACTGTAACAAATAAGATTGGCTGCAAAGTTTTCCAGGTTGGATGCGTAAGACTAAAAACGAGGCTTTCAAAAGAGGTATAATTACATTTTGGTTTAGTATTGATAAGTAAACTTGAGTCAAAGATTGCTGCAACTCCACCTCCTCGGCCCGTGCCTTGAGCAATATGAGTGTTGACATGGCTGGGTGGAGTGGCCTCATTTATGCTGACATATTCTTCATGTCTCAACCAAGTTTCAGTGAGACAGCATATATCAATATTATAATCTGATATTAAATCATTTACCAATATTGCTTTAGATGCTAGAGATCTTATGTTTAAGAGACCACATTTAATCTTCCTGTTTTGTTGCACTGTAGTAGTTGTTACATTTACTTTTATTAGGTTATTATGTATGACACCTCTATTAGGTTGTACCTTAAATTGTCCTTGGGCAGACACACACACCGCTAATATTGGGTATTTTATTGGGTTCGGGATTCCTATGGGTGACTGCCTAGGAGAGAGCGCAGAGAAGCGTGTAAGACTGCGACTCTGCCTCCTGGTCTCAACTCCAGTTTGTCATGGATTACGTCCACAAAGCCCTGAAATGTTTGCCGAAATGAGATCTGCACCTTTCAAAGTAGGGTGAATGCCGTCTCTCTTAATCAGACCAGGTTTTCCCCAGAAGGCTGTCCAATTATTTACGAAGCCCACATTGTTTGCTGGGCACCACCAAGACAACCAGCGCTGAAATGATGACATGCGGCTATACATGTCATCATTGATCAGATTGGGGAGGGGACCAGAGAAGATTACGGTGTCCGACATTGTTTTAGCATAACTACACACCGACTCCACATTAAGTTTGGTGCATTCTGATTGGCGTAAACGAACATCATTACCACCGACGTGAATAACAATCCTACCGTATTTGTGTTTATTTTTAGCCAGCAGTTTAAGATGCGCCTCAACGTCGCCCGCTCTGGCCCCCGGAATGCATGTGACTGTGGAGGCTTCGGTCTCTAAATTCACGTGTCTCATAATAGAGCTACCAATAACCAGAGTTGGCTTCTCAGCGGGTGTCTCGCTGAGTGGGGAATATCTGTTAGATACGTGAACGGGTTGGTGGGGACCTGCGGGTTTCGCTTTATGCCCCTTCTGAACAGTCACCCAGCCTCCCTGCTGCTCGGGAGTTGCCGGGGGACGGCTAAGAGGAGCTACCTTTGGCCGGTCCGCACCGGCTAACATGGGCTTTACTTTAGCTGAGTTACTTTCTAAGATGCGGAGCCGGGCTTCTATGGCTATGATTCCCGCCTCCAACCTAACAACTATACTACATTTAACACATGTATCCTTACCAGTAAGGGAGGCCGGGAAGTAACCAAACATGAGACAGGAAGAGCAGGAAATAGCACCAGAGGGTGGAGAAAGAGCCATGGCTAGCTATCAAGCTAAAGTAGCTACCGTTAGCAAACCCGAAAAGAGTGTAGGCAACTGTGGAGTTACAGTCGCTAAGAGAAGGAGAGTTGTGAGTGCTTAAGCTGTAGTAACGTGTGATTACAACGTCAGGCAGTTGCCGTGATCAAGAGTTTTAAAACGATCGATTAAGTTTAAGTTAATAAGCTATCAGCAACAGAACAGACACACGGGTTACCCGGAGATGACAACAACAACCGGAAGTTGCAACGTGCTCACCGCAATAGGTTCCTCCTTCCGTATGGCCAGAAATTATGTTCTGTTTCTCCGTTTATATGCGTTGGCGTAACCGGTGATTGCAACAATGGGTCCGATGCTTCAATGCCTGGTACACGGACCAAGGGAGGACTTGGGTTACCACCGGGATAAATGGTCCCACCTCCGCAACTTGGTGATGGCAACATTGGGTCCGATGCATCAATTCATGGTGCCCCGACCATGAGAGGGTTTGGGGTGCCCCGGAACCAGGCAGTACCCCAGCAGGACACACGTTTTATGGTCAAAGGAGGAAAGAGTGATAGAACCGGGGTAAAGCAAAGAAAGTGTCCGACAATAGTGACTGTCATCTCTCGGTCCTATCCTCCAGGCAATGCGGTACCAGAACTGGGTCAAATCGACCAAAATGTAAAAAATATAAGTTTCAATTCATCCATGGAAAAGGGGTGAAAATGGAAAAAAAAGTATCCAAAAATAGTGTCCCATAAGGCGGATAGAGTCCCCTGACAACTCTCCTCACATTCCTCCAGAGTCAGAAAAACTCTAAGTTAACTTTTGGGAGAACCAGAGGAAAGGGGTGAAAATGGAGAAATTGTATCCGAAAATAGTGTGGCAGGGAAAGCTCCCAAATTCGGCCTGTAACCTCCGGGAATTGTGGGCTAAGCTCCATAAACTGACAAAGTCACCCAGAAATGTCACTTTTATAGCCCAAAAATATATAATACAAATACATTTAAATAGTAAAAGGTACAATTGTGCTCCGAATTACCCGGAATTTGATTTATATAGCTCCATGATAGTCAATAAAAATCATTTTCAAGGTCAAGGTCCTTTTCAAGTTCCCTCTCGAGTCCCCTCTCAAGTTCTCTTTTAAGACTCTCAAGTTCCCTCTGGAGTCTACTCTCGAGTTCCCTCTCAAGCCACCTCTCAGTTTCCCCCTCGAGTCCCCGCTCAAGTTCCCTCTCGAGTCCCCTCTCAAGTCACCTCTCGAGTCCCTTCTCAAGTTCCTTCTCAGGTCACCTCTCAAGTCTCCTCTCGAGTTCCCTCTCAAGTCTCCTCTCGAGTCCCCTCTCAAGTCACCTCTTGAGTCCTTTCTCAAGTTCCTTCTCAGGTCCCCTCTCGAGTCTCCTCTCGAGTCCCCTCTCCAGTCTCCTCTCGAGTCACCTCTCAAGTCTCTCTCGAGTTCCCTCTCAAGTCACCTCTCAAGTCTCCTCTCGAGTTCCCTCTCAAGTCCCTACCCTATGTCCTGTGCCTTTGGAGGTCCCGATGACTACTGTTCTGCCGGGGGTCCTGCCAACCCTATGTCCTGTGCCGTTGGAGGCCCCGACGACTACTGTACTGCCGGGGGTCCTGCCAGCCCTACACTGTAAACCCCAACAGTACTACTAACTCATAAGTATTATGGGTACTGCAATCAAAACCAAATATCAAGTCAACCGAACATTACATTTATACGTTCTCTTAACGAAAAGTGCTGTTTAATTTGATGTGAATCATAGTTTATGAGTGAATATTCAAATTTGAATGAAAACTTGTGAGTGAACAGTCACGCAGCGTCTGACGTCATTACGTCATGACGTTGCGACGAATCGAGAAAGATCCATCCAACATGATTCCACACATGGTTTAACTTGTAAGTACCAAAATAAGTCGTTAAAACTGCTTTTCTTGTTATAATATTGTAAGGATATACCACCCGAAGATTATATGTGATCGTTAGACTGTTTAAACTGTTGTTTAATTCAGAGTTACGTGCAGAGCGCCGCAGTTACCGGCTGCTTCACGCTATTTTTTGAATTTCGGACTGCTGGTTAAGTACTGTAAGGACCTCAACGTTAGAGCAGCAGTATGCTAACTTTAGCTAGAAACTCCTATTAGTCAACGGCAGCCCTACTGTTTAAAAGTGTGTTACTTACTGGTGCTTATTAACGCTATTATCTGGTAAATGTGATGTCATTTCTGAATACTCCTGAATTAAGCTAGTAGCTAGCAAGAGCTGTTTTCCACAATTACGTTGATGCTAGCTAGATGTAAGCTAATGCAAACGGCAAGCTTGTATTAAAACTCTGCACATTTATTTTTGCCGTAGGGCGAAGCTGTTGCATCAATATTCAAGGTACGTTATTGCTAACCCATACTGTGTTCTGTTTTTTCAATTAATTAATTTAGAACTTTTTTCCAGTAGGTTTATTTATTTAATTAGGTATTCAGAACATTGAACAGAACTGGCCTTTCTACAGTAATCCGATCATCATGCTTTGTTGAAGTTGCATGGTTGAAATGGTTCAATGGAGTGTAAGGACGTTAACGTCAGAGCAGCAGCATGTTAACTTTAGCTCGTAACTCCTATCAGTCAACGGCAGCCCTACTGTTTATAATTGTGTTACTGGTGCTTAATGTTATCCGATATTATCTGGTAAATGTGATGTTATTCCTGAATTAAGCTAGTAGCTAGCTAGGGCTGTTTTCCACAATTACGTTGAGGCCGACACACAGGCATGTTTGCTAGTGACAGTAAGCTAATGAAAACTGCAAACTTGTATTAAAACTCTGCACATTTCTTTTTGTCGTAGGGTGAAGCTGGTTCATAGCAGTGAGACTCAAGATTCAAGGTAACTTGAACAGAACTGGCCTATCTACAGATCCGATCATCATGCTTTGTTGAAGTTGAAATGGTTCGATGGGGTGGAAGTGCAAATTATGTGCTGTCTCGTCAGACACCCGGGCTCAGTTATTTAGGCACTATCGTTTGAAGCATAGCCAGTACTCAAGAGTTAGCCCTTTGCCATGTGTCTATGACTCTTGCATTTGTACATTTCAATCATTTAATGCATTGAAAATTCATTTATCACGGCTTCACAAAAACGTGTGTAGTGCAAGTGAGGGAGCACAAGGAGGATGTGCAATTTTTAGCTGCCCCTTGTGTAACTTTAAACATTCGTTCTCTGAAGCAACAGTGTTCAGTCATTTAAGGGGACACTTAAAGAACCTTGAAACTGTAACATGCCCATTTAAGAACTGTAGCTACAGCACAAATGTCTATTCATCATTTAATGCTCACAAAAGCAGGAACCATGCAGGTAGTTTGGACATTGTGTCGACACAAAATGATAGTGCCCCAGTCTTGACAGCTACTGACCCTGAGGACGAGAATCCTGCTCAGTGTCAGCATGCAGACACGTTTGATTCTCCTGAGGCTGACGCCAGCCAGTTGAGAGCCCAGTTACACCATAATTTGTCCTCGCTCTTCCTGAAGATGCAAACTATTCTTCATGTTTCCGATATGGCATCCAAAGAGATAATTGATCATCTGACTCAGATATTTTCCTTGTCTCAACCTGTTATAAAAGACACTTTAAAAGAAGTTTTTAAGAGTCATCAGATTTCTCCTACTGAAGCTATCATGAATGATTTGGTGAGTGCTGTTATGGACTCAAATATTTTTGTCAGTGCCACAGCTAAAGGTGAGGAGTTGTCTTCCGCCAAGCGAAGAAAAACATTCATTGAGAAAAATTACCCTGTGGTAAAACCAGTGCAGTATGTGTTGGAGCCCGGCTGCACAGTAGTTTATGTCCCTATACTACAAATGATCCATAAAATGTTCAAACACACAGACATCCTTGACAGAATCAAGGAAACCAAGATCTCACAAAAGGGGCTTTACATGAGCCATCGAGATGGCTCATATTGCCAAGAGAATGACTTGTTGTCGTCTTCAGAGCTATCCCTGCCATTGCTTTTGTATATTGATGACCTTGAAATTACAAATCCACTTGGCACTTCAAGGAAAATACACAAACTGTGCTCTGTCTACTGGGTGATGGCTGATTTGCCAGGTAAATACCAATCAGCGCTGCATGTCATTCAACTAGCAGCATTATGTAAGGTATCTGATATTCAGAGGTGTGGCTAAAAAAGAGCACTTGGTCCATTGTTACAAGACATTCACACTCTTGAACAAGATGGTGTATACATTGAAGGCCTTGGTCAGTCAGTTCGGGGTACTGTTTTATGCGTCTCGTCTGATAATCTTGCAGCTCATGCATTAGCAGGCTTTGTGCAGTCTTTCAGGGAAGGATATATTTGTTGATTCTGCAAAGCTACAAGAGAAAAAATTCTGTCTCATGATGTTGTAGATGGTGAATTTAGTCTAAGGACAAAAGCCAGTCATGACCGAAACGTGCAGGATGTTATGCAAGCCGGCGATGGTCAAAGTCAGTTGGGTGTAAAAGGGGACTGTATCTTGCGCGAGAGTTTGCAGTATTTTCATACAACTACTGGCTTCCCACCGGATGTCCTGCATGATCTTTTTGAGGGCATTGTGCCTGTGGAGTTGGCCTTGTGTATTAAGGAGATGATTAGACTCAAATATTTTACCCTTGAGTATTTGAACAGGAAGATTGTGTCATTCCCCTACCAATACACAGACAAGAGTGACAAACCAAAGCCTCTCTCAAAAACCTTTGCTGGAAAAGGGACCATTGGTGGCAATGGCCACGAAAATAGCGCATTGTTGAGACTACTCCCATTGATGACCGGTAACAAGGTTCCTGATAAAGATGGTGCTTGGACTGGATGGATGGATTTGAAAGACATTGTGGAGCTGGTGCTGTCACCAACGTTTGATGATGAAACTATCCAGTATTTGCAAACTAAGATACAGGATCACAGACAAATTCTTCAGGATGTTTTCCCTGCATTGAGACTACGCCCTAAGCATCATTATGTCGAACACTACCCAGATCTTATACGTTGTTTTGGGCCTCTTGTCCATTTGTGGACTATGAGATTTGAGGGCAAACATCGCTTTTTCAAGCGTGTTGTACATGACACACAAAACTTCAAGAATGTGTTAAAAACACTAGCAACTAGGCATCAGCACATGGTGGCATACTATCTCAGTGCACCATCATTCTTTAAACCACATCAGCAGACATCAAATGTCTCTTCTGTCTTGGTTTCAGAGCTTCCTGAGGTTGCAAAAGAGCACATTGGACAACAAACAGACAGCCACATGATTTACAACACATCCAGGATCATTATTGATGGCACTAATTATGATGTTGGGATGTTTGTATCTGTAGGGCAGGAGGGGGGTCTGCCTCAGTTTAGCAAAATCGAACAGATCCTCCTTGTTAACCACAATGTCACATTTCTCTGCCGAAAACACAAATCATGCTACATTGAACATTTGAGATCATTTCAACTTTACCCAGGGAATATGACTGTCCACAGCATATCAGAGCTCAATGATAGCTCACCACTTTCTGCATACAATATAGAAGGCAAACTGCTGTTGACACCAAAACGATTCATTCTGCTTCACTGAAAGTACACTTTAAGGAAAACAGTGCAACTGTATTGAAACCCCATTTTAACATGGCAGGTATACAGTTTTTGCTCACATAAACTGAAATCTATAATGTCATATAGAGACTATACTTTTGGTAAAAGATGATGAGTACCTACGTTGATATTTTTTGTATGCATTACATCTATGTAAATAAATGTCCCTCTTTTTCTATTTCAATACCTCATTGTGTCTCTCAGATGATGGCAGCATCCCAGAAATTCCTGCTGCGAGTTTATATTGCTACAGATATTGCCATAAAGGTAACTCTGACCGAGCGGCCAGAGTCAGTTGAAGAGCTAATCAACATACTGCGTGAGAAAGTCAAGCCAAAACTGGACTTCCAGTTTACCCTGCAGTATGAGGATCCTGACTTTGGTGGACAACTTAGCTGTCTCCTTGATATCCAAGAATTACCAGAGAAGGGCACTTTGAAAGTAGACACATCGGAGAGTGATATTAGTTCATGTGCAAGTTCCGATACATACATCCTTCCTCATGTGTCAGTAAGAGAGCGTCAGAAGACCTGGCCTGACATTTTCCCTGTACCCACTTTTTCCTATGAAGTAGAACATGTGCTTGGAGAGGGAAACAGTGCCTTTGAGACATATGGAAAGACATTGAAGTTAAACAGAGGCCAAAAGCACAACATCTTGGAGAGTATGGCTGCAGTGATGCACAACTTCAAACCTTACCCAAGTGACAGGGACGTGGGTATGGCAGCGGAGGCTCTTGTAACGGCTCATCCATGTCTTAAAGAGCTTGGAAGTGTTAGTGGATGGTACGGATGGAAGATTTTCCTGAAGTTTAAGATGGGGAATTATCGTACCAAGTTGGCCAGATCTGGATGTGTGGAGGTGGCTGTCAACGCAGGCAAAAGGAGCATCAACAACCCTGACAAAGATCACCCCCACTCGAAAATAAAAAGAGCCAGACGAGCTGAAGTGAATTACCTTCCAAACTTTCCCAGAGGAGAAAACCAGACCAGTCTTGAAGAAATGAGAATCCAGATTTTGCAGGAAGTTGAGAAAAGTGAGAAGAACCTCATCTTAATAGAAAAGCTCATGCAGATGACTTTTGCCCTTCGTCGCCAGGAGATCGTTCAAGAAAATCCCTTGGTCAGGGACTTTTTAGAGAAATGGCCGGCCCTCCGGATGGAATCACAGGTAAAACACAGATGCTCTCAGACTTTTTAATCTTTCTCTTTTCTGCCCCTTGTCACATCTTTCTCATAGTCTGCACACCGATTCCCAATTGTGCTTGCAGAAACTGCCTACTTTGCACACAACGGAACAGTGTTGTTGTTCAATGTTAATATATTATAAAACGATATTTATTTTTATAATATAAATAATAATACAAATTAAATGAATACTTTGATATGATCATGTTGTAATATATTTTTACGGAAACAACAAAACCGGTTGCATCACTAATAATTTTACAATTGCATATCCATTAATGATCTTTATACATTTGTGTGTTCCTGTAGGTTTCTGCTGAGTTTCAACGAATCACAAACGTCAACCTACGGAACCAGTTCTTTTCTGAACTAGACAGACACACCCTGCGACTGATTGCCTTGTACAGGCAGAAGGCGGCACGCACTGGCAAGGTATCTGAGGCCCTGCGTGAAATCCTAAGGATTTGTGATCTCCAGGTGAGTTTACTAGAAGTTTGGTCCAAATATCAATGCTTATTTACTTTTACACAAAAACCACATTCATTCAAATTCACATCATAAACAGATAATGTAAAATATACTGGATTGTATTTTTCAGAAGAGTGTCACAAATATAACGATAACAGATAGGGAATTGTTTTTTTTGAATTGGACAACAATCAAAAATAAACATGTATATATTAATTAAAAAAAAGCCATTGCTTTTTAATTATGCTAGTTTTTGCTTGTCTTTCCAGGAAGTACAGGATGTCCACATGAAACGCAATGCAGCCCTTCGAGCCCTCCCATTATACCTGCGTGAGGAGGACCCAGAGTTCTTCAAGTCTTGGAGCGTAAGTATTTAGTGCACTCAAAGTACTGCTAGTGAGGTCAGAATGTGTGCTTGTAAGAAACTGTTTAGCTATTTCACCCTTCCAGTTAAAAAAAACAAACAGACGGGAGCAATCAAAAATATTTTCAGATATATAAAAGAAATACGGTGGCCCTGAAGTGCAAGACACCACAGCATTTCAGAAAACACTACAGCATTTCACATTGGACGGAAAGGGTATTCCTTTAGGGAGAACACTTCTTGTTTGTGATTGGACAGAGCCAGAGAAGCACTGCTGTGATTGGTTGTGTTTGCTGCCAGTCAAGAAATGACGCGTGATTAGCCCAACACATTAGCCGTTAGTTGTTAGCACACACTCAGAGCTCACAGCTCCTCATATCTGTTCAGAAACTGGACAAAAGTTAAACATGTACAAACCACAGACTGTCTATGTCATGGTGAATACAGTCACTGCTTTATTTATGTCTGTATGACGTTGTTGTGAGTGTGGACGGAGCAGCTACAGGTTAGTTTAGCCTGATGGATCCGATTCTGATAGGATTTACATGGAGATACGGCCCGCCCCCTCTCCAGCGTCTTGTTTGAATGACAGGAGTAAACACAGAGTTAATGACCACCCAATATTCGCATCGCTCTAATCGCTCGAGTTTCACCGCGGCTGTCAGCTGTGTTTGCTCATGTCATTCAAACAAGAGGCGCTGGAGAGGGGGCGGGGCTTATCTCCATGTAAATCCTACAACAAAATGAACATATTTGACCGTGATTTAATTGTAATACACGTTTCAAAGTGATGCCGAAGTAACTACATACTGATAACAGTTAGTAAAAACCATGAATTAACGCTTTGACAAGTCTGCAGACAGATGGCAGACGAAAATCTTTTAAAATGCGTGTTTTCTGAATCGGATCCATCAGGCTAAACTAACCTGTAGCTGCTCCGTCCACAACAACGTCATACAGACATAAATAAAGCAGCGACTGTATTCGCCATGACATAGACAGTCTGTGGTTTGTACATGTTTAACTTTTGTCCAGTTTCTGAACAGATATGAGGAGCTGTGAGCTCTGAGTGTGTGCTAACGGCTGATGTGTTGGGACCATACGTTGTGGGACATATTTCGCTGTCGGGTGTTGACCAATCACGAAGCGTCATTTCTTGACTGGCAGCAAAAACAACCAATCACAGCAGTGCTTCTCTGGCTGGCTCTGTCCAATCACAAACAAGAAGTGTTCTCCCTAAGGAATACCCTTTCCGTCCAATGTGAAATGCTGTGGTGTTTTCTGAAATGCTGTGGTGTCTTGTACTTCAGGGCCACCGAAACACATTTTTGAAATACCTTCCTAGATACTTACCTGTTGAGGAATATGTGAATGAGATTGTTTAGTTACTTCAAGTCAACCTTACAGTTGGACTCTATGCATTTCCAGGCAGAGGAGGTGGACCGGCCAGACATCACCAACACACCGGTTGCTATTGTCAGCATGGTCACCGAGGGCACTCCAAGTGAAGTTGATCTCAGTCCGGCAAGTACTGCTATTCTGGTGGAAGGTGATTTCGTCATCAGCAATATCCCCAGGATGGCGGATTCCTTTGCATTGTTGTTCGGCTTGATGTACGTGTTACATTTGGACTACCCCAAGAAACTCATCAACACTTTCACTTTCATACAAAAAGTGCTCATGGGCCTTGATGATGGTAAACCACTGAAACCCTGCCTACTCAATCTAAAAAATGACCTGTTACTGAGAGAGTAGGCCGTGTTACAGGTTGAAACTTTGCACATGCCAATGTTTGTGTTGCACAGTTAATTTGTTGCTTAAAGCAGTTGAATGATGTTTACATTTGGTAGAATATGTCTAAATCTACCTCAGTTGTTCATGTTTGCACTGAAAGTGCTGATGGTCCTTGATGGTGGTAAACCACTGAAACCCTGTGCCTACAGTTGTTCATCTTTGCACTCCAATAGCACGCCATTTGAGAATTTATTTCATATCCTTGATATCAGACAGCAATTACCTACACTACCTGGCTCTGATTGCACTTGTTAGATATATGGTCACACTAGTTTGACATTCTGCTTTACTAGTTGAATAACACATTATACTAGTCACTCTTTTTCAGCCACTAGTGGCACTTTTGTCTGACTAGTTAATACATAAGCCTTACTAGTGACGCCAGGAGCCGCATCAAAGTCCCAACTTGTAAGATTTTTTGATGAACTAGTGACCCTCTGACCGTACTAGTGACACTAAAAGTTAACAGTACTGCAAAAGCTCAAGTTGGGACTTTAGTGCTGCTCGTGGCGTCACTAGTAAAGCTTATGTGGTAACTAGTCGGACAAAAGTGCCACTCGTTGCTGAAAAAGAGTGACGAGTATAATTGTGTATTCAACTAGTAAAGCAGAGTGCCAAACTAGTGTGACCATATATCTAACAAGTGAAATCAAAGAGCCAACTAGTGTAGGTAGCTGCCGTCTGATATCAAGAATATGGAATACATACTCAAACGGCTTGCAAAACTCCTTGAAATGTTTCTTTTTACAAATAGAAAATATAACTAATTTGTATTTTACTTTTTTGTGAACAATAAGTACCTTTTGAAAAGTACATTTTAATTTTATTTTGAAATGTAACTTACAGTTTGATGGACTTTTAAAAAAAAATGTTGCAGTAAGAAATTGCATGTTTTAGAATTCATGTTTTGATTGGATGAACAATTTAAGACTGAATAAATAAAAAAAACTAAAGTCTACAGAAGTTGTTGAAGTTCTTTGAATATTTTGTACTTAAAAAAATAAATAAGAAAATATTGGCCAATGAGTTATCTAGAAATATATTTGTTGATTTCAATATTCATGCATTTAAGTACTTTTGCATCAAACTCATTCATTATGGAGAAATTAAAAATGTTAAATGTGTTAAACAATGTTTATAAGTACAGTATACTTAAATAATACACAAATAATAATTAAAGTTTTAAGTTTAAGTAACTTATCATTTTTGATCAATCATTTACTCTATAGTCTTAAGTTAGTTTACTTAAAACTTTAGTGGTAATCAGTTTCCACAAAAGTTTTGAGTACTCCGAACTAATCGGGTTTTACAGTGTATGTCCTGTGCTGTTGGAGGCCCCGACGACTACTCTTCTGCCGGGGGTCCTGCAATCCTATGTCCTGTGCCCGTTGGAGGTCCCACCGACTACTGTTCTGCCGGGGGTCCTGCCAACTCCATGTCCTGTGGTGTTGGGGGTTCCACCAGATTTCCTGCCAACACCTGATCCTGTCCTGTTGGCGGTCCCGCCGACACCTGCTCCGCCGGATTTCCTGCCAAAACCAGATCCTGTCCTGTTGGGGGTTCCGCCGACACGTGCTCCGCCGGGTTTCCTGCCAACACCATATCCTGTCCTGTTGGGGGTTCCGCCGACACGTGCTCCGCCGGGTTTCCTACCAACACCATATCCTGTCCTGTTGGGGGTCCCGCCGACACCTGCTCCGCCAGATTTCCTGCCAACACCATGTCCTGTCATGTTGGAGGTCTTGCTCCGTCCGGGGTCCCACTGACACCAGCCCATGTTCCGTTCAGAGTTCCGTCCACTCCTGTCCCACCAGCTCCTGCTTTCGTTCCCGATGCCCCGGCAATCCAGCTGACAGTTTTGGACAGAATTAATATTCCGTCCGTCATGTATTTATATATATATATACATACATATATATACATACATATACATATATATATACATACACACATATATTTATAAATATATGACGGACGGAATATTAATATTAAATATTGAACAGATTATATGAACCCCGTCTCACATAATTTACACGGTATACATTTTGAGTGATATAATGTTATTTCACACACTCAAAATTGATGTTCTGCTGTTGTTGTAGAGAAATTATTTCTGATTTGAGTTACATTTTTGAAAGTACAAGCCAGAGAATTAATCTATTTGTTTTTTCCACATTTGTTTTCACATTGAGGAAGGCGATGATGATGATATGGCTTCTGGATGCCCGAGTATTATGGCGAAGATGCCACCAAGGTCAGGAGGTACTGCAGGAGATGCTCTGATGCTGGCAACAGAAGGGTGAAGATACCTGTGTACTGCAGGAAGTGTCAGGTCCCTCTGTGCTTCACTTCCAAAAAGAACTGTTATGAGTAATACTGTAACATTCAGGGTTTGTATAAAGTTTTTTTTTACCCAAAAAATGCTTCTGGTATCGTGTGTTGCTAATTTTGAAAAAATAAATCTGCTCCAGTTGGAGTCAAATGTTTCCTAAGTTTCCTAATTTTTATTGTGCAAGTAGCATGCATCTCATGCAAAGAGGGAACTTCCCACACACACACACCGCACAGACACACACACACTTATTTATTTTTTTACAATAATAATAATTTTTTTTATATTTATGGAAAGAATACCTATAGTGATAATTAAATGTTATAAAATGATTTGTACAGTCTGATACCTGCAAAAGGTTAAATCCTTTTTTTGCTAAACCTCTCTAAAAAGGTCAATTCTCACTTGTTTTGCCTCAATCTTGATACAGGGTACTTATTCTACTTTGGATTCCTAAAGCTTTTAGGCTACTAACCCATCATTCAAGGGTGGTTTTCACTAGAAGTAATGGGTTTTATTTGAGGCGGAGACAAGAATTTACACTTTTTGACTATGTTCCATCTGGATTTACTCTGACACTGAATCATTTTGATTGATTCTGACACTTCTACATCCAACTCACATATGTGTCCTTGCTTTGATAAAATAAATGATTCATATAACCCTTTTAGAAGTTAAGTTATAGTCCTTTGTTTTGGGCATGTCATTTTCGAGCCTGAAACCTGAAAAACAGGCTTGAGGCTTAAGAGGTTCATAAAATGAATTATCATTATTATTTATTATTATCTGAAACGTGTGCGTTTCTCTATACAATCCATGTTTCCATGCACAGCCAAATGTTGTGTCACGTGAAGTGTTGTGGTAGCAAGGTGTTGTGCAGCACTATCTCCTTTCCTTTGCGAAAGGAAGGTCCAGTGTTTCCTAAGCTAAAAGAGCTGATGTAGAACGTTTCAAAGCACCTTTCCTATCATCTAGAGCACGGCTTTTCAAAGTGTGGGAAGGTGAGCCTCCCCTCAGAGAACATAAGAACAGCTGCGCCCCCCCTCCCTATTATTGTTGTTGTTGTTGTTGTTGTTGTTTTTGTTGTTGTTGTTGTTGTTGTTGTTGTTGTTGTTGGTGTTGCTATAATGCAGGGGTATTCAATCGCATTTCAAAGAGGTCCAGTAAGAGAAAATGTCATGAAATGCTCTGTTTTCGCTGTCTACTTTTCTTTTTTTTGAGCCCACCATTTGAAATTACTCACTGACTGCACCGATTTGATTGGCTGAGTAGCATCACGTCCTTAAAACATGAAACAATAACTTTTTTAAACTGTATGCTCCCGGAAACACGATGAGTTTGCGTCTTTGATGCACACAGGCGGATGATGCGGGGATCAGAGTAGCGGTTTTGGGTGAAACAAAGAAGATGCGGGTCGGGTCGCAGGTGTTGCATAATAAATATATTTAAATAATAATAATTTAATTTAATGTTTAAAGATTCCTCAGACCTCTCCCCCGCGGGACCACGCATAATCATAACATCTGCACCGCATCAGTCTGCTGCTGAGCGCGCCACATTCGAAATGAGGTGAAGCTCTCTACCGTAGAATACAGCATTGTAAATAACTCTTCCTCAAGAGCGAAATCCAACGTCTGGGAGGCTTTTGGTGTCATGGTGGGGCATAGCTTCAGTGTTTAGAGCTAGCCTCCAATGCTGATTGCTTCACCTTGTATCTAGCTACGCTAGCTTTGAGTTGCAGCTTTTTGAACTGAACACGGCCTCGCTTGCGCTCTGTGCAGTCATGTATCGTCTGCCAAAATGCAATAAGGATTTCATAAATTACTTTTCTGACTTTCTGTCCGGGATCATGGTGAAATATGATCGTGTTTTAATTTGCGGAGACTTCAATGTCCATGTGTGTTGCGAGTCCAAAACTCTGGTTAGGGACTAAATCCCCTTGATTATTTTGGCCTCGGTCAGTCCGTGGCTGGCCCAACACACGATAAAGGACACACCTTAGATTTAGTCTTTTCGTTTGGATTGTCTGTCTCAGTGGATGAAATCTGTGCAGCCACGCGTATCTCAGACCATTTACCGGTTCTGTTTACAACCTCAATCCCTTCCGCAGGAGTCGAATCACGTGCCCCTGTGCGTCGTCTGCATTCAATTAACCCCTTGACTGCCTCAACAGTTTTCTGATGTTTTTAATGCTTCTCCGATCTGTAAATTAGAGGTGAACTGTGCTCTTATGCGGCTTTCACACCAGCGCTTTTCCCTTTCTAGCTCCGAGCTAGAGCTTTTCTGGTTCAGCTCCGGTTTCCCTTTTCTGCTCCCGCTCTGTTCCAACCCAGTCTCACGGCATTTCGTGTTCACCAACACGATTTTTAATCTATTGATTCGTGTTCACCATCACGATTTGCCCCTTTTTTTCGTGTTATACAGCACGATTTTAAAAGCAATGTATTTCTACTGGTAACGTGTTTCGTGCCTGCAGACTGCAGCACGTCTTTTTCTCCGGTCGGGTCGTGGAAGACCGGAAGCTGTGTGGTTCATAAAAACATGTTCTTACTCAATATCAAGCCACAGTTATTGCTTTTATTTTAAATCGTATAATTTCGGACTTTTGTTGTCGTCTGTGAGGAAAATAAATGGGGCTCAGAGCCTCACGATACTGAAATCTGTATTTTTTAAAATCTTTTTTTCCTTCTAATTTGTTATTCTTTTCAAAATAACACACTGTTATTTATTCACCAATAACACACAATTATCCTTGCTTTTATTTATTGGTTTAATTCCATAATCTCGGGCTTTTTTGGCGTCCGTCAGGAACTGAATTTCAAAATAAATATAACAGGAAACAGACGTAGGCATTTCGAGCGATTACCCAAGATCCTCAGCTATGGTTTTAAGCTCACTGATTGGATGTGGTAGACTGACTGGGATTTGGTGTTTATATTATATGAAATCCGGAAAACATTTTAAAAGTATAAAATAATACTTAATTCCGAGTGCTCTTGCTTTTCTCTTTGAAAGTCATCACATAACGGCATTGTAATACACGGTTCGGCTGCATTACATACTACAGATCTGCCGTAGTTATTTATTTAGAGAGCCCTGATGAGAAGACCTTTGGAAAAACTGGAAGAAATGGCGCCGAAACTGAATACTTGACGTGGATCATAAATATATCAACAATTAAACAACATCTTCAATTTCTCTTCACACAATACGTCTCCTTGCAGTATCAACACTAATTCGGCTGACTTTTACATTTGATCTAATTCATAGATAGGTTATATTTACACCATAACGGTGCACAGCTGATAAAAAAGGACTGTAGTTTTCAAAGATATTACTGAATTTCTTTGAATGTAAGAATGTAAATACTGAGTCTGAAATAGTATAGCAATATGCTGTAAAATGATGTGAAAGCATGCATAAAACTATACATCTTCAGATGTTGTACATACATAAGTGTCTGTGTGTACCTTGTGTGCCTAGTGGTTAAAGCACGTTATTGAATTATTGTTTGTATGTGTTATATTTGATTAAAAAAATATTAAGAGTACATACTTTCATAGGGGGAAAGTATAAATACGGAAATATAGAATATACAAAATTAAGAAGATACTATAAGTGATCTCTACAATAAAACAGTTTAGTGCAGGATGTACACAGATATTAATAGGAGGAGGTGCAAAACAGAAAAACGGATTAACCTTTATTTAAACATTAAATATTAAATATTAAGCCTGACAAAGTAATTAACGTCTAATATATTGCTTTCCTGCAATGTTAACTTTGTTGAAGCACTTATTTTAACTGATATTATACACATTAATTATACTCTTATGTATGTAGATAGAATAAGAAATGTGCAGAATATGACAGTTTAATGGTGGAGGTACACACATGTTGATAGATGTCTTGTAATGCGCTGTTGAGGAACCTGTGACCCAAGTTTTTCATTCATTGCATAACTACACCGTAGTTGTGTATGATATGTCAATAAACCTTTGAAAATCTTGACAGGGATGTGCAAAATAGCCATAATATACAGTCTTTAATTAACTATTAGTAGAGAATAACGAGTAATGAATATACTTTATTACTTGTTTCCATTCATGTCAATTGCAGATACATGTTTAGTCTTCTCAAGCACCAACTATCAAATATCTCTCCTGATTGTTGGCACTTGACAATCACCTTACCTGCATTTTACTCAGGTGTCACTAAAGTCTGATTTAAGGGTTGTTTATATTTCACATAATTAATCAGAATCTGCAAAGTAACTCAAATAAATGCAGTGGAGTAAAAATACCAGGTTAACCTCTGAATTGTAGTGGAGTAGAATTACAAAGTAGCAATGAGCTGTCATGTGGGTATATATTAATGCTGCGCATTATGGACACAAGTGATTTTCACCCATTTATTAATTATATGTTTTACATTTGATAACACCAATGTGTTTAATACTGGCAACTTCTAATTGTGGGAAAAACGAAAACGTTCAGTAGAGACGTCCCATAGAACATTTTGCGAAACACAATAGCCAGCATGTGTAGTTCTGGGGGGGTGTTCGATTCTAGTTTTGGATAATCTGGCGTGGTTTCGTTCCATTTCACACAGCTGTTTGACCTACGGGAACTGTAGTCCTAAACGATAGCTGGGGATTATGGGTAGTGTAGTGTTTTTGGCCATCCTAAACTCAGAAATGTTGACAATCGCAATGATGCTCGAAATGTCCCTTATAGGCCTACGTCTGTTTCCGGTTATTTTTATTTTGAAATTCAGTTCCTGACGGACACCAAAAAAGCCCGAGATTATGGAATTAAACCAATAAATAAAAGCAAGGATAATTGTGTGTTATTGGTGAGTAAATAACAGTGTGTTATTTTGAAAAGAATAACAAATTAGAAGGAAAAAAATATTTAAAAATACAGATTTCAGTATCCTGAGGCTCTGAGCCCCGTTTATTTTCCTCACAGACGGCAACAAAAGTCCAAAATTATACGATTTAAAATAAAAGCAATAATTGTGGCTTGATATTGAGTAAGAACATGTTTTTATGAACCACACAGCTTCCGGTCTTCCACGACCCGACCGGAGAAAAAGACGTGCTGCAGCCTGCAGGCACGAAACACGTTACCAGTAGAAATACATTGCTTTTAAAATCGTCCTGTGCAACACGAAAAAAAGGGGCAAATCGTGTTGGTGAACACGAATCAATAGATTAAAAATCGTGTTGGTGAACACGAAATGCCGTGAGACTGGGTTGCTCCACAATGATCAATAACAGTGAACGGATGGTCATAGTAAGGTACAAATAAACAGAATCACACAAAGTTAGTGTTGCCTGACTTTATAAAGTGTGTTTATAGGCACTACTGCTTGTAGGCAGGCATAACAGTCGACCCATGTTCAGGGGAGGTGGGTTTAGTTTCCTGCACGCCTCGAATGAAGGGAGACGTAAGCGACGCCACCTCTTAGCTCCGAAGCTCTTGCCTCTAGACCGACAATTTTTTGGAGCTGGAAGTGAACCGGATTCCGGAGCTAAGAGGCGCCGCTGCGGTGTGAACAGGAGAAACCGGCACTTTTCAGGCTCCAGCTCCGAGCCGGAGCTGAAAACGCGTTGGTGTGAAAGGGGCATGTGTGCGGATGAGCTTATCTCCATGTTTGACTCGACATGTACCCTCCTACTGGATTCTGTTGCTCCTGTTACGCTTAGACGCCCCAAAGTTCTCTCAGAGCCGTGGCTCAATGACTGTACTCACGCTCTCAGAAGCACCTGCAGGCGTGCAGAGAGAAAATGGAAAAAGGATAAACTCCATGTCTCCTTAGAAATCCTTCGTGCTTGCCTTTCCGGCAGCCAAACAGAGCAATGTTCTCTGTTAATCTCCAAAAACAGCCTTAAACTTCAGGTTCTTTTTAATGCCCTTAACTCGATCATTAATCCCTGTGACATTTCTTTGATTGTGCCATCGACTACTCTCTGTGATAAGTTTCTTACATTTTGTATTGAAAAAGTATCTGCTCTTAGGCTAGCCCACACTAGTGCTAGCCCAGATCCTGCTCCCTTTCTGTGCCCTGCTGTCCTCGACTACTTTGAGCCTGTTTCCCTCTCTTCTCTCTCGGATGTAGTCAAGCACCTGCGGCCGACAAACTGCACCTCAGAAAGCATTCCCTCTCGCTTCCTCAGAGATGTTTTTGAATCAGTTGGAGCAAGTATTTTATTGCTTGTAAACACCTCTCTTAGCTCAGGATGTGTCCTAGCTGCCTTCAAACATGCCGTGGTCCAGTCACTACTTAAAAAGAAAAATCTCAACCTCTCCATTCTCGCAGATTTTAGGCCCATCTCTCAGCTACCTTTTTTATAGTGCAGCGAGTAGTCTATGTCCAGCTACAGTCGTACTTAACCACGCATGGCATCCATGAAAAGTGTCAGCCTGGCTTCAAACCCATGCACACCACTAAAACAGCCCTTTTAAGAGTTTTTAATGATCTGCTCCTAGCCACCGACTCAGGTAGCCCAGCTGTCCTGGTGACTTAACTGCTGCCTTCGACACTGTGGACCATAGCATCCTGTTGTCACGGCTTGAACAGTCCGCAGGCATCACAGGCTCTGCCTTTGCATGGTTCAGGGCCTACCTGACAGACCGTAGCCTCTCAGTGCAGTTGGGTGCCTTCTCCTCTGCCAAAGCCCCTATTACCTGTGGGGTTCCCCAAGGCTCGATTCTGGGCCCCATCCTTGTTCTACTATACATACTGCCCCTAGGTTCAATTCTCACAAAACACAACATCCCCTTCCATTGTTACGCCGACGATGTACAGATGTATCTGCCTCTCAATTCAAATGTCAACTCACTACAGCAGTTGATGGACTGCTTAACAGAGACCTGGCTGAGCCAAAATGTCCTCAACCTCAACGAGAGCAAGACCGAGGTCATCTTTTTTGGACCCCAACCAACAGCCTGCCCGGTTGATATTCTGGGCTCCCTCAATAAAAACATCCTCCCCTCTGTCATGAACCTTGGAGTGACCTTCAACAGCGCGTTTACATTAATAAGCAGGTTAGCACCGTAGTCAAAACCTGCTTTTTCAAAATACAACTATTGGCTAAGACCAAGTCGTTTTTATCTTTTAAAGACCTAGAAAGGGTTATTAACGCCTTTGTTACCTCGAGACTGGAGTACTGCAATGCTCTGTATGTGGGTATGGACCAGGCCTCAATTAGACGCCTGCAGCTGTGCAGAACGCAGCTGCATGTCTTCTCACTGGCCATAAAAAGCGTGACCACATCACCCCAATTCTGGCCACACCACGCTGGCTTCCAGTTCGGTTCAGAATTGATTTTAAACTCCTTTTATTTGTTTTTAAAGCCCTAAATGGGCTGGCTCCGGCCTATGTAGCCGAACTCCTCCATCGCTACACCTCAGGCAGAGCCTTAAGGTCGACTGATCAGCTGCTGCTGGTAGTGCCCAAGACCAGGCTCAAAACCCGAGGGCACCGAGCATTCGCAGCAGCTGGCCCCAGGCTCTGGAACACTCTGCCCCTCCATGTGAGGTCGGCCCAGACACTAGGGGTTTTTAAATCGACACTTAAAACTCACTTCTTCTCCCTGGCCGTCTAGTCTGAGCGGAGCATGACTCCTGACATTCCCCTGTGTGTTATTTTGTATTTGTGCTGTTGTATTTGTTGTCAAGTGTTTTTATTGTAAAGTATTTTTATTGTATGTACAGCACTTTGGCTCGACCAAAAATCGTTTTAAAAATGTGCTATATAAATAAAACTTGATTTGATACTAAATGGAGAAAATAACCAACATCCCACGCTTATTGAGCAAAATACGTAACTGCGTCTGTTAATAATTGCATGTTTTCACTGTGCATAGGATATGCGGGTTCGGGTCGGTTTGCAGATCTTGTGCCGACAGAACTAACTAATTGGCAATATGTGCGGGTGGCGGGGCGGGTTAGGTATTGCACGTCGCGGGTACAGAGCGGGTCTTGAAAATCAGACCCGTGCAGGACTCTGGCGGGGATGCAATGTAGGCAGGAATAAATGCAGATCATCGTCTGGCTGCAGCCTTGACCGGTACTTGCTTTTGATCAAAGTCAATGCGAAACACCCACACTCACACAGGTAGGTGGAGGTGAAGGGATTGAGCACTTTTACAGCCTTTTTGGCGCGTTGGGGGAACTCGGTCTCAGCCAAAAGTGTGCAAGTGACACTTTCCACGTCTTTTGTTCTCCCCTGAAGCTCTCTGGCGCCCCCCCCAGGGAGGCGTGGCTCATACTTTGAAAACCGCTGATCTAGAGAATCCGAAATAGCTCTTATCATGGCTAACACTTAGGTTCTTCCCGGTCATTTCACTCCGTTACGAACCTTACTATGCAAAATTGAAATTTTGACGGCAGCCTAGTCACCTGATCTCCACTCTTAGCTCCTGTTCATTACTCATCAGCCCTTTGCTGTATCAAACCAGTTCAGATCAGAGGCAGTTTGTCATGTTGTATTTCCTACATCTGAAGCTGTTTCTGATGTTTTGCCTGCCTGGATGTTTCACTTGTTTTTGAGCGTTTTCATTTGAACATTGGTTTGGTGAGGGTTTTGCTTTAGTAAAGATCTCCCTCATGTTCTGCATTTTAGCCTTCTAACTCATAAATGTACATAAATGTGGCAATATATTGCAGCCATCTTATATCATAAGCTTTAGACAATTAGAACTTTCTAATTCTGCGGAAGGCATGTCATGTAGGCATATGATGCACACTGGTGTGATAACTGTGTTAGGTTGGTCCGGCAGCAGCTGAGTAAAAGCTGAGATGGTAACTAAGTGAGACCGAAGATGAGGGAATGCTTCAGTAATGCTTCATCATGGCACCCTTACTTCAAGGCCCTGTTCAAGGACCACACCCGCCAACACAGTCCACCAGTCCTGGCATCAAAATGAATGTTACACTGCACACAGGGTTGGCACACCCCAATTGATAATTGTTGATCATTTGTTAACTAAATTCAGGGTTCGTACGGGTTCTGGAAATCCTTGAAAATCCTTGAAATTGTATGAGGTGTTTTCAAGGTTTGAAAAGTGCTTGAGTTTTGGGAATGGTGCTTGAATTTTGGATGAAGTGCTTGGCATTGTAAATGCTTTACTTTGCATTTTAGATGAAAAGAAAATAAAGAAGTCGGAGCGCGCTTAATTGCTTCACTTTTACATAAAACAGCTTCGGCCTTCCCGCGCTGCCTATGCGCGTCACCTGCAGGTGTTTGTGTTACGTGTGACATGGGCATTCTGATGAGTGATAGATGACTGTGTGCCAGGAGGTTGCCGTTTCAACGAGCGTTGGCTAGCAGAAGACAAATACAAGCCATGGCTGAGACGAGGGTCAAGCCCACGAGTAGCCTCCTGCAAAGTTTGCAAAAATAACGATGCGAGAGTCTGCGCTGACGAGCCACATGAAAGGTACGCCGTAGTAGAGCATTTTAGATTAGGCTAACGTTGCATGTTACGTTTGTTTAAGCTAACGTTAGCTAGCTGAATAGCGAACTCGATGATGAGGGATAATAATAATTGCAGGGGACAATCATTTCAGAGGAGCGTACCTATGTTAATACGTGCGTTATAGTCGCCATCCTGTGATGTTCAGAGGATGAAGCACTCACTGTTATAATTCAACCCAGTCTCACGGCATTTTGTGTTATAGTCACGAAATTCGACACAGAGTGATTTTAAAAGCAATGTATTTCTACTGGTAGTAGCCTATGTTTCGTGCCTAAACCAAATGTCACTTTCTCTATCAAAATCAGTCAAATTGACCCGAAGACACATTTTCGTTTGTATTGCTGGTCTGGGGGAAGCTCTCGAGTGTGAGTGTATTTTTGCATTTGTGTAGTGTATTGTGTTTGTGTACCGAGGAAACACACACAAGAAACACTGGCTGTTGTTATGCTTGCTGTGAAGCTGGTAAAGGTGCAGCTAGTTTGAATGACTTTGTATACTGCAGGGTAGCTTGTGAATTTACTCCAGGTCGAACTAAAGTCTGATGTAATACTTATATTATAAGGGACATTATATTTGACATCATTCATCCATATCTGTGAAGTAACTAAAGGTATTCAATACATGTAGTGGAGTCAAAGTACACCATTTACCCCTGACTTATGTTCACTGCCAACCTAAAAGTACCTCAACAATAGTAATCAATAATGTATTGAAAAGTTATTTGGCTGATTGTTGTATATCGGCTCAGCCAGGTTATATGGGAGGGCCCGGTCTACGTACAGATCACTCATTTTGAAATATTAAACGTAGTTTTCCTTTCTTTAATTTTTCATCCTCGTGTAGAATGCTATCAAGAAACACACATTTGGTTGTTTATAGCATAAAGAACATCTGATTTAATGTGAGGTAGGGAAATAATCATTTGAGTATGTGTATATAAATATGTAATTTACATGGAAAAGGTGTAAGAACCCTGTAAATTGTTCTTAATTACTCTTTATATAGGCATGTCTACAGTAAAAGTGCTCTTAAGACATCAGATAATTATTTCTCAACAAACAAGGTTTAGAATTGTGAATGGTATCTCAGAAGCAACAATATGACTGCATATCATAACTCAGTGACTAATTCCAGATGAGAACCTAAAGTAGTTGGAAGCATGGTTATTTGCAGTTTCATGTCTCAGTAATGCATCACTTCACTATACTGTCCACACTAACAATGCACACTTGTTCTGCTCTTATTGTATAACTTGGCACTGCAGTGGTCCAATTAGGGAGTAAATTGGGAACTCACTGTCACCCAAAGCAGTCCATAAATGTTAATGAAATTGGCCCCATTTCTTGTGACAGGGTCACATGGCTTTGTATGTGTGAGTGTGTGAGTGTGTGCAGATGGGGGCCAGAGGGGTAAGCAGGATCACATGTTCATTTCATTTCATTTCATTTCAAACCTTTATTTAACCAGATTGGTCCCATTGAGATCATAGATCTCTTTTTCAAGGGAGACCTGCAGCATATAGGTTCCACATGAAACATAAAACAATAAAGGACATTATACATTATATTTACAGGATACATAGTTATAGACATTTACAAGTGCCCATTGTATCGGCAAGCATTTCATTTACCCTAGCTTTAAAAACATGCAGAGGAATGAGATTGCGCAGTTTCAATTCTTGCTGAAGATTGTTCCAAGCAAGTGGAGCTGCGCACATAAAAGCTGTCTTACCTGAGACAGTCCTTGCTCTTGGCACATCTTGGTCACCACATCATGTGACCTCAGACAATAGCTGCTTGCAACTCTCTGTGTTATCAGAGAGCAGATATAATACGGGAGTTTACCCAACAAAGCTTTATAGATAAAAGTGTACCAGTGACTGAGCCTCCGTACAGAGAGTGATGGTAAACCTGCCTTGGTATACAGTGTACAGTGATGTGTAAGCGCTTTACAATTTGTGACAAATCTCAGAGCACTGTGATACGCAGCATCCAATTTGCTCAGGCAATTGCCAGGTGCATTCATAAACAACAAATCACCATAGTCCAGCACAGGTAAAAAGGTCACAGTGACTAGCCTTTTCCTGGCCTCAAGCGAGAAACAGGACTTGTTTCTATAAAAGAAACCGAGCCTAACCCTCAGTTTTTTAAGCAGGTTATTGACATGAAGTTTAAAAGAGAGACAATCATCAAGCCAGATACCAAGGTATTTGTAACAGGCAACAACTTCAAGTTTTGTTCCTTGCGTAGTTACAATATCTAAAACAGGCTCTGGTGTCTTTTTAGCTTTTGAAAAGAGCATTACCTTGGTTTTATCCACATTTAAAAGAAGCTTTAATTCAGAGAGCTGAGTCTGAATAGTGTTAAAAACAGCCTGTAATTTAACAACAGCCTCTTTAATGGAGGGACCTGCACAGTACATCACAGTATCATCCGCATAAAAATGTAAAGTAGCTTCATCCACATTATCACCTACGCTGTTAATATATATGGAGAATAAAAGTGGTCCTAAAACAGAACCTTGTGGTACACCATTTAATTCATACTGACTGCCAGAGGCAGTGCTTAACAATGGATGTTATCTGGATGCGCAGGTCGAGTATTTAATATCACCAAAGTCCAACCCAGTCTCACGGCATTTCGTGTTATAATCACGACATGTACATTTATTGATTCGTGTTCACCAACACGATTTCCCCCTTTTTTTCGTGTCACACAGAACGATATTAAAAGCAATATATTTCTATTGGTAGTATGTTTCGTGCCTGCAACACGTCGGGTCTTGGTAGACCGGAAGCTGTGGGGTTCAAAAACATGTTCTTACTCAATATCAATAAACGATTATTGTTTTTATTTTAAAGCGTATAGTGTCTGACTTTTTGTGCCGTCTGTGAGGAAAAGAAATGGCTCAGAGGCTCAGAATACTGAAATCTGTATTTTTTTAAATCTTTTTTTCCTTCTAATTTGTTATTCTTTTCTAAATAACACACTGTTATTTACTGAACAATAACACACAATTATCCTTTCGAGATTTTCAAAGGTTTATTGACATATCACATACACAACTATGGTGTAGTTATGCAATGAATGAAAAACTTGTGTCGCAGGTTCCTCAACAGTACATTACAAGACATCTATCAATATGTGTGTACCTCCACCATTAAACTGTCATATTCTGCACATTTCTTATGCTATCTACATACATAAGAGTATAATTAATATGTATAATATCAGATAAAATAAGTGCTTCAAAATAGTTAACATTGCAGGAAAGCAATATATTAGACGTTAAGTACTTTGTCAGGCTTAATATTTATCTGGAGATACCCCCAAAGCTTTTTTCTTATTTAAAATAAGTCCTTAACCTAAAGTATTCTTTAATGTTTAAATAAAGGTTAATTAGTTGGTCTGTTTTGCACATCCTCATATTAATATCTTTGTACATCGTGCTCTAAACTGTTTTATTGTAAAGATCATTTACAGTATCTTCTTGATTTGTTACCTTCTATATTTCTATCATTGACCTTCTACTTTCCCCCAATGAAAGTATGTACTCTTAATATTTTTTTCATCAAATATAACACATTCAAAAACAATAATTCAATAACGTGCTTTGGCCACTAGGCGGTGCACAGAAGGTACACACAGCCATCACTTTTTATTATTAGTGTAGGACACTTATGTATGTATAGCATCTGAAGATGTGTAGTTTTATTCATGTTTTCACATAATTTTAATTAATTAATTAACATAATTTAACCCTTATTTCAGACTCCGTATTTACATTCTTATATTCAAAGAAAATCAGTAATATCTTTAAAAACTACAAGTCCCTTTCTATCAGCTGTGCACCGTTATGGTGTAAATATTACCTATCTACCAATTGGATCAAATATAAAAGTCAGCCGAATTAGTGTTGTACTACAAGGAGACGTATTGTGTGAAGAGAAATTGAAGATGTTGTTTAGTTGTTGATATATTTATGATCCATGTCACATAATCAGTTTTGGTGGCATTTCTTCCAGTTTGTCCAGAAGTCTTCTGATCAGGGTGAGGCAAACCGTGTATTACAATGTCGTTATGTGATGACTTCCAAAGAGAAAAGCAAGCACACTCGGATTAAAGTATTATCATTTTTTTTTAAAAATGTTTTTCGGATTTCATATTGCATAAACACTGTATCCCAACATGCATTGCGGCTAAACAATCCAATCACCAAGCTTAAACCATAGCTGAGGATCTTGGGTAATCAGTTCAGTGGCAGTGTATCTGTGTTAGGATTTGTCTGTGTTTGTATTTTTCGTGTTCTTTTCTATCTTTGGGTTTCCTATTTTATTTTGTAAAGTGTTCACCCCCGTTTCCTGCCTGTTTACTTTCTGTCTGTTTCCCTCTCTGATTACCCAATTGTATTCACCTGGTACCTATGTGTTTTCTCCTCCCTCCTCACCTGTCTCGTGTTTATGTGATTAGTCCTGGGTGTATTTAAGTTCTGGGTTTTCTGTCTCTCTTTGTCGGGTTGTCTTATGATTTGGCTTGTCCTCGGTGAGTGTCCTGTCTGTGTATATATACAGCCTTGAAATAAAGGAATTATTTTGACTTTAATCTGCATTTGGGTCCTACCTGCTTCACACACCGTAACATTACAACCCGACCTTAAATATGGGCCCAGCAGATCTTTTTGAGGAGGAATTATTGGATTTTACGTTTTCTTTGGCTACCTGCTCTGATCAATGGATAGGAGCGGTCAGGGTTCAGCAGCGAGATGCTGCTCTGGCAGAAGCAGTCCACCTTACACTGAGGAATCAAGGTTTGGTGAAATTCTTACCTGCCAGGCTTTTGGATTACCTCACAATTTCTTTTCCCGATCTTGACAGACCCAGGTCTCCCAACTCCTGTTTTGACACCACAGGCATTGGTGTGGTCCATCTGGCGTCAGCCCCTGCTTCTCACCCAGTGTTTGCTACTGTCCAGGAGCCATTTGCTGGTACTCGTCTGGCCTTTGGAGGTCCACGGAGCCTACAAACGGCTCCTAAGGGAAGGGGTCGCAAGGCCAGGTTGGCAGCACGAGCCCAAGGAGCCAGGGTTCCAGAACCAGTTCAGCCCCCAGCAGCCATGGTTACGGACCCAGTTCTGGCCCCAGCAGCCATGGTACCGTGCTCCAGTACCACCCCACACAGCCATGGATCCGTGTTCCGGTTCCCTGCCCAGCAGCCATGGTTCCGGCTCCAGTGCCGGTCCCAGCAGCCACGGTCCCTGCTCCGGAACCGGACTTTACAGCCATGTTTCCGGCTCCAGAACCGGACCTTTCAGCCAGGATTCTGGCTTCAATTCCGGCCCCAGTCCCGGTCCCAGCAGCCTTGGTGCCAGACCCAGATGTGGCCCCAGCTGCCACAGTCCCATCTCCGGTTCCCCCTCGAGTTCCCTCTCGAGTTCCCTCCTCTGGTCCCTCCTTTAGTCCCTCCTCGAGTCCCCTCTCTAGTTCGCCTCTCGAGTCCCCTCTCAAGTTCCCTTCTCTAGTCCTTCCTCTAGTCCCTCCTCTAGTCCCCTCTCCAGGTCCCTCCTCTGGTCCCTCCTCGAGTCCCCTCTCTAGTTCGCCTCTCGAGTCCCTTCTCTAGTCCCTCCTCTAGTCTCTCCTCTAGTCCCTTCTCTAGTCCCGTCTCCAGTTCCCTCTCGAGTCCCCTCTCCAGTCCCCTCTCGAGTCACCTCTCAAGTTCCATCTCTAGTCCCACCTCTAGTCAATTCCCTAGTCCCATCTCTAGTCCCTCCTCTAGTCACTTCTCGAGTCCCCTCTCGAGTTCCCTCCTCTAGTCCCTCCTCGAGTCCCCTCTCGAGTTGCCTCCTGGTCCCTTCTCTAGTCCCTCCTATAAGCCCTCCAATAGTCTCTCCCCTCTCGAGTCTCCTCTCGAGTTTCGTTCTCTAGTTCCTCCTCTGGTCCCCTCTGTAGTCCCTTCCCTAGTCCCTCCTCAGGTCAGTTTCCTAGTCCCTTCTCTAGTCCCATCTCAAGTCCCTACTGAAGTGCTGTTGGAGGTCCCGCAGACTACTCTTCTGCCGGGGCTCCTGCCAACCCCAGGTCCTGTGCCGTTGGAGGTCCCGCAGACTGCTCTTCTGCCGGGGGTCCTGCCAACTCCATGTCCTGTCCCGTTGGGGGTCCCGCCGACTGCTCTCCTGCCGGGGGTCCTGCCAACCCTGTGTCCTGTCCTGTTGGAAGTCCCGCCTCCTACTCTCCTGCTGGGGGGCCTGCCAGCTCCTTGTCCTGTCTCGTTGGAGGTCCCGCCGACTACTCTCCTGCCGGGGGTCCTGCCAACCCTTTGTCCTGTGCCGTTGGAGGCCCCGCCGACTGCTCTCCTGCCGGGGGTCCTGCCAACCCTTTGTCCTGTGCTGTTGGAGGCCCCGCCGACTGCTCTCCTGCCGGGGGTCCTGCCAATCCCGTGTCCTGGTCCACTTCGGTGGGGGATACTGCCGAGGCCTGTCCCACCAGCTCCGACACCGGGTCCTGCCCGGCCTGCGGCACTGTCCCGTCAGCGCCTTCCTGCCCGGCCTGCGGAGCTGTCTGGTCTTCGCCCTCTAGCCCGGCCCCCTGAGTGCAGTGGTCCTCGCCCTCGGGCCCGGCCCCCTGACTCTTCCTGCCGCTGCCTTCGCCCCTCCACGGTCCCCACCTTGGACTCTGTCTTGCCCCCGGGCCGTCCGCCCGAGACCCCTTCCTGGTCCTCTGCCTTACCCCCGGCCGTCCCCCCGAGACCCCTTCCTGGTCCTCTGCCTTACCCCCGGGCCGTCCGCCCGAATCCCCCTTTTTGGACTCTGCCTTACCCCCGGGCCGTCCGCTCGAGACCCCTTCCTGGTCCTCTGCCTTGCCCCCGGGCCGTCCGCCCGAGACCCCTTCCTGGTCCTCTGCCGTGCCCCTGGGCGGTCAGTTCAGTCCCGTCCTCCTGACCCCCTCCTCCCACCCTGGTGGCTTAGTGATGCGGATTATTATGGAATTAAACAAAGAAATAAAAACAGGGATAATTGTGTGTTATTGTTGAGTAAATAACAAATTAGAAGGAAAAAAAGATTACAAAAAATACAGATTTCAGTATTCTGACGGTTGAGCCCCATTTATTTTCCTTGCGGACGGCAAAAAAAGTCCGACATTATACAATTTAAAAATAATAATCGGGCTTGATATTGAGTAAGAACCATAGACTGTATAAAGAACATGTTTTTATGAACCACACAGCTTCCGGTCTTACAAGACCCGACCGGACATAACGACACGGCACGAAACACACAACCAATAGAAATACATTGCTTTTAAAATCGTTCTGTGTGACACGAAAAAAAGGGGAAAATCATGTTGGTCAACACCAATCAATAGATTAAATGTTGTGACTATAACACGAAATGCCGTGAGACTGGGTTGCAAAGTCATATGTGACCTGGGTTGACGTAGGGCAGCCCTGTCCACGTCACCATCATAAATGTCTCAAGGGAATCTTCTCGCCAAGATTCCGAGTGACAGAGAACTCTGGCGGTCATCCAGAATTCATAGAACTGTAATCACATGCGTAAGGTCGAGTATTTAATATCAACAAAGTCATATGTGCCCTGGGGTGACGTAGGGCAGCCCCGCCTATATCAGCCCAAGTCACCATCATAAATGTCTCTGTCAGAGGCGGTTCTAGAACATTTTACATGGGGTGGCAAGAAGTCATGCCAGGGTGGCATGGGAGGGCGGACAGTACGTGGTATTACTGTATACAACCGTTTTATTGTTAAATCATGCCCTAACACAAGTGTTCTTAATATCACACTCATGATACCCTATAATTCTGTTTTAAGGCCAGACATCCCAGGTGAATAGGGTAATTTTTTTAACCTAAAGGTATCAGCTAGAAATTTCTCCAGTTAATTACTTACAATAAGGCAATTGTTTTTTGTATTACAAGTTTTCTGAAATAGCATGTTTAAATATACAAATTATCCATTATCTCATTAAATATGCACATATTTTAACACATTTTAGGAATCGAAATCTGAACTTTGGATAAAGCCAGATTCAAAATGATTGTTTCATTTTGTAGTCATATTAGCATCTAAGGCTTGTACATAAGGGATATTGGATATCTCTTTTTATCACTCCATAAATCAGAAAATACTGTCAACAGCCCTGAAATATCAATTTTCGCCATGTTTTTAGGTATACAATGTTGTATAATTCAGGCTATGAATGATATATGAACAAACCCTTCTGTAAAAGCCTTCATAATATTGAAAGGAATATAACTGGAAGGTTTGGTGTATCTACATGCTACTGAAGTTGAAGTTTCGAACTCAGAGTAGGAGAAAAAATTCATTTTGAGAAAACAACCTTTAAAGATTGCAGTGAGGCGCTAGCTAAACCCTCCTGTTCTTTAGATGATAGCTTGCGCCTCGATGCATTCCGTGAAGGTATTTCATGTTCCGGGTCATTTGTTTTTTGTATAATGTTGCTTCGTGCAAGTGACAATTGTTCTCGTGTTCTCTGTGAAAGTTTTTTTCATGTTCTTTTGCCATTTTGAGATTTTAATTTCTAGCGGAAAGCTAACCAGGAAGTGTTTTAGCACACCACGTGACGCATCTGAACGAATCACGTTGTCAGAAATTGACACCAGCCAATGAGATTTTGTTTCTTGGTTTAAGACCCCTTTGTGCTTTCACGATTGGTTGCTGATACAAAGGAAATGACCATATTTGGATCCGATGAGATTGTATAGGAGAGACGGAGCTTTCCAGTGATACCTCTGTTGACATGGTGCACACAGCAGTCGCGGTACTTTGTTACGTTAGAATGCTAACTTTTGGTGAATTTAGGAGACATCTACAGACGCAAATTGACAAACTATAGTAAAATAAACACTTAAATGTGTATTTTGTACGTTTTCCTTCCAAAAGCCTGAAAGAAAACATGTTATAGAATCAAAATAGCTCAAAATTGACCAGTACTTGAAAAAAGATATTTTTGCCTGCCGTGTCTCGCCTTAAGTACTTACACTGAACAAAAATATAAACGCATTACTTTTGTTTTTGCTCCCATTTTTCATGAGATGAACTCAAAGATCTAAAACATTTTCTATATAAAGTTAGACTTTTATTAATCCCTCGTGGGGAAATTGTTTCTCTGCATTTGACCCACCCTAGTGTTAGGAGCAGTGTGCTGCCATTTTGAACGGCGCCCGGGGAGCAGTGTGGGGAACGGTGCCTTGCTCAGAGACACCTCGGTACCACTTTGTCTTGCCGGGACTTGAACAGATGACCTTCCAGTTGCCAAGCCAAGTCCCTATCGACTTTGCCACCACCGCCCCATATACACAAAATAACCATTTCTCTCAAATATTGTTCAAAAATCAGAAAAAATCTGTGATAGTGAGCACTTCTCCTTAGCCGAGATAATCCATCCCGCCTCACAGGTGTGGCATATCAAGATGCTGATTAGACAGCATGATTATTGCACAGGTGTGCCTTAGGCTGGCCACAATAAAAGGCCACTCTGAAACGTGCAGTTTTGCTTTATTGGGGGGGTCTGGGGGGGTCAGAAAACCAGGCAGTATCTGGTGTGAGGGGTAGGGTTATAATTAACTACACAAATGACATCACCCATCTCTTAAGAGAGCTAAAGGTGACCTGTGCACCAACACATTTCAATACATATTTGTCAATATTAAGAGCCAAGTGCCAAGTGCTAGATTGTGCTGCTGTGATGGAATATGTATGCTGCAAGGAGAATACAAACATACGATGTGGTCCAGCTGGAGTTTCACCTGCCTGTCCCTCTTTCTGACACTTCATCTTTATTCCTCACATTTCTTCTTCTTCACTAATGTCTTCATCTCCTCCTGGCTTCCTCCTGCCCAGGGGCCTAATTTGCATACGATTCACGTGGGAAGGTTTCTTACGTAGGACAAAGCAAATAAATACGCACAGACATTTTCCGATTTCTAAAACACTGCGTACCGGCGTAGGACGGTTTCTCTTTATAAATCACAATCAACTCGAAATGCGGCGCAGCTTTTGCGGGCTTCACGTAACGCCCATATTTGCCTCTAAATAGTCAAAGAAACACCCCGTATTAATATTTATTTTGACTGACTGCACCTTTACCAGCTTTGAGAACACTTTAATGATCAATAAGTATAAAACATATCATATATATTATTCTGAAATTGACCTGCACAATCACTACTTTTACTGTCGCTACTGTAACTATATTTTGATGAGAATACTTTTCTAATTTTACTTGAGTAACATTTTGAATGCAGTACTTTTACTGTAACAGAGTATTCCTACACTCTGGTACTTTTTTAGTTAAAGGGGACCTATCATGCAAAATGCACTTGTGTACGTCTTTTATACATGAATATGTATAAAAACCCTCTTTTCCTCCATACCCAAATCTCTAAAAACGGGGCTGCAACGGAGCTGATTCAGACGTTACATTTTCTGATGTCAGAAAAGGGGTGCTCCGCCTATATGGGCAACTCTCCACCTATCAGGGGAATGGGGGGTTGTGCCACGGCCATTGCCGCTCGAAAGCGCTGGAGACGCTGTAGTACATATGCCAGGCCTGTAAGTGGCGCTGTAGGCTGCCACAAAAGCAGCGAAGAAGACTTCCCGCGCATGGTTGCCATGGTTGCCCTTCTGTTTATTCTCCGCTGTGGCTCTTTTTCTCCCTCCCAGAGGCGAGCGTTTGCTCCTGCTGCTCTCCGGTAGTCCACCAGCAGATGACAAACACCCACCTCTCCGCCTCTTCCAAGGGACGAGGGGACCGTGCGGCAGGGTTTCAGTTAGATTTTTTTCCGCCGGTCAACATGTCCGTTAAAGTTGAAATCTTCCGGACAAAATTAGCAAAGTGCCGGTCAGAGGTCGTCTTTGTTATTTATTGAGCTTTAAAACAAATGAATGATGACTCTATATAATCATATAAGAATAATACACGGAGGATGGAGCCTCTCTTTTCCTCCACCTCTTCTGATAGCCCAGCAGCTGATCAGAGCATGCTCCCCTCTCCTGCAGGGGGCCGTGGTCAGCTGCAGCTCATTTGCATTAAAGCTACGTCACAGAATCAGCCCTTGCAAAAACAGGGCTGGAAAGAGCAAATAGAGTGAAATGAGGCATGGCTAAAGTGCATGATCTGTTTGGTATTTTGAAAAAAAAACTTCACAGACATGTTTTATATAGGTATGGCCCTACAATATATTTGTCAAATATAGCATGATAGGTCCACTTAATTTCATTTCAATCTTTATTTCGAACAGATACAGAATACCGTATTGTTAAAATACAGTATTTATCCATATTCATGATACAAAAAAGTCTTCATATTAATAATAATAATACAAAATCATATGTGTCCGAAGGGAGTAGGAGGAAGCAAATGCTTATTAATTCCCACCCCTTGCTTAAAGCAGCCTGACGGCCCAGGGGTAGAAACTTTTGAGTCACTAAGTTCTGATAGCAGTTGAATATTATTTGAAACATTATTTACAAGCAAGAATCCCCCTCACACACCTAGGTGAAACACGTGCACATTCCCTACTGAGAATTTTTCAGTAAAATGTTTTCAGTAGTGTGTGTGAGAAGATTTTAATAGTGTGTGTGTGAGGTTAATTTTCAGTAGTGTGTGAGGTTTAATGTTCAGTTGTGAGTGTGTGTGAGGTGTTCAATAGTGAATGTGAGTATTTCAGTAGTGTGTGTGCAAGGCCAAATGTTTTCAGTAGTGTGTGTGTGTGAGGTGTTCTACTGAACATGAATTACAAAGTAACGCGTTTTGGCAGTAACTAGTACTCTAACGCATTACTTTTTAAATTCAGTAACTCAGTTACCGTTACTACATGGTCCGTTACTGCGTTAGTTTTTTTATATAGTCAACAGCCAGGCGAACAGAGATGAGAACTGTACTTAAGTACAGTACTTGAGGAAATGTACCTGGATACTTCCTGTGTCACATGCGGAGACGCGCTGTGGGCGTGTTTGTGTTGTTTACTAACAAGACTATCATGGCGACGGCGGAGCTCAAGTCTAGTTTCTCCACCTGGAGATATTCTCACTATTTAACTTTTGTCGAGCACAAAGAAAAGAACGTTTTAGTTAAATGTAAGTTGTGTCCTGGCGGGTCAAAGAGCCTACTGCCCAAATCAGTCATTCAAATCTCTTAAAACATCTGCAGAAACATACTGGGACGAAGCTAGTCACTAAGACCGGCACAGACCCAGACTCAGCCGACGCCACTCCACCTGCACCTGCACCTAAGCAACAGCGGCTGGATTTTAACCAAGGGACTGCTAGCCAGGGAAAAGTCCATAAAGCCATTGCACGGTATGTTGTAGAACACATGCAGGCTATTGCTACAGTGGAGTCACCCGCTTTCAGGGAGCTAGTTAGCATGATAGCATGTCCGGGCGGCACACGGCATATCAACCCAGTCTCACGGCATTTCGTGTTCACCAACACGATTTTTAATCTATTGATTCGTGTTCACCATCACGATTTGCCCCTTTTTTTTCGTGTTGCACAGGACGATTTTAAAAGCAATGTATTTCTACCGGTAACGTGTTTCGTGCCTGCACGTCTTTTTCTCCGGTCGGGTCGTGGAAGACCGGAAGCTGTGTGGTTCATAGAAACATGTTCTTACTCAATATCAAGCCACAATTATTGCTTTTATATTAAATCGTATAATTTCGGACTTTTGTTGCTGTCTGTGAGGACAATAAATGGGGCTCAGAGCCTCAGGATACTGAAATCTGTATTTTTAAATATTTGTTTCCTTCTAATTTGTTATTCTTTTCAAAATAACACACTGTTATTTACTCACCAATAACACACAATTATCCTTGCTTTTATTCCATAATCTCGGGCTTTTTTGGTGTCCGTCAGGAACTGAATTTCAAAATAAAAATAACCGGAAACCGACGTAAGCCTGTAAGGGACATTTCGAGCATCATTGCGATTGTCAACATTTTTGAGTTTAGGATGGTCGAAAACACTACACTACCCATAATCCCCAGCTATCGTTTAGGACTACAGTTCCCGTAAGGTTACGCAGAGCGTCAAACAGCTGTGTGAAATGGAACGAAACCACGCCAGATTATCCAAAACTGGAATCGAACGCTCCCCCAGAACTACACATGCTGGCTATTGTGTTTCGCAAAATGTTCTATGGGACGTCTCGACTGAACGTTTTCGTTTTCCCCACAATTAGAAGTTGCCATTATGAAACACATTGGTGTTATCAAATGTAAAACATATAATTAATAAATGGGTGAAAATCACTTGTGTCCATAATGCGCAGCATTATATTAATGCCGTATACCCACATGACAGCTCATTGCTACTTTGTAATTCTACTCCACTACAATTCAGAGGTTAACCTGGTATGTTTACTCCACTGGATTTATTTGAGTTACTTTGCAGATTCTGATTAATGATGTGAAATATAAACAACCCTTAAATCAGACTTTAGTTACACCTGAGTAAAATTCAGGTAAGGTGATTGTCAAGTGCCAACAATCAGGAGAGATGTTTGATAGTTGGTGCTTGAGAAGACTAAACATGTATCTGCAATTGACATGAATGGAAACAAGTAATACAGTATATTCATTACTCGTTATTCTCTACTAATAGTTCATTAAAGACTGTATATTATGGCTATTTTGCACATCCCTTTCAAGATTTTCAAAGGTTTATTGACATATCATACACAACTACGGTGTAGTTATGCAATGAATGAAAAACTTGGGTCACAGGTTCCTCAACAGTGCATTACAAGACATCTATCAATATGTGTGTACCTCCACCATTAAACTGTCATATTCTGCACATTTCTTATTCTATCTACATACATAAGAGTATAATTAATGTGTATAATATCAGTTAAAATAAGTGCTTCAACATAGTTAACATTGCAGGAAAGCAATATATTAGACGTTAAGTACTTTGTCAGGCTTAATATTTAATATTTAATGTTTAAATAAAGGTTAATCCGTTGTTCTGTTTTGCACCTCCTCCTATTAATATCTGTGTACATCCTGCACTAAACTATTTTATTGTAGAGATCACTTATAATATCTTCTTGATTTTTTATATTCTATATTTCTATATTTATACTTTCCCCCTATGAAAGTATGTACTCTGTACAATAATTCAATAACGTGCTTTAACCACTAGGAGGTGCACACAAGGTACACACAGCCATAATAACTTTGTATTATAGTGTACAACATCTGAAGATGTATAGTTTTATTCATGCTTTCACATCATTTTACAGCATATTGCTATACTATTTCAGACTCAGTATTTACATTCTGACATTCAAAGAAAATCAGTAATATCTTTAAAAACTACAGTCCTTTTCTCTCAGCTGTGCACCGTTATGGTGTAAATATAACATATCTATGAATTAGATCAAATGTAAAAGTCAGCCGAATTAGTGTTGATACTGCAAGGAGACGTATTGTGTGAAGAGAAATGGAAGATGTTGTTTAATTGTTGATATATTTATGATCCACGTCAAGTATTCAGTTTCGGCGCCATTTCTTCCAGTTTTTCCAAAGGTCTTCTCATCAGGGCGCTATAAATAAAGAAAGTTCTACGGCAGATCTGTAATATGTAATGCAGCCGAACCGTGTTATTTTGAAAAGAATAACAAATTAGAAGGAAAAAAAGATTTAAAAAATACAGATTTCAGTATCCTGAGGCTCTGAGCCCATTTCTTTTCCTCACAGACGACAACAAAAGTCCGAAATTATACGATTTAAAATAAAATCAATAACTGTGGCTTGATATTGAGTAAGAACATGTTTTTATAAACCACACAGCTTCCGGTCTTCCACGACCCGACCGGAGAAAAAGACGTGCTGCAGCCTGCAGGCACGGAACACGTTACCAGTAGAAATACATTTCTTTTAAAATCGTCCTGTGCTACACGAAAAAAAGGGGCAATCGTGATGGTGAACACGAATCAATAGATTAAAAATCGTGTTAGTGAACACGAAATGCTGTGAGACTGGGTTGGGCATATGGGACGGAAAACGTTTTCCAACTACCTGGAGAAAGAATATATAAAAATGGAAAGCCAGCTAATATCGATGCTATCCAGATTGCATATAATGCTTGTCAAGTTGATCAACAGATTGTATTGTTCGCCAATGCAATAACAGTACTGACATGAAGGCTATACGGGCATTAATGGGAGCCCTTTTTTTAAGTAACTAAAAAGTTACTTTTCACAGTAACGCATTAAAGTAACTGAGTTACTTTTGAAATGAAGTAACTAGTAATGGTAACTAGTTACTGGTTTTCAGTAACTAGCACAACACTGTCAATATCAAGCCACAATTATTGCTTTTATTTTAAATAAAACATTGTCTCACAAGCAAACTTAAAACAACAGTCAAGTCCTGTCCATACAAAACACTTTCCATACAAAGACCCAGATGCCTCAACAGGCCATATCCAAATCTGTACAGTATTTCAAAGATTTCGAGCAAGGAACACCAACATGTTCACATTGTCGGGCAAATGCATCTTTGATTGCAAGCTGTAAGGAAGGTGGGGGCTCTCGAGCTGCAGTGTTTGCTCCCAGCTGGGACAACGGAATGGGGTGGTTGTGTTTCAGGTGCAGTTTAAGGTTGGTCGTATTGCTAGCTGTTGTTGCTAGCTTTTTAAAACAAATACAACACACCGCCCGGCTCATTCAAGTCCGTAGGTTCGCCTCGTTGATTTGGCTTACATCCAAAATATTCCCACACCGGAGATGGAGTTAGGTTTTGCAACCACTTCCATTTAACTTAAAATTCCCCTCGAGTAAGTCACACGTTGTCTCCTGCTTGTCTCTATCTTATTAATTTGTTGCACGCAGAGTGTCCTGACCTGGCTATGTCATGGGATGTGTGTGAGCCCCGCCCCTCACAGCGCGACAGGCCGGCAGCCACAGCGCTCCTGGCTAAAATGCTGGTCACATTCTTATGTAAACAAACACGCATGTAAACAGCAATATATCGAGCTCAGAAAAGTTACTGGTTTTCGGGTTACCCTGAGCTTACTGTCGCAGGGCAAGGTGATGCTCACGCAGTTATCAGTAAGGCTGTGGTGGAATTAGCCGGTGCCTGCCGTTTCTTTTTGTTGTTAGCAACTTTAGCTGTAGTTGACTATTTGCTCCCTGACGATTGTTTTCGCTCATCAAAGTGTATTACTCCTTAGTTGTGATTAACCATGCTAGAACAATAAAGCTAAGTGGCAAGGAGGAATACGCTCCTTTTATTTTTGAGTTCAAGTCGATTTAATAGCCCATGTGACACTCAAGTTCGATTCCAGGCATTTTCTTTACTGATGTGCGATTTCTTTCCAAAGTAATTACATTAGCAACTATATTGCAACTTTTGTTATAGTTATAAACGGCTCCCTGACGATTGCCTTCGCTCGTCAAAGCGTGTTATTCCTTAGTGGTGATTAACCATTCCTATTTTAACATCCGTCAGCTTCTTGATATTGTTTATCTGGCCTCTGAGGATGTCCCTGAGTGTGTGGTTTCTCTCGACACAGAGAAAGCGTTCGACCGGGTTGAGTGGAACTACCTGTTTTGTGTTTTGGACAAATTTGGGTTTGGACCAAACTATCCATCTATTTATCTATCGTGTAGTTTGCATAATTAAACTAGTAAAACTAATGAATTACTTGAGACGTTTCCAGCATAGAAGTTCGAGAGGGACACAAAGTACTTCCTTGTTTACATCCAGACAACGGCCAATCATAAAAGAAGAGGGGTGTAACCAATTAGATTTGGTGTTACTTGGATACGGTACGCCCAATTCCTGTCAAAAGTAAAATGTCTCTCGTGAGCTGACCGAGAGCGCAGGACACCAAGGAGAGCTCCTGTGCATGCTCAAGGCATGTTTCTTCCCTTGCAGGCTTCAATATTGCTCTCGCGTGGGTGCTGTTTTAGTGCTCGCAATAATAATATGCTTCCGCAGCTGCTTGACTTGTGGACCTCATATGCCCTCGTGATTTACGACAGAGAGTTGCTGCCATACTGGCTCCTAAAGTGGACATGTTAGCGTCGGAGTTCTCTGAGATTAAGGGCTTGCTCCTTAACCTTCAGAGGGGTGATATCCCGCAGGCTAGAGCTCCTACCCCACAATGGGATGAGGATGCCCTGTCTACGAGGGCTTCCTGTAGCCAGTTCTGTGAGGACAGGTCTGGACAGGGAAATGTAGATGCTCCCAACCATGCTTCTGACAGCTATTCTTAGCGCACAGGAAGTGGGTCTAGGACATACTCAGAGGCTGGCCCAGCAACAATTTAGCCGGTTGTCCGTATGGCACTGGCACGCTTAGGGCTGAATGAGGCTCCGAAGACAAGCCCTCCAGCTAATGCATTCACAAGCTGTTTTTTCTGTGCCGCCCTCTCTGCCATACATAGAGGAGCTCAACAAGTGTTGACCAGAGCCCAAATCCATTTCTCACCAAACCAGTGATAGCAGGGCTTTGGCTTCAATGCAAGATGCCAGCAGGCATGCAGTGGACCTGATGCCCACGGTAGAGCCAGCCATTGCCTCCCTAATTGTGGCACCAGAGGAGGTCTTGAGGCCTGTTGCTCGCTGTCCAAAGCCACAGTGTCGAATTACGGATGACTTTCTAATCAAATGCTATGATACAGCTGCAGGTATGGGCTGTATAGGGAAGTCTTTATCCCATCTGTGACTGGCCCTGTCCCAGTACTTGCAGTCCTCCAGTGCAGACACTTCTGTTCAGAGTCTCAATGATGCATCTCTGCAGGCGTTCACCTTCATAACGAGGGAGCTAGGTAGACTCATGTCAACACTCACACTGGCTCGCCGTCAGGTATGGCTGGCGCAGTCCCCGCTTTCAGAGCCATTTCGGCGAGCCCTCCGGACTCCTCCTGTAGCTCCGGGTGAGCTGTTTGGCCCGGCAGCACAACAAGCCTTGGAACGCGGCATCCAGGCAAACCAGACTCGGCAGCAGCTAGCCTTCGGGGACCAACGCCGCAACACAGACAGCGACCGCCACAGGGTAGAGCCCATATCACCCTCAGCTGCCAGCCCCGAGGACCTCACACCCTGCTCAGCAACCCCGTCAACCCCGCTGGGCTCCCGCACGACCAGCGCCTCTGATGCAGAGAGGCCAGGGGTTTCGCCCCAAGGGCCTTAAAGGTGGCAGGTGGCTCACAGCAGCTGAGGTGCTGTACAACAGACCCTTTGGTAGTGGCCACACTTTCCCAAGGGTACAATATTAAATTCCGATGCCGGCTCCCAGTTTTCAGGGGGATCAGACAGTCAGCGATCCCAAAAAAAGTCATGCCCTCAACTTGGAGATACACATCCTCCTGGAGGCAATCGAAGCTGTAGATCTTGTGTGTAAAGCGCTTTGAGAGTCTTTGATAAAGCGCTATAATAAATACAAGGATTATTATTATTATTTATCTTCGAACACAGCAAGGTGGGTTTTACTGACTTTATTTTTTAATTCCAAAGAAAGAGGGTGGGTTTCGCCCTATACTGGACTTATGAAGGCAGAACACATTTCTATAAGTGCTGGCCTTCCACATGTTGAGGACAGCAGACGTGTTCCAGGCTGTGACTCGGCAAAGCCGGTTCACATCCATAGTCAATCATGCCAAGAGTTGTCTTCTACCCAGTCAAACGGTTGGGTTCCTCGGCATGTCCCTGGACACCATCCAGAACCCGACACTAGAACGCCTGCAGCTATGGGTCTGGCCACTGAAGGGCATGATCCACTCTTAATGGCATGTGACCATGAGGTAATTCAGACTGTTATCGATTCAAGGGCTCCCTCTACCAGAGCGCTTTATGCCAACAGATAGAAATTATTTGCAGATTGGTATGGGTCTTGCGGAGAAGTGTCTGAGAGTTTCTCAGAGCCCGTCATTCTGTGTTTTTGTAGCCGTTGCTGGAAAGACAGCTCTCGGCTTCCACCTTGAGGGTCTATGTGGCTGCTATATTAAGGTTGATAACCAGACTGTTGGGTCTCACTCGTTGGTGGCCTGATTTCTTAAAGGTGCCCAGCAGTGAAATCCCGCTCGGGCTACCAAGGTTCTCTCAGGGGACTTGCCAATGGTGCTGGAAGCCCTCCTTTCCCCACCCTTTGAATCCCTCGAGCAAGCAGAGCTTAAATGGCTTTTGGCAAAGTTTGCTTTTCTTTTAGCGATGGCATCAGCCAAGCGTGTGAGTGAGCTTCACGCCTTGTCAGTGAGTGAAATGTGCATAAGCTGATACTCAGGTGGCACTTTAGCCCAACCCGTCATTTTTACCAAAGAGTCTCAGCCCACTTAAATCATGTCATAGAGCTAGCAGCTTTTGACTCCTCAGGATCAAGAGGTCTGCCTTTGCCTCTTAATGTTAGGGGCCACTCCACCCGGAGTTTCTCAACCTCCTGGGCAGCACTACGAGGGGTACCTCTAGTGAGATGTGTGCAGAGGCCTCCTGGGCTTCACCGTGCACATTTGCCCGTTTTTTACCTGGTCAATGTTGCTGCCTCCCATGCAGTGGCGCCAGCTGTCTTTCAGGAACCCTCAGGCCTCTCCCGGTGAGGTGGGTCCTGGATTCCTCATGACCAGAGATGGGGTCGTTACTCAAAAAAAGTAATATATTACATATTACTTTTAAAAAAAAGTAATGTCTTACTTTACTTCGTTATTCTCTACATAAAGTAACTTGTTACTTTACTTGTTACTTTACTCTTTCTTTACTCTTTACATTACTCAGCAACAGCCTATAACACTGATCCAGATAGCTCCTGAATGTTTTCCTATCTGACCGTGGCTGTCCTCTGTCTCCTGCCATCTGTATTTTGCGCAGTATATCTCTCAAAGATGGTGATTCCACTGTGCAAATGGGCAACATTTCCTCTACTATAAAGGATGCTAAAAGCCTGTCCATCTCTGCTTTGGTTACTGGTCCAAATTCTAATTGTTGCTGCTTCGGAGTCGGCACACACTGAACATCCTCACTCTGGATTCGGAGGTCCTTAGCTATTAGCTTCACGTTAGCATGTTGTCTTTGCAGGTGCTTGTGGAGGTTTGTCGTTGTGTTTTGAAGAAAACTGTGATGCTCCTCTCGCTTCCAGGAGAGAAACTTTAAAATAAGGAGACCAATGGAATCTCTGAAAAGGTTCAAATGGGTACATTAATGGAGACTAGATTATATTTGTAGACTTTGTAGGGCAGTTTTTGCATTTTTTGCAACAATATATCAATATTAGTTGTAGTGGTGTATCATACATATTACTGGAGTGTGGTGCTTCACCTGGCAGGCTATTTGGACACTAATGATGCACCTGAGGACGCACAGGTGCATAACGTAATCAGAACAGAACCGAAAAAGACTCCTTGCGAGGGAGAAGGAGGGAGGAGAGGAGACAGAACCTGGTGTGGTGCGGGAGTGTGAGACAGCGGGGAGCGGACTGTGGACAGCGTAAAGCGGAGAGAAGTGGGCATTTATGACGCCATCTCGACCAGGATGTCACAAACGAGTTGAGGACCAAAATGCAGAACACGGGAAACCAGGGATAGTCGGTAACCAGCTTTATAGATGGCAATAGGCTGGTAGGAGACAAAACGGCAGATAGTAGGCAAAGGGCTGGTCGGGGACAGGCGAGGGTTCCAGGAAAAAGCAGGACGGGAGTCGCAGGTACAGAACGGGTCAGGGAGCAGGCGAGGCAGGCTGGTCAGGGACAGGCAGGGTCGAAACCGGGAGAGCAATCTGAAGGGTAATGCGGGAAAGACTGGCATGCTGCAAAGTACGATCTGGCACTGAGGTGAAAGTGAAGTGGGCCTAAATACTAATGGAGCTGATGGGTGCAACAGAGTGAGAGAGAGACAGGGTGTGACTACCAGGTGACTAAGGAAAGTTAATGCAGAACATAGGTGAGTGAGAAAGCAAACTGTGACAGAACGCCCCCCTTAATGGACGGCTCCTGACGTCTAAGAAAATTCTAGGAGAGAGAAAAAAAAATATATATATATAAGAAGAATCAACAAAAACCCTACAGACACAGGGTGGAAGGTGGAGGTATGGGGAAAGGCTAATACTCATCTGAGAATGCTCTCTCGGTTTCTCCCTCCTGGAAATCCTCGTCCCCCTCGACTGATGACACTTCCCCCTCCCACTCGACGAAGCCTCTGGTCTGTAGTGGACGAGTGCCCCCTGGCTTAACGCCTGGATGAGCGTGGGTCCTAGAAGGCTGCAGGTGGAAGTCTCGGATGAGTTGAGGGTTGAGGATATGACGAGCAGGGTGGTAGGAGAGGAAAAAATTAAACCGGGTAAAAAATAATGACCACCTGGCTTGCCGGGAATTCAGTCTTTGGGCCGACCTGATGTATTCCAGGTTCTTATGGTTGGTCCAAACCTGAAATGGTTGTTCTGTCCCCTCAAGCCAGTGTTGCCACTCCTCCAACGCCAACTTGACTGCTAGAAGCTCCCGATTCCCCACGTCATAGTTCCTCTCCGCCGGACTCAATCTCCTCGAAAAGAAAGCACAGGGATGGAGCTTCTGGTTCTCACCAGAACGTTGCGACAGGATGGCCCCCACCCCTACGTCAGAAGCATCCACCTCCACCACCAACTGACCAGTGGGATCTGGTACCTGCAGGATAGGAGCCGATGTAAACCGGCCCTTGAGGTCCTGAAAAGCCTCCTCGGCTGCAGGGGACCATCGGAACGTCACCTTGGACGAGGTCAGGGCGGTGAGCGGGGCGGCCACGGTGCTGTAGCCACGGATGAACCGTCTGTAAAAGTAAAAGTTGGCGAATCCCAGAAAACGCTGCAGCTCCTTCCGGGAATCAGGGACCCGCCACGAGGTAACCGCTGAAACCTTAGAAGGATCCATCTCCACACTTCCTTGACCCACGATATAGCCAAGAAAGGCGACCGAAGAAGTGTGAAACTCGCACTTCTCCGTCTTGACGATCAGCGAGTTCTCCAGAAGTCTCTGGAGGACTGTCTGGACATGCTGGACGTGTTCCTTGAGGTTCTTTGAAAAGATCAAAATGTCATCCAGATAAACAAAAACATAACGATCCAACATGTCCCAGAGTACGTCGTTCACCAATGCTTGGAAAACTGCAGGGGCATTGGTAAGTCCAAATGGCATCACCAGGTACTCTTAAAGTCCCGAAGAGGTGTTGAAGGCGGTCTTCCATTCGTCCCCCTCACGGATTCGTACCAGGTGATAAGCGTTTCATAGATCCAGCTTAGTGAAGATTGTAGCCCCCTGTAGTAACTCGAATGCTGACGAGATGAGTGGCAAGGGATAACGATTCTTCACCGTGACATCGTTCAGGCCCCGATAGTCAATGCAGGGTCTCAGCATCTTGTCCTTCCTCGCCACAAAAAAAACCCCTGCTCCTGCGGGTGATGTGGAAGGACGAATAATTCCTGCAGCCAGAGAGTCATTGATGTAAGTCTCCATGGACTTCCTCTCTGGTGTCGAAAGCGAGTACAACCGGGCCTTGGGTGGGACTGCTCCTGGATGTAGCTCAATGGCGCAGTCATAGGGCCGATGAGGTGGGAGAGATGTCGCCTTAGCCTTGCTAAAAACCTCCTTAAAGTCCAAATATGCTGCCGGAACCCCTGTGACATCCAGGACCAGAGGGATTTGGGGGGACCGTAGCACATGAAACTGGATTGTCTCATGGTGGTTCCCCGACATGAGCATATGTACCGGCGTCGTCTGGTGTGTCACCGTTCCCAGTAGGTGACCATCCAAAGCATTAGCCGGTACCGGCTGGAGCAACCGAACCTGTTGGATGCCCAGCTGTAGTGCGAGCTCCTCGTCAATGATGCTAACATCTGATCCGGAGTCGATAGAAACAGCCAGAGCCTGAGATTTGCCTGTCAGGAGGAGTTGAGCATGGCACAAGGGTCTTAGATTGGGGATCAGCTCAGAGGTTTGGCCCACCAGTATACTCCCCATTACTGATGAGCTCTGCCTTTTACCGGACAACGGGAAACCATATGTCCAGCCTGACCACAGTAAAGGCAAAGATTACCTGTTCGACGTAACTCCCTCTCCTCAGAGGTAAGACTGGTACGACCCACTTACATGGGCTCGGCCTCCCCGTACCGTGAGTCAGAGTAGGAATGGGAATTCTCCGCCGAAACCGGAAGTCGAAATCTCCCAGAAACCGGAAGTTGTTGTCGCGAGCAGCGGCCCGCTGCTCGCCTCTGTTGCTCTCCTCTCCGGGTCTGGATTCGTCTGTCAATCCGAGAGGTGAGCTCAATCAACCCATCCAAGGAAGCAGGGAGATCATAGGAAACCAGCTCATCTCTCAAATAATCCGCTAATCCTCTCAGATATGCTCGTTCCAGCTGCTGCGGCGGTAGCTGGTGCGGAAGTCAATAGCGTAATCCACCACCGTGCCGGAACCCTGGCTCAAACTCAGCAGACCCCCGGCAACGTCGGGACCCAGACGAACGGAACCGAACACCTTCCGCATCTCCGCGGAAAATGCAACAAAAGAGGCGCAGGCTGACGTCTGCTGCTCCCACTCTGCAGTTCCCCATAAATGGGCTCTCCCCGTCAGATGATTAACGGTGAAAGCTACACGAGCCGCCTCGGAGGCGAAGGTGTGTGGCTGCAGTGAAAACAATATGGAACAGTTTGTGAGAAAAGGACTGCATCCCTCCGGCTCACCAGCGTAGCGTTCCGGCGTTCCCACACAAGGCTCCGGAGCGTATCCCGTCGGGCCAGGGACTGGAGCGAGCATCGGACCTGCAGGCGGAGGGACGGTAGCAGCCATGGTAGCAGCTAGCTGTTGTACTGTGGCGGCCATCTGTTGCATCTGGGAGGTAAGGTAAACCAGCGTTTGTCCCTGGATTGAGGTTGCCTGGTGGGTCTCGGTAGCTAAGGTAGCTATCGTGACCTCCTGTCTTTGGATGGCATCCTCAACCCTTTCAAAGCGGTCTCTAGGAGACCCGGTGTTTGCTTGGTCCATTTCTGGCCAGATCGTTCTGTCACAAACGAGCTGAGGACCAAAATGCAGAACACGGGAAACCAGGGATAGTCGGTAACTAGCTTTATTGATGGCAATAGGCTGGTAGGAGACAAAACGGCAGAGAGTAGGCAAAGGGCTGGTCGGGGACAGGCGAGGGTTCCGGTAAACTTAAGTCGGAAGCAATGGTGGTGGGATTTAATGATAATTTTTGCAGGACAATTACACTTTGGTTATGTCTGTTGGAGGCAGAGCTTCTGCCAGTCTGGTGTTAGTTGGGTGTTTGGAGGCTGTGGGTAAGTGCACTGTTCTTAGGTGTCCTTGGGCAAGACACTTCACCCCAAATTGCTCCTGTGGGGATTGCTACATGTAATGTTGTGTTTAGATTAAGCTTTGTTTCTCCCTGGTAGGTTTCAATGGGTTTTACCTGAAGGATCCATGTTGTCTTTTGTTATGTAAGAGGAAAGTACTGTAGGTAGAGTCAGAGCCATATAATAGAAAATAGAAATGAGGATATCCATCTTGGAGTACAAGCTAGTATAATATAGTTAATGTTACACAATAATAAGGAAGAGAGCTATTTGTGTGATACATCGCTATTGATATGGATTTAGAGTGGATATTTGAGACTTCTAAACAGTAAACAAAAACGTAACTTATGGGTGAGTGTTTTTAGCAGAGCCATATTGTCCTTGTGATTCTGTTGATTATTACCTGTCTGTATTATGGTGCAGCTCAGCTGATGTTGGATTGATGGCAAAGGGAGAGGGACTTAAGTGAGAGTGAAAACACATGGCTTGATGTATCTAACCCTTTCTCCTGTCTCCCTCTCTCAGCACAAGAACCCCAGGGGGATTCAATGGAGCCTGAAGACCTGCACTGAGACCCTCACCCTGCACCTGCGTCTCAACTCCCAGAGCTTTGCAAGCCTCTCCCTGTTCCCTATTTTGATTAAACAGACGTTAAGCTTCCCAATGGTGTGGTCTTCGTTTTGTGAACAATATGATTACCTCACATATTGTGTTGCTGTTGTTGTCTTTTGTGATAGTTAAATTGCTCTTGCTGACTTGAGCCAGACATTCTTTCCTCCTCTCTGTGTCAGTGGGGAAACCTTACATTCATACTCCTTTCACTGAGCGCTTGGAGCAGCACAGCAAACCATGGGGGAGACTATATGCCACGACAACACGGAGGAAAAGGCACAGACAAACTGCATGCATGCTATTCAATGTTTATTGAATTCCATTTATTTACATGGATGTTCCTAAAACAACACATGTATCATCATCATCATCATCATCATCATCATCATCATCATCATCATCATCATCATCATCATCATCATCATCATCATCATCATCATCATCATCATCATCATCATCATCATCACCACCACCACCATCATCATCATCATCATCATCATCATCATCATCATCATCATCATCATCATCATCATCATCATCACCATCACCATCACCATCACCATCATCATCATCATCATCATCATCATCATCATCATCATCATCACCATCATCATCATCATGCTGCTGCTAGTCCTTTGACTCATTGTGCTGTCAGTTGACCATCATTGATGGCACCAGTGGGTCTCCTGTCCTTTCTGAAAGTCATAAAGATTACATTAGTACTTTAGATTACTTATGTCTTCAATTACCATGGGATTACTGAAACCACCATGAATGAAAGAAATGGTAGAAATGTATCTAATCTGAATTTTGACACCTTCCTTCCGTCTCTCTAAATATATCAATAAACATTAGAATGTGATGCTCCTGATTACCATTCAGGTTTAAGAAGATAATATTTTTTTTAAAGAATTCAAAGCAATAAACAACAGCAACCGGCTCTGTAACCAAGGCAACGTTAGCCTAACATGTATATGTTAACAGGTAAGATAGCTGTTCACACTATGTATATTTTTTGCTATTTTATTTCTATTTGAGATGTTTACATTTTCAATTGCTTAATTCTAGGCTTTTAACTGTCTTACGTGCAATCTCTTGTCTTTTGCTGCTGCAAAGCAAACATTTCCCAAATTAGTATCAATAAAGCAGAGATGGAGTACTCGAGTCCTGGACTCGGACTCGAGTCGGACTCGAGTGCCGATTTTCGGGACTCGTGACTCGACTCGGACTCGCACACTGATTGACGCGACTCGGACTTGGACTCGTGAATTCTCGCGCAGGATGACTTGGACTCGGACTCGGACTCGTGAATTCCCCCCCCCCACGATGACTCGGACTCGACTCGTACATTGACGCTCCGACTTGGACTCGGACTCGAGCACATTTTCTCTGGAGTCTGATGTCCTCTATCCTGTATGGCGAGTTCACGTACTGGGCCCGGCTGTTCCAGTCTAGAGATGTCTACAGACACACCCCGCATCGTGCTGTATGCTTTCACACATTCTGCTTCCACATTGGAAAAGAGCAGAGCAAAATGCTCGTTATGTGGAAACAATATAGAAGAGAAGGCTCCGTAACACATTACTCTAAGGATCGAGTTCAAACATAGGCTGTCTTGAACACTATCATCAGAGTAACGTGATCTAATCAATAAATAAAGATTCAGCCGATAACACGAAAGCACACGTTACTTAACATGCATAATGACATCATTTTGCATGCTAAGTAGCCATGTGCTTTCTGGGGCTAAATCTTTATCAGTAAACTGATTTAACCCGTAAAAGTTCCTTCAAAATAAGAGTCCCGATCTTATTAATATCAAAATAAAAGTGCAAAACGAAAACTTTACCAAAGGAAAATATTGGCATACAAATATAATCATTTTAAATATAGTTTATTTATATATAATAATAATATTAATATTATAAATAAGCTTTATATTTGTATACAGTAGCACCTATTACAAGAATTGTAGCCAAACTTGCTTCACAGCAGTGCAATAGACAGGATAGCAGCAATGTAGAGGAGCAGCTACATTTCAAAACATATATCCACGAAGATTAATACATGAAGACTTGTGACTCGGACTTGACTTGGACTCTTCTTAAGTGACTCGGAATTGGACTCGGACTCGAACACATGTAATGATGACTCGGACTCGACTTGGACACTCCTTTGGTGACTCGGACTTGGACTCGGACTCGACTACGACTCTCCCTTGGTGACTCGGACTTGGACTCAGACTCGAAGAGTGGTGACTCGAGGGTGACTTGGACTCGTGAATTGGTGACTTGACTACAACACTGCAATAAAGTACTTCTTATTTTATCTTAATCCTCAAATATTAGCAAATTTAACTTTTTCAAATATCGGTGTAACTACATACACATCGATATGTTGTATAAATATTGCAAATCAAAACCTTTATTCACTACTTATTACCAAAAATCGTAGTTCTATCTCCGGTAATAATGCAATTAAATGTCCTACCAGGAACTTCCGGGGAACTATTGAGTCTCCCTGAACCACCTGACGATCACTCTATATGGCGCCGGGTAGAGTCACCTTATGATCTTTGGGTTCACGTGGGGGGGCTTCTCGGGTATCCTTCAGCCCAATGGAACGACTCAGAAATGCTGTTGTTGCTTTCATCATTGGCTGGCAGATACAGTATATGTTTTGACAGACACAAAGATATTATTAGACATTTTGCATGGGGAAGGTAGTATAGTTAAACTGTAAATGAAACTGTCACAACTGTTCCATGGAACATCACAGTCATTGCAAAGTGTGGCATAGAATGCATAACTTGAAACATGTCATTCAGGATTCAAAACGTAGTGATCTTGTCTGTAAATTGTATGATGCAACAAATGAAAAGTTGTTGTTGTTGTTGTTGTTGTGTGAGCCGCACTGGTCCAAATGTTACCATGTTTTCTCAGAAATGCTTCTCAGACAGATCTTTGGTGTGTTTGACTTTTAGGGTTCACTGACAGCTTACTGCATTTAATGACTGTGTTGTCTCCCTGACAGTGTGTCACACTATAATACACCTTTTATGTTTAGGTAATGTCCTCAAGTTGCCTCCACTTTTCAGCACTTGGTCAACTTAACTTCCGGTTGGTATGAATCACGAGCAGTCGCAGGAAACAATACGTAGCTGACAGTAGTGTAGGATGACTGGAACTTGGCCTGAACATCATCATTAGCGACTCTGAACATCGAGGCACGTCCGAATAGTTGTGCTTGGCCTGTTAGGCAGGCTGGCATCAAGGTTGGGAGAGAGAGAGAGAGAGAGAGAGAGAGAGAGAGAGAGAGAGAGAGAGAGAGAGAGAGAGAGAGAGAGAGAGAGAGAGAGAGATAGATAGAGAGAGAGATAGAGATAGAGAGAGAGAGAGAGAGAGAGATCTGAACCGCTGCCAGCTGTTGCTGCTTAAATGGAGAACCAACCAGAGAGGGGCTCAGTTGTCCGGGCCACTACAACAGCACAACACTGTTTTCTTTGATTTCCTTTCTACAGCTAGTTCCCTAAATGTCCCCGGTAAGTCAGCCTCCACAGAGAGAAGCAGGGCAGCGCTGCGGCAGGTCCCTCTTGCAGGAACTGTGTAGCAGTGAATACAGATCTGCTCTAAACTTCTCCCTTCTTGACACAAACTCAGATCTGTGGCACATAGATTACTCCAAAACACGTTCCATCTTCTTTAGAAAATTCCATATAAACACCAAGGACATGAGCCACCACTGAGACATGGCATCCAAAGTCATTGTATATTCGGACAGACCCTTACATGTGGGCAACATGTGGCTTGCCATATAGAACCAACCCAGTCTCACGGCATCTCGTGTTCACCAACACGTATTTTAATCTATTGATTCGTGTTCACCATCACGATTTGCCCCTTTTTTTTTGTGTTGCACAGCACGATTTTAAAAGCGATGTATTTCTACTGGTAACGTGTTTCGTGACTTTTGTTGCCGTCTATGAGGAAAATAAATGGGGCTCAGAGCCTCAGGATACTGAAATCTGTATTTTTTAAATCTTTTTTTCCTTCTAATTTGTTATTCTTTTCAAAATAACACACTGTTATTTACTCACCAATAACACACAATTATCCTTGCTTTTATGTATTAGTTTAATTCCATAATCTCGGGCTTTTTTGGCGTCCGTCAGGAACTGAATTTCAAAATAAATATAACCGGAAACAGATGTAGGCATTTCGAGCGATTACCCAAGATCCTCAGCTATGGTTTTAAGCTCGCTGATTGGATGTGTTAGCCGCAATGCATGTTGGGATTTGGTGTTTATATTATATCAAATCCGGAAAACATTTTAAAAGAATAAAATAATACTTAATTCCGAGTGCTCTTGCTTTACCCTTTGAAAGTCATCACATAACGGCATTGTAATACACGGTTTGGCTGCATTACATATTACAGATCTGCTGTAGTTCTTTATTTAGAGAGCCCTGATGAGAAGACCTTTGGAAAAACTGGAAGAAATGGCGCCGAAACTGAATACTTGACATGGAACATAAATATATCAACAATTAAACATCTTCAATTTCTCTTCACACAATTCGTCTCCTTGCAGTATCAACACTAATTCGGCTGACTTTTACATTTGATCTAATTCATAGATAGGTTATATTTACACCATAACGGTGCACAGCTGATAGAAAAGGACTGTAGTTTTTAAAGATATTACTGATTTTCTTTGAATGTAAGAATGTAAATACTGAGTCTGAAATAGTATAGCAATATGCTGTAAAATGATGTGAAAGCATGCATAAAACTATACATCTTCAGATGTTGTACATACACACTAATAATACAAAGTTATTATGGCTGTGTGTACCTTGTGTGCACCTCCTAGTGGTTAAAGCACGTTATTGAATTATTGTTTCTATGTGTTATATTTGATTAAAAAAATATTAAGAGAACATACTTTCATAGGGGGAAAGTATAAATATAGAAATATAGAATATAAAAATCAAGAAGATACTATAAGTGATCTCTTATATATATATTTACAGTTTAGTGCAGGATGTACACAGATATTAATAGGAGGAGGTGCAAAACAGAAAAACGAATTAACCTTTATTTAAACATTAAATAACAGATTAAGGTCTTTGGGGGTATCTATCTACAGATAAATATTAAGCCTGACAAAGTACTTTACGTCTAATATATTGCTTTCGTGCAATATTAACTATGTTGAAGCACTTATTTTAACTGGTATTATACACATGAATTATACTCTTATGTATGTAGATAGAATAAGAAATGTGCAGAATATGACAGTTTAATGGTGGAGGTACACACATATTGATAGATGTCTTGTAATGCACTGTTGAGGAACCTGTGATCCAAGTTTTTCATTCATTGCATAACTACACCATAGTTGTGTATGATATGTCAATAAACCTTTGAAAATCTTGAAAGGGATGTGCAAAATAGCCATAATATACAGTCTTTAATTAACTATTAGTAGAGAATAACGAGTAATGAATATACTTTATTACTTGTTTCCATTCATGTCAATTGCAGATACATGTTTAGTCTTCTCAAGCACCAACTATCAAATATCTCTCCTGATTGTTGGCACTTGACAATCACCTTACCTGAATTTTACTCAGGTGTAACTGAAATCTGATTTAAGGGTTGTTTATATTTCACATCATTAATCAGAATCTGCAAAGTAACTCAAATAAATGCAGTGGAGTAAAAATACCAGGTTAACCTCTGAATTGTCGTGGGGTAGAATTACAAAGTAACAATGAGCTGTCATGTGGGTATATATTGATGCTGCGCATTATGGACACAAGCAATTTTCACCCATTTATTAATGATATGTTTTACATTTGATAACACCAATGTGTTTAATACTGGCAACTTCTAATTGTGGGGAAAACGAAAACGTTCAGTAGAGACGTCCCATAGAACATTTTGCGAAACACAATCGCCAGCATGTGTAGTTCTGGGGGGGCGTTCGATTCCAGTTTTGGAAAGTCTGGCGTGGTTTCGTTCCATTTCACACAGCTGTTTGACGCTCTGCGTAACTTTACGGGGACTGTAGTCCTAAACGATAGCTGGGGATTATGGGTAGTGTAGTGTCTTCGGCCATCCTAAACTCAGAAATGTTGACAATCGCAATGATGCTCGAAATGTCCCTTATAGGCCTACGTCTGTTTCCGGTTATTTTTATTTTGAAATTCAGTTACTGACGGACACCAAAAAAACCCGGGATTATGGAATTAAACCAATAAATAAAAGCAAGGATAATTTTGTGTTATTGGTGAGTGAATAACAGTGTGTTATTTTGAAAAGAATAACAAATTAGAAGGAAAAAATATTAAAAAATACAGATTTCAGTATCCTGAGGCTCTGAGCCCCATTTATTTTCCTCACAGACGGCAACACAAAATTAATCCGAAATTATACGATTTCAAATAAAAGCAATAATTGTGGCTTGATATTGAGTAAGAACATGTTTTTATGAAGAACACAGCTTCCGGTCTCCCACGACCCGACTGGCCTTTCAATCTCCAATTTCTATTTAAAAATGACATGACTGCTTGCAGTGCAATGTCAGATTTGTGGTTTGTAGGTTCAACTGTTTGATTTGACCTGAGCTTCACATGAAGTTACAGGTTCCCTTGTAAATCCCATGGGGTTCACTTGTTTGACTGTAGAATGGGGTTCACTCGTTTGACTGTAGAATGGGGTTCACTCGTTTGACTGTAGAATGGGGTTCACTCGTTTGACTGTAGAATGGGGTTCACTCGTTTGACTGAAGAATGGGGTTCACTCATTTGACTGTAGAATGGGGTTCACTCGTTTGACTGTAGAATGAGGTTCACTCGTTTGACTGTAGAATGGGGTTCACTCGTTTGACTGTAGAATAGGGTTCACTCGTTTGACTGTAGAATGGGGTTCACTCGTTTGACTGTAGAATGGGGTTCACTCGTTTGACTTTAGAATGGGGTTCACTCGTTTGACTGTAGAATGGGGTTCACTCGTTTGACTGTAGAATGGGGTTCACTTGTTTGACTGTAGAATGGGGTTCACTCGTTTGACTGTAGAATGGGGTTCACTCGTTTGACTGTAGAATGGGGTTCACTCGTTTGACTGTAGAATGGGGTTCACTCGTTTGACTGTAGAATGGGGTTAACTCGTTTTACTGTGGAATTGGGTTCACTCGTTTGACTGTAGAATTGGCTTCACATGTATTACATGATTTGTGTTAAGGGAACATGTTTTGCAACATAGTGCTTGAAAATGAAGAAGTGTATAATGTGAAGTTTATTCGTATTTGTATTAAATGGATGATGATAATACTATCATCTATACTACTATTATAATATTTGTAATTCCACACACACATTATATAAAACTATGAAGTTGCACAAAAGTCACTGGATGGCATATTAATTATTCACTATAAATGCTTGAATGAATGCCGAGAATGTGGTGTTTGATGCTCTTTACACTTCAGCAACTGTCCAGTTTATCAATATGAAGTATACAAATAAATGACTTGTGTTGAATACAAATGATAGCGGATTACTCTTCAGAAGTATAGGTACAAAAGGTGCACGAGAAATGCCTGAAATGTTGGCTTCAATGTGCCTTATCACTGGAGCATTTTGGTGTTTGTCAAGGACATAGATCATGCAAAGAAATATTTGGTTTTCTTGCTAACTACATAAAAGTAGTTATCTCAACTATCTCTGTTACGTTTTTTGAGTAAAGTTCGTATAATTAAATTATAAGTTTGAGGGTCAAACTAATTTCTGTAAGTTTGCGTCCCAAAAGAACGGGATCTCCAACTATCGTACATCTACGTACAAGCGCAATTTCCCACATGTGCTGCATCTCTCCTGCTTTCAACTGGACTGGACTTTGGAAGTAAGTTTGAATCATGATATTTATTTTTATTTAAAATATACTGTAAATAAATTTTAGTGACTTACAGTTGTCATTTGGATCAATTATGTCTTGGTTATAGTCCCCTAATAGTCGAAATATCAATAGTCGACTAATAAAGTGTTAATCGAGCAATTTTTCATGAGTTGAAATAAAAAATGTATATTAAAAAAAGTTAATGTATATAATTTAAAAAAAAGCTCCATCCGTGTGCTGCATGTGCTATGAAGCATCAGCCGGAAACCCCCTCAGTCTTCATTCAGAGCGCAGCCTGGTCATTAAGTTAATTTGGTCGGGCAGGAAATCCAAAGTGTGGATCTTTCTGAGCAAGTAAAGGACGAGTCCCACAAGGTGACATGCAAACTACAACGGCAACAAGTCTCCTCCATATCCACGCCATCACAGTGCAGCTTCCTGAATCCCGGCTTCATAACATAACACAACTTCCTGCTGGCCCCTAGTGAAAACCAGAAGTTGCTAGATAAGGAAGAGCAGCAAGGGCACCAGTGAGACACATGGGAGGAAACATGGCATCAAGAGAGGCCTGTAATGTGAGGGAGGCTTTCTGCCCCTTCTTCAACTCTCCTGAGGGCAGTGTGTCTTGGCAGGACAGGATGGTGTGATTACTGGAACACAAAAGTTATTACACCGGCAAATCGATTGAAAGATTTGTTATTTTTTCATTCCAGAGAATTGTAAACATTGTACTCCCAAAGATAGGCTATTGTTGCATTTGTAAAAAAGTGTTCTTTATTTTTAATAACTAGAAATGCAAGGATTTTCACCACAACATACTGTATTTAGATATTATTGACAGTACTTTGGGTAGTTGTTATAACACTATACTCACATAGCTAAGTGAAGTTCTTTCAATGATGTAAAAAAAACATTTAAATTAAAATATAGTAGCCCTAGATTTGATGAATTACTGTACTATTGTACAATGGCACTTGTACTTTACTTGAGAAATACCATGTCCTGTTTTACTACTACAATACTCCTCAGAGAGAAATATTGTTTTCTTAATTTTACATTTCTCTGACAGCTACACTTTGCAGATTAAGATGAATAAAAAACAATTATAATACAAAAATATATCATCATTATAATAGATTAACATAAAACTGTATTGATACCTGGGTGAAATGCACAGGCTAAAGTATATATATATATATATATATATATATTATGTTCCCTACTGGGCTAGGGGAACCAAAGGGAAACACAAACCAGAGTGGAATTGGTAAATGTTATAAGTGGTTTTATTACAAACGGGTGAAACAAAATGGCAGGCAAGCAGCCTGAAACAAACAAAATGGCTTTTTTTCTAAATGGGTTTAACACGCTGCTAAACAGTACAACTTTAACACAACACAAAAGCACTAAATGTCAACCAAACAAGTAACTGCACCAAGAGGCTAGAGGCGTCTGTCCCATATTACAGAGCCTCCAGAGTGGTGATAGTTGTGGCCTTTGTACTCCTCCCCAGCAGGTGTGCGCCGGCTGTGCTCTGCGATTGGATGACGTCAATCCAATCACCATCTTCAGAGGCGGACCAGAGGATGGGCAGCCAATGATGTTGGGGCAACCACACAGCTCATTTACATAATCACACACACAGCTGAAAACACTCACAGGCAGATTAATGAGCAGACAAACAGCAACCGTAACAATATATATATATGTCTATATATTAGACCCTCCAGAAAAACGCGGGTAAAAATCCTTGATTATGCGAGCTAAAATCCTTGATTATGCGGGCAAACATGCAGAGTTTTATGTGATTTAATGCGGTGAAATTGCGGGAAGTTGTGAAATATGCGGAAAGTTGCGAAATATGCTAAATATGCGGAACAAATAAATATTGGAATGTCTTTTTTATTTATTCTCTCTCACACACAACCTGCCACTAACGTTAAATGCCTTTACTATACAATTAAACACATTCAATGTGTATTTATTGTAAAAGCAATTGGGCTATTTTAATCTCTCTCTCTCTCTCTCTCTCTCTCTCTCTCACTCACTCACTCACTCACTCACTCACTCACTCACTCACTCTCACACACACACACACACACACACACACACACACACACACACACACACACACACTTCTCACTCGCCTCATTCTGTTTTCATTTACTTGTTCGTTATCTGACCAGCTTCAATCTTGTAGGCTTTTTTGGATCTTGTAGGTTTTGGAGGTCGATGCCTTAGAGTGAACATGAGCTGTTTGGCTTCCTTGTCCACAGCAGCAGAAAGCATTTTCGAATGTTTGAATGAATCAAAGTGGGTCGTCACCGTCGATGTTCTCTTATGCTCCAACACACAGTTGTTAGTTAGTGAATAGTTTCCCCCCACTTTCGTGCAAGACATCGGGGAACTGCTTTGCCCGGTCTTTAGCAGAAATGTTCGTCGGTAAATGAGATGGATTAGATGTTTTCATCTTGGTGTTTTCTCTCTCTCTCCACACGTTCACTCTACGGTGTTGTTTACCTTCTGTGATGCGCGAACTCATGACGTCGCGTCATCGTCATCATCATCACTTCACGTCAAGACGAGTTCACTTTTTTTTTCTCAACTTTGTGTGGAAAAATGCGGGGATTATGCGGCCTTTTGATAAATATGCGGCCTTTTCAAAATCTGCGCCATTTTGCTGATTATGCGGTATATTCTGCGATCGCAGAATCACGTTTTTCTGGAAGGTCTAGGCTATGTATACATCTTGATATAGGAAATAAGATACTTTCTTGTGAAATGCAAGTTTACTGAAAAGCTTTTAAATGACTTTCACAAGATGTGAAACTACTGAATGGCTCTGTACTGTACAAATATTAATTAACTTCAAAACATGAATATGTTGGCTAATTAGTAGTTTTCACCTTCCACTCCACAAACTTCAGCGATTAAAAACCAGGCCTTGTCCTTTCTGGTGTTGTCCTTATAAAAAGGATGTGTTGTATAACATTGTGTATTTTTCCACTTCCAAGCGTAGCGTAGGCAGACATTTACTTTAGGGCAGGCCTGTATAAAATAGGATGGGCCAGCTTTTCCCAGGGGGAAAAATACTTTAAGATAGGCCTGGCCTATAATAATAATATATCATAATGCCCATTGCCAAGCATCGTTGTAGCATTTCCCTCCAAATAATGGTCGATAATTCATGATAATGATAATTCATATCATCACTGATGATATGAATTTATTGAAATCTCCAATATCAACGTAAGATCAATAAAGACAAAAAAATAACAAATAAATGTAGGCGCCATCCGTATTATAATCACTTTAGCATACTACCAAAAGTTAACTGTAAACAGACCGCAAAGCTACAAAACAGCATAAACGAACTAGAGAATGCAATTCCTGAAGAAATTGCTAGTGGGAATGCTTTATGCTGAAAAGCTGACGCTGAAACTGAAATGCTGAAATGTAATGTGTAAGAAGAAAGTGAATCATTTAGATTAAAGTGAAATGTGTAGGAAGAAAGTGAATCATTTAGATTGAAATGAAATGGGTAAGAAGAAAGTGAAGAATTTAGATTGAAATGATCCATGAACGCTGGGGGCTTGAATGTGTGATGAGAGAAGAAAAGAAAGTAAAAAGGCTTGGAAAAGCAGCAGAATATTTTAACTGCAAACTTCTGAACTAAGTTGATGGCGAATGATCTGTCACCATGGCAACGGCATTTGATGACACCCCATAATACGCTTAGATGCATTGATGGCTGCATCGTTACCAAACCTGTGAAGGCTTGGGCTGTTTGGAGTATTTTCACTGAAGTTATGAGAAAACCGTGTTTCCAGGCGAGCATTTTGTTGTCATGGTAACAGCAATTGAAGAAATCTCAAAACTGTCCCGAAGATGTCTTCAAGGCTGGACTGTTAGCACATTTGTGAAGTGTGTGCACTTTTTGAACTTTTGCATATAGCGACATCATGTTTTATGGCGAGGGATGCGTTTCCATGGAAACGGCATACAGTATGGTGAGATCTCAGATTTGGTATAGAGCTGTTGAGACATGGACCGGTGAAATACAAGTGAAGATTAGGGGACGATTGGACCGTGTCCATTGGACTTATAGCGACATCATGTTTTATGGCGCGTTTCCATGGAAACGGCATATGGTGAGATCTCAGATTTGGCGTAGACCTGTTGAGGCATGGACCGGTGATATACAAGTGAAGATTGGGGGACGATTGGACCGTGTCCATTGGACTTACAGCCACATCCTGTTTCATGGCTAGTTGTCTGTCGCCATGGCAACGGCATTTGAAGACACCCCATAATATGCTTAAATGCGTTGATGGCTGCATCGTTACCAAACCTGTGAAGTTCTGGGCTGTTAGGAGAATTTTCACTGAAGTTATGAGAAAACCGTGTTTAAGGCGAGCATTGTGTTGCCATGCCAACGCCATTTGAAGAAATCTCAAAACTGTCCCGAAGATATCTTCACGGCTGGACTGTTGAAGTCTGCTACATGTCAGTTGGAGCGATGAAATCATCGTGTTCCATTACACAGATGTTTATAGTTGAGCCAGAGCCCTAGAGATACTAAGAGTTACGACACTCCCATAGACCTCCGTTGTAAAAAATGGCAGCGCCTACTTCCGGGGTATGGACATCGAAATAGTTCGAAATATTGTCATTTGGGCGTTGGACCTCATTCACTTACATTACGGCGCGTCGATTAGTTCCAGAGGTAAGTTGCTGAAATATCGAACTCTTTTGAATTGTCAACTGTCTATATTGTATCAGAGGCCCTTTATGATGCTTATACTGGTCTTCATTTGTATATGCACAGCGTAATTATCTATATTTTATCTTGGTTGTTACAACCAATTTTGCTAGCATTGCTTGCTATTTAGCTAACGCGACTTCGTCAGCTTTGAAGGTAAGATTTCAGTAATTAATCGCTAGCAGCTTATATATCAATGATGCTGGGTAACTAACAAGCAGGATTTAGATTGATTATGTGTTTTTATTGTTATTTTGGTTTTTATCTGCTGAACCTGACCGTGTCAGCCATCCTTAGTCGGCTTTTTCTGTATGATATGACTTAACTGCTAGCACTAGTAGAAATGAGGTGGCGTTTGTGATAAATATTTCATTGCATTTTGGGATATACTAACATTTCATTATGTGACATGTTGACTGTACTTAGTTTTTTTTTGTACTGTTCCGTGTTAACTCATCTATACTGTACAACTAGCCTAGCTCTACTTGTTAATGCTTGATGGCATGCTAGGATAGATTCCTTTGTATTGTAATATACACACTAATTTAATGATTGTTCTTCAAAGGTATTATTCAGTCTTAAACAAATAATAGCCTACTGAATAGGCTACTCTACAGCAGTGAATGAAGGATGAGCCTAAAACATGCATGCATCCAAAATGTTTATTTTTAACAAAATAAACACTTAAAAAAAAATGTGCACTTTTTTTTATTCAGCTTCATATGTCAGCCTCATATGGCTGTTGCTGCTGCTGGAGGAGGGTACTGCTGCTGGAGGGTGCTGCTGCTGAAGGAAGAGGAGGCTGGAGGCTGCTGACGGAGTACCGGGAATGGAGATGCCAAGTACATCGATAGCAACGAGTAAGGTGTTTGGCAGTGGCCTAGATGTTATGACTTTCGGTGCAGAGGTCTGTTGGGTCTTCTTTGCCTTCTAACTCTGACTCTTGCTGCCAAGATACCCTTTATGTTTATCCTTCCTCTCAGCCCTGATGCACTTTGATGCAACCCTTAACCTCAGCCTGATGTATGTTGAGAGGATTTTTTTTCTTCAGGTCATGGCATGAGGGCAGGTTGCTGTCCAGCAACATGGCTTCTTGTTCCAGCTGTGACACTGCATTTGAGGATTCCATGAGGGAATCGCTCATCCTCACACGGAACAGCTGCTCCACGTTCTGAACAAGGGTGAAAACCTCATCTGATGGACGGTAAAGTGCACCCCTTTTCAATTATTTTAATACCAGCAGACCAGCTCTCTCATTTTCACCATCACTGACATTTTTCACTAGGGCACACTGGCATTTGTCACAAAGTGAGAAGCTGATGACCCTTTTCACGATGTATCCTGCAAGGTGGTATAGCACACAGGACTCGGTTTTAGTGATGTCAGGTGGTGTTGTCAGGTCTACCAGCTGCTCCACTCTCAGAACGTCAGGAGGACTGCAGCTGCTGTTCTGTGTGTCCAGGAAGTATTGTGTTCCCAAACAGCCTCCCTGTTCCCAGATGCAGCTCCACGTTAGGGGTGATGGACATCTCATCCAAGGTGAGCACACATTTCTTCTCCATCTCACTCATGCCATCTGCCTTCAGCCTTAGCATATCAAACACCTCCCCCAACACTCCTGGCTCCAGTTTGACGTGCTGCATCCTCCTCTGAATGGTCCTGATGCCAGGCAGAGGCATATTCATGGCTTGGAGGGTTTTATATCCTGTAGTGCCACAACAGAACCTTATTGTATTGCTTTTTTCACGGTTTCTTTCCCCCACCGTATCCCACCTTTTTTTGATTGCCCAAGTGCTCTAATTTGGTCTGTGTTGAAGATTTTTTGAAACTTTAGATAAATCAAATTGTGTTTTTTCTTTAATGCCGAATGAATCCTCTTCTGGTTTACCAGAGCCCTCTCGGCTCTCTTTCTTAGTAATCTCTCCGTTCTCAGTTGCCTCGTTAGATCCTCCACGTGAGCCCGGTCACAACTGGCCCTTGGCAGTCTGGTCCCTGGAGCACCTGACCCTGGCAAACTGGCCTCTTCACAGCTGACCCCTGACTGACTGGCTCCTGGTACACTGATCTCTGGTAAGGTGGCCTCTTGATTGTCGGCCCCTGACATACTGGCCCCTGGCAGTCTGCTGACATCTGTCTCACTCTCTCTGTCTGTGATGTCCCTTTCATTCCCTTGGAACTCCACCTCAATATCTCCCTGAATCTCTGTAACAATAACAAGGCAATGGCTGTTATATGTGTATGCTGCCTTTACATGTGCACCTATTGTCATTTAAGGGTACAGATGTAGCGCTTCGTTTCAGACGCCTACCCGGGCGGGTCCGTGATCGGCACGGGGTGGGCCCCTGCTGAAAAGGAAAACCCCCCCGCAGGACTTGAAACGCCCCCTTGATAAATACATTTAATTATAATGAAACCAGCAGCAATGGATCATGGATCCACCAGGGGGAGCCGTGAAAAGCTGCCACACTGAAACTCATGTGAAATAAACAGCTGATGTACAGGGATCTGATATAGCGGATATTTGTTAAGATCCATATATGTCACGGATAGGATCATATTCTGTGCTTAAGTAAGAGACATGTAATCATTTACTAAACATCACCATGTTTTTAATTAACAAAATAATGTTTAATTCACGTTGGCGTAAGTACAAAACCATCGCTATGTTTTTAGATCAGGAAATGCATCCAGGGTCAAACAAACAATGTTCGATCGTGATCCTCGCGATCATTTAATGTATCATATGTTCGCGAGTTGAAATGAATGCACTACATTTAATCCACGTGAGTTTACAACAACAAAAATAATCGCTTTGTTTTTATATCACATCCGACCGGGGGAAACTGCAGCGGCTCTCACTACCGATCATCCCTAATCCCACGGGCAAACAATAATATGTACAGTGTTCATAGTTTACTGTATTATTAGTGTCTAATATTACTGCTATAATAATCACACATTGAGTTGTTGAAATCAGACCGTCGTTTTTTTTTAAACGCTCTGAATGAAACGGCAGCTCTCAGGTGATCAGCTGTGTGTACACAATAACATATGCATAGTAATTTAATACCTTCCAACACACATTGTAAGAACAGTTCTGTTTCATATGAGTGTTGAGAGCCGTATCCACAAATCTACTAATTTTGCCCTCAGTGCACCAGATTGATGCATTTAACTTCAATTTAAATAAAAACATCTTCTGTTGTAACAACAATAACATTATAAATAGTAACATAGCATGGCATTGCACATTTACTGTAGCTTTGAGTGTTACTGGCCTGAGATTTTTTTATTACATGAATGAAGGTGACTGAGGCTTTTTAATATAGACTTTTCAGTGTCCCACATTTTGCACAGAACTGTCCCACATTAGGAAAACAGATTGTCTGAGACAACTTGGCACTAAGAGTACTAATATGTCTACCATTTCTTTTATGAGTTTAATATCTGCATGTTCTCTTTTGGTTTGATTAGGACACATCCTGGGGATTTCAGAATGTTACTCGATTTTGATTTATTGTATCGGCTTCATGTCGCAATATATTCCCGAAGTCTGAAATGCAAAATGTTTCCACATTAGGGCAATTCACCCTACATTTAATCATTTTGTTTATTTTTAACGAAATAAATGTGGTTTAATCCATCATGAAATTAATGTAGGCTATTTACTTATATATATATCTGACATTAACGATTAACACACTGTTCATACTGCTCACAGGCTGATATCTAGTGTATTCATACCCCTCACTGTTTATTCATCATTCAATTCATTCTATATTTTATTCTGTAGATTGTGAACATTACTTTTCACTTTACTGCTTGTTGCACCTGGTTAGAAGCTAAACTGCATTTCGTTGTCTCAGTACCTGTAATCTGTGCAATAACAATAAAGTTGAATCTAATCTTGAGCAGGAACTAATGTAGGCTATTTACTAGTACATATCTGACATTAACGATTAAACACGTTTGTGCATTCTTTATGAATGCAAACCGAGTCATTTAGTTTCTTTTTAACGAAATAAATGTGATTTAATCCACATAATTTACTGTGTTAATTGTTTACTGTACAGTAGTATTGTTTAACTTGAAGGTGCCTGATGTGAACATTTCCAGAATGTATTGTCTTCACTTTTTAAATGCTCTGTGATGTGCTGCCCGTTCACCAGCCCAACCCCCCCATGTGGCCTATGTATGTTGGGGACCCTTTGTTTAAAACTAATTGGCCATCGGAATGTGTGTCACATTCCACAGCTCTCCTCCCCCCTCCTGTGATTCCCCCGCACACATGGGAGATCGCTCTTCTGAAGAGAGCGGAAATAATGATATTGCAAGTTAGAAACGTAAAATGCATTTTGACAGACACTTGGGGGAAATATGCTGCATTTTGAATGTCCGATAGTCCACCATTAACACCTTAGTCCGTCTCGTCTCATCAACGAAAACTAAATATACATGACATACTTTGTTTTAGTAGATTTCGCATGAGAGCAAAAGGAGAATATCCGTGTGTAACAGTGAAAATGTATGTAACGTATTCATCATAATTAATTATATTTATTTCGTTTGGATGTAGGATTTTTGACTTTGTTTAGAGCAGTGATCTTCTACTATATGAACATTTTGGACCCAAAATCACAAAAAAAACGTAAAAACAGATTTTGAAAATGATTTTATTTTTCATAACACATATATATATACATGGGATGTGACTATGATAATGTGAAAGTTTGATTGAGGTAGCATGGGATTTCATTCTGATAAGGCAAAAGTGTTATTATAAATATAATACAAATATATATATATATACACATTATGTACAACAATCTGTTTTTTCTGTCTTTATCTGTGCCACGCTTCAAAGCGGTTTCTGTCAATACGACACAGAGGACAACATCACAGATTCCTCCTCCTCCATGTCAAAAAACAAGCTTAAAGCTTGACTCACGTTCAGAGTTCTCTTCATCATAGTTGAGTCTTCACAACTCTAAATCTATCTAACTATATCTAAATTATCAATGTTTGTCTGTCACTTTACTTCAATCGCAGTCTCCCGCAGCCTCTCTTCGTCTCCCGCCGCCTGTCTTCGTATATCTTCGTCTCTCTCCATTTCCCGCCGTCTCTCTTCGTCTCTCTTCGTCTCCCGCCGCCTGTCTTCGTATATCTTCGTCTCTCTCCATTTCCCGCCGTCTCTCTTCGGTTCCCGCCGTCCCCCTTCGTCTCGTTTCGTCTCGTTTCGTATCACTCCGTTTAACTGATTACCTCACCCCCTCCCTGGTAAATACATCCTGTTGAGCAGAATCTACAGTTTCCAGTATTTTCCGTTTCATAAAATGATAAAATGCGGCGAAGATATTAAAATATGTGCTTCCATTATTCATACTTCTGAAATATATCTGTATTAACTTTATATCATCGTATGTCCGTGTTTATTGGGTATTTTTGCATGAAACAAAGACTGGCATATAGGTGTTTCAAGCCAGTACTTTCGACAGAAATACACATATACATCCTGTTGAGCAGGATCTACAGTTTCCAGTATTTTCCGTTTCGTAAAATGATAAAATACGGCAAAGATATTAAAACATGTGCTTCCATTATTCATACTTCTGAAATATATCTGTATTAACTTTATATCATCGTATGTCCGTGTTTATTGGGTATTTTTGCATGAAACAAAGACTGGCATATAGTTGTTTCAAGCCAGTACTTTCGACAGAAATACACATACATCCTGTTGAGCAGGATCTACAGTTTCCAGTATTTTCCGTTTCGTAAAATGATCAAATACGGCGAAGATATTCGAATATGTGCTTCCATATTTTATACTTTTGAAATGTATTAACTTTATATCATCGTATCTCCGTGTTTACTGGGTCTTTTGCATAAAACAAAGACTGGTATATAGTCTCAAGCCAGTACTTTCGACAGAAACACACGGCAATGTTGTCCGGACTGTTGTTTTTATGCGGCACCGGCTTGAACAGGTCATGTGATCTGATCACGCCGGCAGGGTTAATATTAAATACATATAAAGTATTTTTACAACTTGTATTTAGAAATACTCTGTTGTAATTATTGATGCATACATGTGTTCATCCATTTAATGTGGCATCTGCTATAATGGGGTTAATGTATGATATTACTTAAATACAATACATAGTAATATATGATATGATAATTACATTTTAGTTTTGTTCATTTCTTATTTCATAGTTTCTCATTATTATTATTTTTATCGCTCATTTTATTTTTGATTTTATTAATCTGTGTGAATCTGTGCTGTCCTGTTTTTCACTCTCACCCTGTTGCTGTTTGAACTACTGAATTTCCCCACGGGATTAATAAAGGTCCATCTTATCTTATCTTAATGTATAAGTTGATTTACTTCAATCTACTGTACAATATTACAAGAAATATACTGCATAAAGCAAACTATATACTTTATTTGATCTAAAATATTGATTTTTCTACAACGCCCATTGTGTATTTTGTGAATGAAGCGCCATCTCATGGTTAAATCCTGTAATTGAACAAATGGGGAAATTGGGCAACGCTCTCTAGCAATTTGGCAACACCCCCAGCCACTGGCATCCGCTGGGTTTTTGACTGGGACACACCCATTTGAGTCTGATCTGGAGTGCTACATCTGTACACTATACTCCTACAGTGACATTCCTCTAAGTTCGTCTATTGGCAATGTTACAGTATGAAGAGATCTGTAGAGGATCTACATGTGGTATATGAGTCTTCAGAGAACCCCTGAACCCTGGTAGTTTTGAAGCTGTATAAGAGTCATTCTACAGAAACGCACACTTTTGGAATAGCAACATGTCTTAAAATGTAGTTAATTTTCCTACATTTAAACTTCAGTTACAATATTGGTAAACCCTTTGACTTTATGAATCCACATAAATGAGAGCTTAATGATTAAAAAAAAATTTACTTTGACTTAAAGAATGCTTGTGCCATCTTTTTGTCACTGGTGTTACCTCATACATTTAACAATATTAAAGGCTTTTTAGAAATGTTTTTTTCACAATCTATTATGCACATATAGTCAAAGGCACAGTAGGATAATGATAATGCAACAAATTAGGAGATTATGTATTTATTTATTTTAATCAGGTTTGTGAAAAGTGTGATTGTGTGACGTTTGCTTATTAACACCATGATATATTTTCTATAATAATAACAATATTTGAAGGACAGTCATACAAATGTAATGATAGTATCCTTAACATCCTAACTCTTGAATGAAGCAAAGGTCAATTGATATAAAATCATTTACAAGTCAAATGTGACACTTTTGATTTCATATGACCAAAAAAAACCACAGTAACACCAGTGACACAATAAAACACCAGTGACACAAAGAACACTAAAGATTGTTATATTCAATATTAATTACTTATTTGAGATAGAAAATGGTGTATTTAGTACAAAACCAAAGATTATCACTGACATTAAGTCAAATAACTTTAACAACAATTAAAAACATATTTGAACTACTCAGGAAACCACTCAAATGTCCATTAAAGTACATTCTCAAGCTCATGTGCCATTGGCTGCTACTACTACTATGTTGCTGGACTAAAGGGGGAAACTTAACTTGGAACTGTCCTCTTTATGTCTGTAACCACAGGGGCTTAGTTGTTATCCAGCTGTCCCATGATGAACTCTCAGAGTTCCTGTTCAATCTGAACTGATCGCTTGTTTACTGCCAACGGCTCTGGGATTAGGCACATGATCTGATCATCCCATACCAGTTCACATCTTCTCTGGGGTTTGGCCAGAAGAATCTATTGATGCCGTTCCGGTGCATGCACTTTACTTTAACATTGTGCTTCTCCACCTCCAGGATTATGCCTGGGTAGGGCTGGTCATCATATCGCACAACACACCACTGCCCACTGTGGTGGTGTTTGATAACATCTGGTCTGACATCCGGTCTGACATCCAGAGCTTTCTCTGCGTGTTCCGTTGCCACTAGGGACTGTGGCATGAGCAATCAAACACCCCCTCAGCAGCCTGGCAGAAGCAGCTAATGTCCCTGTATTTCAGGATACCTGGGGAGATGCTAAGGACCTGATGCATCTTCATGGTGCCTTTAACTGTGAAGAGAGGCACTTGGTGTAGACTTTCATCCTTCTTCTCAACTTCCTCCTCACTCACATAAAAGAGCTTCACCTTGCTCGATTCCTTCAGCTGCTGATAGAAGCTCTTTGCATCAGGTATGTCCTTACCCTGGCGAACCAAGGTGTCAGCTGTTCTCTTCAGTGCACCCCCCACCCCATCTGGTGCACCCTTCCCATGACTTGCCTCGAAGAAGTTCCATGTGATCTTTGAGAACCCCATCTGGTGTGGTGCAGTGGAAATCATGTAGAAGTTTTTTCGGTTTTTGTACTATATGATATTATATGTTGGGATAAAATCACTGTTGTGAGGACTATTGGAAGGTGTGCATGATGTCCTTTCCCTGTAATGTACAGTAGTTACCAATCCTTGTATGCTATGGTCTGTGACATATTTTACTATTGATCACTGGATTCGTAACATCTCAAGTTCCGTATCTACCTTGAAATGCTGGGTGATCTATCTGGAGATGATGGGGGGGGTCAATGCTCCTGCTCTGCGCCTTTGCCTGCATCTTGCCTGGCGGACCTGCCATGCCTTGCGTTCACTTCTCTTCTCCCTTGCACTTTTGTCACTTATTTTTTTTCTTTTTTTTGTCTGAATATCTTTGACATAGCCCCTTTTCCTTTTCTCTAGGTGTGCTGCTCTGCGCTCCGGATTTGCATCCCTGCGCTGTCTATAGATTATCTGCTTTTCAGCTGCAGTTAATTTAGCCATACCTGACAAAAGGTACAATAACAATGACAATAGGAAGTTGTGATCATAAAATGGGTACTAATGAGTTATACTTTATGCATAACAACTTCTTTAAAAGCTTTAATAAAGCTTAATACACAAGATAGTCACTGGTGTTACTGGTCGTCACTGGTGTTACCATGAGGAGAAGTAACACCAGTGACGGTAACACCAGTGACCATTTTCATGAAATGTGTATTTTACAAAATGGCAGCTACAGTACCTCAAACCACATGTTGCTAATCATGCTAAACTCACTAAAATATGTAATTTAATCCATTTGTATTATATATTTTTTACATTTCTCTTCTTAAAAAATAGGTTATACCAGTGACTCTAACTAAATGTCTCGTATGAAATTATGAGATAAATGATAAAATGTCCAACATTTGAAAAAAGACAGCAGACTGACAACATACCTTTCTTCACAGTTCTTCAGGAAGTAGGATGTAGGAAGTAGGAAGTGATGTCACAAGTCTTTGGATTTTTTCAGAATAGGGATTTCTGTTAAGCTGTAACACCAGTGACATGACACCAGGGGACAGCTATTTCCATTATATTATTTATAATATTTAGTTGCTATTTTATTTTTTTATGTTATCCACTTCATAAATGTGATAGTGGTGTATACATTATTGCATTTAAAATGAGAGAGAAATATATTTGTAAACTCTAAATATGCCCCTAAACCTCAATACATGACATTGGGGACAATCACTTTTCTTGTACTTGGAATTTCATATAATTGATTAAAAACAAATATTGCCCAATTCTTGGCTCACATAGGTTTAATTGTTCAAAGAAAATGTTACATTATTCAAATATATAAATTAAATGTGACTACAAAGTATGTTTAAAGTGTATGCTTTCTGCAAAGGCTGGGGACAGAAAAGTGTACGTTTCTGTAGAATGACTCATAATCTGAAGGTTGCATTAGGAGTGTAGTCTATCCTTGAATGATATAACATGGGAAACATTGTTAGCTTCATATATCAAGACCAATGTTTGATGTGCAGTAACAGGTGTGGTCATTATTCCTCACAGCTGGAGGCATACTCCTTGACGTGGATGTCCTCCTTTTCGGTTTAGGCCGATGTATAAATACTGTTGGCATCTGGCCTCAACCTCAAATTTCGATTTGTTGCCAATATATTGGTCGTCTTCAAAGTGTACCTCTGGGTAGGTAGGTTAGATCAGTTTCCCCTGCACACTTCAAATGTCATTGAAGAGTCATAATTCACTACACTTGGAAATATGATGCCCTTTAAAATGTTAATAAGTCATGTCACCTCTGTGAACATTACTTACATGACAGAGTTTTCTGCTGTTGTTGTCCTCTGTCAGACACAGGTTTTGTCTGTTGACCATTGCCATCCATCTCTTCCTTCGCTCTACGTCCTTAGGGAAGCCATACATCCGGAACCCCTTCTCGGATCGATTAGAGCACCCAAATGCTATGTATGACAACTGATCTATTAAAATGCAATATAAACAAAAGTGCCATAATATTTATTGTGCAAACATTTTAACATGAATATTGCTATGTCCTCTGTTCAGTCTGCTCCCAACTGTATTCTCTCCCCTTATTCACCACTGTTCCTATTCTCGCTCTGCTTCTTAGGGCCCAGGAAACAGATGAAGAGGATGTCCCTTTCACAAGGAACCTTCTTGTTTTTTTCAAATTGGTTAGGTCCCTAGATGCCCTAGACTCGAGTTCTGTATTGCTTTTTTGTAAATAGTTGCTTTTTTGTAAATAGTTGTTTGTAAATTGTTTTACACTTTAGATTCATCAAAATTGTGTTTTTTGGCTGAATGAATCTTTTTCTGTTGAACCCTAACCCTCTTTGTTCTCCTTCTCATTCATTTGACTTTGTTTTGTTCTGACACACATCACTTTTTCCATACACTGTTCTTAATACTTGTTCACACATTTGTTCGTCCCTTTTACTTTGTTCTTCCTGTTGTTCTTGTTCAAACACATATATCAATTGTTCATCCACTGTTGTGGTCAAATGATATTCATAGTCTTAACATGATCATGCTACCCATGCTAACATGAACACAAGCGTTTACCTCCAAACATGTAAAACGTATAAGTAATAGGCTACCAAGCTTTCCGTTGTCACCCTGCCTCTCCAAATGCAAAACTGTCAATGAAAAGTATGCAATAATGCAATTACAGCTGAAAAGGTACTTGGGTGTGTGTGTTTTTTTAATATATATATTTACCATTCAATAACGCAATCGCTGCTGTCTGTGTGTCCCACAGAAGAACATGACAGCGCAGCGCAACTATCCTACGGACGTGACTGCCCTGACAGTGACAGCAACATAGCCTGCTTGTGCTGCCACACTTTCCCCTCAAAATATCGTTAAATAACGAAACTTGTACATTTTGCCAATCCATACAAAGTGTAACCACATCATGTAAATATGAAAGCAATCTTTAAAAAATAACAGCGTTGGTTTAATCTATGACTAATTTGACCATGTTTGTGCTGTTTTTGCCATAGAGAAGCATTGCCACGGAAGTGCGTTTTGAACTATCCCGGCATACATAAACCACGTGACCGGCTGGCGACGACATCAAAGGGTGTCGTAACTCTTATCTCTCTATGGCTCTGAGTTGAGCTAATGAGGTGCCTAGACTTCAAAGGCTTCATTGTTCTGAATGAGAGATGAACCTCTTACATGTGAACGTTTTGTGGAAGAACCGTAACAGATATCTGTGACATTTCAAAACGAGAAGCATGTCAAGGAAGTTGAGTATCTGAAGTGTAATTTTTGTGTAGTTTCGGGTTAATAATGTGGCCTTTTTGGCAGTTTAACTAAAGGTGTGCGGCTGCTACCGTGAGGAAATATCTGCCTGAAATTACAATGGGCTTCAATGGAGGAATGTTGAAAGCTTTTGTCACTTCATGCCCTCAAGAGGCATTTTGTTTAATTATTTTTGCTTAATTATTTGTCATTTTTCAAGCTACGAGTTATTTTCCTACGTTCGTCAGGATAAATTGTGTAGGGTTTGGGAATTATGGCAGTTTTAAAAAAATATATGAAGGCAAATTTCAAGATGTTCTACCCTCTAGCTGTGCTGTGACATCACGCACTCTAGTTAATGTTAAAATGTGAATAAAACCTCTAAAACAAGGTCTGAAAAAATGTGAATATCTCTAAAAGTAAGAATCAGATTTAAAAGTTGTTGTACATGAATAATGTCAGAAAGATTTGTAACATTTTAAAGTTGGAATGAGGTTTCTGAGTGAAAGTATGAATGAACAGTTAGCAGTTGAATCGCATGAAGATTTGTTGAAGTCTGAAGATTTCCTCCATTGACTTAAATGTTAAAAATGTGATGTATTATGGGATGTATCTCTGGAATTATGAAAGTTTTGAATGAGAAAAGTAATAGCCATCGATTCCCGACCGAGCTGAACGTTTTGATGTTTGAACGTAGTTTCTGCGATGTTCAATGCGGGAGAAGAAGAGGGCCAAAATATCGGCAGAATAATAAAAATGTGTCCGTAGAAGAACAGTTAGTTGGAATGTTGTAAACAGCATTCCCACTAAATTAGGAGAAAACCCACATTTTTATATTATAGTTAATACCAACCTTGTGCCTCTTCGGGAGGTGCTAAACTTAAACATAAACGTTATCCTTTACTTTCTCCGTCTTTATATGTAGATTAATCTCCGCTCCTTTTCTCCGTCACGTTGTTTCCATAGCAACAACAACTTCCTGTCAACAGCATAAACTCGCTTTCAAAATAAAAGCATCTAAATAAAATAACACAGGAAGTTAACCTAAATTACATTTAAGACATATTCAACTGCAACGAAAGTAACAAAAACAATGTACTATCCTTTTCAGTTTCACACAACACAAACTGGGTTATTTACAATCGTTAAGCAACTCTTTTATTGCACTAGGTAACAGTAACAATAGGTTGTAGCATCAAACCTGTTCATGGACTTGCAGTGGTCCTCGCTTTTTTTATGTCTCTCCAACGAGTTACGCAGGTGCTTCCAGTCTACATATCCATCCCTCGTAAATGCACCTTCAGCTTCTGGGCTGGGGAAATGTCTGCACATTTCACAGAAAAGCGCGTCCCTACTTGCGCTGTATTCCACCCAGGAAAATCCACCTCAACCAGTTTTTACCGGAAATTAGTTCCGTTCAGAGGAAAAAACACATACAACATTAATACAACTCGATATTTCTTCACTTGAATGCTTGGATATTCTCAATGGGTGAATAAACAAATGTATAATAATAATTTAAATGAGTAAACTGGGCAGACGCACCCGGTGGAATCCAGGGGTCATGCGCTCCCTACATTTAATTTATATTTGAAATGTTCATTATTACAGTTTTGTTTTATATTTTATGTGAAGCACAACGTACCATGCTGTTATAATAATGCCAGTGGTGGCTGGTGCATTTTTCTCCAGGGGGGGCTTTACCAAAATGTAAGCAAATGTATACACAAACTCAAAACACATCTGTCAGGTTTGGGGAAAATAGGACTCAAGTGCAGTTAAAAACACAAAAATGTTTGGACAAAACGTCCAAGCTTTATTAAAAAAAGCCGAAGACAGGAAAAACAAGAAACTAATTAACAAAAACAAAACTGGGGAGCACGACAGACAGGAACAAACGTACAGACGGGAACAGGCAGGAGACATGGACAAGCATAGGCGAGCATAGGCGAGGCAGGGAACATGGACACAAAGAGACGACAGGTAGCATGGACATGTAGCATGGACATGAAACGACGACGAACAGACATGGAGCACAGGGGTAGAAGACTAAGGCAGCATTTCACTTCTCTTATTTCTCATTTCCTCGCTCCTCGGTCTCACCGGAAGTTGATTTGTCTGCGCCATCTTGAGTAGCGTCCCAATGGCCTTATTTTTGCGGGAGGACCGAGGAGCGATAATGGAGGAGCTATAATCGAGGAAACACCAGACCATCCTTCGATGAAATCCTCAGACACTCGCCCCGCCCCCCTTACTGTGTATCGATGCAGTGCATGCACTGATCTGATGCTTCTTGACATGAGAGCAGTTTCCCAGCGGAGTGAAGAAAACACATGAAACTCACGGGAGTCACTCCTCAGTTTATACCGTGTTTTGTTTCAATTCATGTTTCATTTAGTTACAAACATGTGATATATCTGAACAACAACGTGGTCAACAATCATTTTATTCATTTTTTGGAAACATTTTCATGATCGCTTTTTTCGTTTTACATTTTCATTTATTGTCATTTCCATTCAGTCATTAAGTGTTATTAAAATGTTAATGTGCTACATATGCACACAAACACACAAAGTGTGCAATCCAATGAATGTTAATCTAACTGGTTTTGATAGATAACATATCTCTTTTTCTTCTCAATTATTTCATTTATTTTGTGCACTCTAATCAATATTAATCAAACTATTGTTCGTTTATACATTTTAAGAATGGCGTTTATCTTTTTGAAAAATGAGTTCTTATTTATTTCATGTATTTGGGTCTACAACAGATGATACAAATGTTTGTGTCAGTAAATGTGTACTAACAGAGGCGGGGGTGTTTGTGAACACAACGGGGACAGAGCTGCTGTCAGACGATCAGCTGTGCCGCGTCATCACAAACGGACGTCACTTCACGTGACGCTCCGGAGGAAAGGATGTCCCATTTCTCTTAAAACTCATTTCCCTGCTTCTCGTGGTTTCCTTGCGTCTCTCCGCTTCCCTGGTGGGAGGGACTAGTCGTAGGGAAATGACGCAAGTGAGGGACGCAAGGAATCCATTTAACCGAAGTGAAACGCAGCCTAAATACACAGAAGGGTAATCACAGGAAAAGACACAGCTGGGCAGGGGAGGCAGAAATACAAGGGCAACAGGTGAACACAATCAGACAATCAGACACACCAGTGAAACTAGAGACAGGGAGGCAAACACAGAAAAGAAGTAAGACCAGACAAGACACAAGGAGGAAAACATTTCAAAATAAAAAGGTGGAAAATAAAAACATAAATCCAAAACCATGACAACATGTCATATTACAAGGCAGGGCTAGCTCAAAGGCACACAGCACTTGATACAGTCTATTATTTGAGTGCCTATTTTTGTCAACCACCTTATTATGCTTACTGATCCCTATCCTGTAGCCCTCATTGGACAACTGTGTTTACTTTCCTAAACATGGCTAGTCGCATAGCATCATCCATGTGGTTCATGCTTTTTAGTTTTTTCTGATATGTGTGTAGCCTACTGTTCTGTACTGTCTCAGTGTGAACATAGATTGACGGCCCATAGGGGCGCCGCCCCACCTCTTCCCACATTCTAGATTGTGATTAAAAAATATCTTTTTAAGCATTTTTAATGAAAAAGGTACATATTATATAGTTGGTGTCAGTTACATGTATAGTCTACGATAATATATTGATACAAATTGTTTTACGATGTCTAAAGTTACTGATAAGTCACGTGTTTCCTGCTTGGGACGCAGACATCTTTGGCCATTGACACTCGTTATAAGTGGTGCATGCGAAGTCCGCACCTCTTCAATGCAACAGATAGGAGCTGCTCGGTGTGCAGTTTGGTGCGAATAACGCTCTTTATCAGCCTTTGAAACTGAAAACACTTTGGGAGAAAAAAAAAGAATGAAAACAAATATATATATTTATAATCATAAGGTATCATAACCGGTCCGGAGGACCGAGGAGTCGAGGAGGGGGATTTGATGAAATGAGAAAGGGCCCTGGACGCGAGAGAAAATAATACTTCTAATAGTTGGTGTATCCCCGGCGTGATTTCGCTGCACCAGGACACAAACAAGCCAGCTATTCAACGGACACACGCTGCCGCCCACCAGACAACAAAGAGCTCAAATACACGGGGTGAGAAGGAACCAGTTACATCAAATTCTTCAATAGATTATGTAGGAACCATTAGATGTGTGAGTCTGGTGGAAGGCAGCAGGATCCTGAAAATAACTGTGCATTTAATGTTAAACAACCTAAAATTACAACATAGGCTACATATAATATGTGCGTTAGATGATATTCTACTAATAGTGTCTGACTGGCTTGCCATTTTGTTGCATAATAGTGTGAGAGTTCCTCGGACGACCATAGACTAATAGTTTTGATGGTCTCTAACTATTTGTATTGTTATTGTTAACTTGTTTGAAATTGTTCAGCATTTTGGAGTGTGTTTTGCTGTTATGCTACGCTAAAGGTTTAGCTACATAGAAGTCAGTTTTAATATAGCCACCTCTAGTGGATGAAGCTGAAAATTACGACAGCGCACAATTGTTGCACGTTACAGGAGTAGAAACTTATGAATACAACACATAACGCATTTTAGGCAGAATTACAATTATATGCTGAAGTTTAATTTCAAGTGTTATAGATGAACACATACTTCATCACACACATATAGGATAAGATTATCAGGTGGTTTCAAATGTTAAGATAAGGAACCTTACATAATAGTCTTTCAACCGAGACTGTAGAATGTTCAAACACCATTTTATTGAAGTTAACACAGTTTATGACATTTGCATAATTTCATACACTTCAGTACACACTGTACACAGCATATTTGGATTTTCACCATATTTCTATTTTTCATATTCCAAAGTCAAAACCATACACTATTAGTTTTTTATTTATTTAATTCTGTTTTTCCAAATTTTTAATTTGGTTTTTCCAATTTCTGTTTATTGTATTTGTTTTCCTGATTTTAAAGTTAAATTCTGATGACATAGGATACTTTTATAAAGAAAACAAAGGTACTATTCAGTGGATTAGTAATTCATCTTTGATAAACTTCCTCATTTCATCCAAGTATTTAAGAAACATGTCACTAAAAGACACCGAAGCTTGTAGGAACAAGACAAGGAGAAGGGAGGGGAAGCTTCCAGAGAAGGCAGGGCAGACACTTCCAACAATTCAAGCTCAGGAAGAACCAGAGAATGCAGGGCAGACACCTCAAACAGTTCAAACTCAGGTAGTGCCAGAGATTCAGGTGCAGAATCAACAAAGAGGTGGAGGAGGTTTCCGAGGAAGACAAAGAGGAAGAGGACATTTCCAAGGGAGTTATCGATCAACAGGAAAAGGTTTCCAAGATGAAGGATGCTTCATGTGTGGTCAGTACTCACATTGGTTTACCAGTTTAGCCCTGAGTCTGTTTTTCCAACCCAGTCTCATAAAAAAACGTGTAATAACTACGTTGGTCCACAACGTAGGACGTAGTATTTCTTCAAAAACGCCTCTGAAATTGTAGGATCCCTACGTTTTTTTTCAACATTCATTCCAATGGCTGGCGGCTATGTCACGTGATCTTCACATTTCTCCCTGCAGAAAAAAAAACATGGCCGACATTAGTTTTATTCACGGTGGAAAATGCCTATAAGGTTAGTTTGGCAATTAAAATGCCTTTTGATGTCATTTGATGCGAGAAAGATGAGTTGTTATTTCAGATTATGTGTGCAGTGGATGTACATGATCTTGAGTTTGCTAGTTATTACAAAGATTACTTCAAGAAATTGTGTCTATACAACGTTTTCATTGTTACCAAGGTGGTTGCTGGGGACGCTGCTATCGATATAATTTCTGTTATGTTGGGTAAAATGGTGTTATCTTTATTGCTACTCCCTTCCCTGTCAATGTATAGTGTTGGTCCACAGTGCAAACGTATTAGTTTAACAAAATCCGCATCTAAAATGGTGGCATAGTGTGGTGCCGAGAGATGGGAGTCGGAGGTAAAGGTACAAGCTAGACTTTTATCTAGCATCTCAAAACACATGTAAACAGCTTCGTGCCCGGGAAGCGAAGACCGGCGGAGACAGGAAGTCCGGCTCACTAAAATGTCTGTGCAGAACAATACCCCATAGATCCATGGGTGAATTATGTCAATCACCACAATAGATAAGTTATTTTCCCCTGTGCAATTCTTCATTTACTCAACAATAACACATAATTATCCTTGTGTTTATTTATTTGTTTGATTCGTAAACACAAGTTGGAGTCCGTCAGGACCGAGGGTCGGAGCAGCTCATTTGCTTTACAGCATATTACACCCGGAAGTAAGTATTCTCTCCGCTTCGCTTGACAAACCCCGTGATAGTCCTCAAGCTCTGTGATTGGAGAGTGTGCAGAGCGTCGAACAGCACTTGAAATGGTATGGAACCACGGCAGACTGTCCAAAACTGGATTTGAACGGGTCAACCGCGTCCATATATGCAGAGGTGTTTATTTGTAAATCATTTAGTATAATCACACAAATTCTGTGTTTTATATTTAATAATTCTGTGTTCTTTATTTATTGATTGTTCAATACCTGACAAGGCCGGAGCAACACACTCTCACTCCCTAAGCGCCCAATAGCGACGTTTGGTCAGTGTCCGTGGCGTCCAATTGTGACGCTCCTAGGCTCCTTCAGCGTCATAAAGGGACGCAAATAGCTTTCAACTGATTGCAATGTATTCCCATCTGCGTCGGGATTTGACGCTCATGGAAGCACGGCATTCGTTTATGTCGGCTGCTCTTAAAGGTAATGTGAGCGTCTATTCCCAGGAGTAAAGGATGGCAGAAGACACTACACTACCCAGAATCCCCAGCTATCGTTTGGACTACACCATGTGCTCTTGACAAACCCGTGATCGTCCTCAAGCTCTGTGATTGGAGAGTGTGCTCCGAGGGTTAAGCCGATTCTCGAACAGCACTTGAAATGGGATGGAACCACGGCAGACTGTCCAAAACTGGATTTGAACGGGTCCACCGCGTCCCCCCTCCCCCACCCCGTCCCCAGAACTACACATGCTGGCTATTCTGTTTCGCAACATGTTCTCTATGGCACGTCTCTACTGGGAGTTGTAGTTTTAGAAGACGTGTTCGTATTTCCCATAATAAGAAGTTGCCAGTATTAAACTGTGTACATCCCTGGAGGTTTAGGGGACAGGAAACACTCACATTTAAAACATATAATTAATAAATGGGTGAAAATTGCTTGTGCCCATTATGGGCAGTATTAATATATATACCCACATGCCAGCTAAGGTCAGAAGAGCTCTATTTAACAGCTGGTCTTATGTGTGTGACCCCTGTGATAACATTACATTACATTAATTGATAAGCCTGAAACATGCACTTGTCAAGGTTCAGAGGCACATTTTGCAAATATGGCAGTTGCCATCAATCAGCTTAAGATAAGATATACTTTATTGATCCCAAGTTGGAACATTTACGTTACATCAGCATGTGTAACAGTTAAATATGCAGTTGTGTTTATTTGAAAATCATTTAGTATAATCACATACATTCTGTGTTCTTTATTTATTGATTGTTCAATACCTGACAAGGCCGGAGATGAAATATCTACATACATCTTATAAGAGTATAATACATTATGTATAATATCAGTTAAAATAAGTGCTTCAACATAGTTAACATTGCTGGAGGTATGCACAAATATTGATAGATGTCTTGTAATGCACTATTGAGGAACCTGCAACCCAAGTTTTTCATTAACTACACCACAGTTGTGTAGGCCTATATGATATGTCAATAAACCTTAGAAAATCTTGAAATCTTTAAAGGGATGTGCAAAATAGTCATTACATACAGTCTTTAATTAACAATTAGTAGAGAATAACGAGTAATGAATATACTTTATAGGGATCGTATTAATATCAAATAATAAAAATATTGAAATTCAATAACATGCTTTAACCACCAGGTGTCCCTTTATATCATCTGTGCACCTTTATGGTGTAAATACAGCCTATCTACCAATTGGATCAAATATAAAAGTGAGCCGAATTAGTGTTGATACTGCAAGGAGACGTATTGTGTGAAAAGAAATGTAAGATGTTGTTTAATGGCTGATATATTTATGATCCACGTCACGTTTTCAGTTCCTCATGTTTGTCTTCTCATCAGGGCTCTATAAATACAGAACTACGGCAGATATGTAATATGTAATGCAGCCGAACCGTGTATTACAATGCCGTTATGTGATGACTTTCAAAGAGAAAAGCAAGCACACTCGGAATAAGGTATTATTATTATTTTGGTCTGTTTCCGGTATTTGTTAATGACGATGTGCTCTGAGATGTGAGACTGGAATTGTACTGGGGGGAAATAACGTAGGCTTTCTTTAGATGCGGATTTTGGTAAACTAATATGTTTAGGCTGTGGACCAACACTATACATTGACGGGGAAGGGAGTAGCAATAAAGATAACACCATTAAACAGTTACACAACATAACAGAAATAATATCGATAGCAGCGTCCCTAGCAACCACCTTGGTAACAATGAAAACGTCGCGATTTCCTGAAGTAATCTTCGTAATAACTAGCAAACTAAAGATCATGTACATCCACTGCACACATAATCTGAAATAACAACTCATATTTCTCGCATCAAATGACATCAAAACGCATTTTAATGGCCAAACTTTAAAATAGGCATTTTCTACTGAATAAAACGAATTTCGGCCATGTTTTATTTTTCTGCAGGGAGAAATTTGAAGATCACGTGACATAGACGCCAGCCATCAGAATGAATAGTGAAAAAAACGGGGTTTGTCAAAACGATAACTGGGGATTCTGGGTAGTGTAGTGTCTTCTGCCATCCTTTACTCAGAAAACATATTTGTTTCTCCGAATCGAAGGGGAAAAATACAAAAGCATTGCACACAATTTAAACCAATCAATGTTGTGTAATTAAAAAGGATAATCTGGTGTTTTTTAGTCGATGAGTAGTGCAGATATCCCTGTAAAATCAATCGACAGTAAGAGGAGTACTTACTTCCGGGTGTAAAATTCTCCGTTATCCAATGGGAATGGATGCTCACATTGCCTTTAAGGGCAGCCGGCATAAACGAATGCCGTGCTTCCATGAGCGTCAAATCCCGACGCAGATGGGAATACATTGCAATCAGTTGAAAGCTATTTGCGTCCCTTTATGACGCTGAAGGAGCCTAGGAGCGTCACAATTGGACGCCACGGACACTGACCAAACGTCGCTATTGGACGCTTAGGGAGTGAGAGTGTGTTGGCCGGAGATGAAAAACTTGGGTCACAGGGTCCTCAACAGTTTAAAAAAAGATTTCCCGTAACACCGTTTGAAACCTTTTAGACGCGGATATGTGCTCGAGCTGTTTGGCTTCTTATGTTGGAGGCTGGCCTCCTTGTCTCTGTCCTTCGTGCTCGGGTTGCCCTGTCTGCTTCGCCTATTCACATATTGAAGACATCTTTCAATATGTGTACCTCCACCATTACATTGTCATATTCTGCACATTTCTTATACTATCTACATACATCTTATAAGAGTATAATACATATGTATAATATCAGTTAAAATAAGTGCTTCAACATAGTTAACATTGCTGTAGGTATACACAAAGTTTTTCATTCAGTGCAGAACTACACCACAGTTGTGTAGGCCTATATGATATGTCAATAAACCTTAGAAAATCTTGAAATCTTGAAGGGGATGTGCAAAATAGTCATTATATACAGTCTTTACTTAACTATTAGTAGAGAATAACGAGTAATGAATATACTTTATAGGGATTCTATTAATATCTAATAATAAAAATAATGAAATTCAATAACATGCTTTAACCACTAGGTGTCCCTTTATATCAGCTGTGCACCTTTATGGTGTAAATACCTATCTACCAATTGGATCAAATATAAAAGTCCGCCGAATTAGTGTTGATACTGCAAGGAGACGTATTGTGTGAAAAGAAATGTAAGATGTTGTTTAATTGTTGATATATTTATGATCCACGTCACGTTTCCAGTTCCGCTTTAGGAATCCAAAGTACAACATATAATAAGTACCCTGTATCAAGATTGATGCAAAACACGTGACATTTGACCTTTTTAGAGAGGTTTAGCAAAAATAAACTCCACCTCTGAGGTGATTTGGGTGGAAATGGGGGGTTTTACCGTTTCTCTGGAACCCATTGGTCGATTTTGGTGATTGACATCTCTTTCTGACAGTTAGAGCCAATAGAATCGAAGGGGAGTCTCCCCACTCACACACAGTCTAAAACATAAAGGTGTGGGCTTCGCGCACACAGTTTTGCACCAGAGTGAAGCTGTCTCTACTGTAGGTCTGACATCTGGAAACGAAAAAGCAGGTTTATTGCTTTTGGATTATCAGAAATAACTTCAAAGGGACACAGACACATTGGATTAACCGATGGATTAACTTCAGCAGCGTTTTTATCGTTTTAATGCCATTGAAGACCACTTTTGACCAGACTACGACACAGGTGAGCCATGTTAGCGTTTTTAGCTACCTAGCGCCACATGGAAATGTGTTGTATTATCTGTATGTGTTCTATGGACAGAGTTAATACATAAATGCTTGTTGGATGCAAATGCTAGCACAGATTAGATAGATTCTGATACTTTGCCTGGGAAGGTATTTAAAAGGGTTTGATGACAAAATCAATATCTGAATAGATACATTCTTATTTTAAGTCATGGTGTTTATTTCAAATATATTGAAAACATGAATATATATACACGTGTTTATATTGAAGACAGAAAAGAGCATTAACAATTGTGTGTGCCAAATGAATAATACATTCTGGCAAGACCCACCAAACGAGCAGCTAAGAATTTGGTTGTTTATCAACTGTTTTGCAGGAATTGTCACGGTCGAGTGAAGGAAGCAGGACCCAAATGCAGATAACTCTTGAGAAACCCTTTATTTCAAGGATACAAAAAACACGGAACACTCACCGGTGAATTCCGTCACCAACAAACAATGACCCCACACTGACCACCGAAAGAGACAAGACTAAATACAAGAAGGGGTAATCATGACAACGAGAAACAGCCGGGCAGGGGAGGAGAAACACAAGGACAACAGGTGAACACAATCGGGTAATCAGGGAGGGAAACAGACAGAAAGCAGACAGGCAGGAAACGGGGGTGAACACTTTACACAATAAGACAGGAAACCCAAAGACAAGAAAAACACCAACACAGACAAAACTACAAACGTGACATAACATGTGAATTGTGACAGAACCCCCCCCTCAAGGGACGGATTCCAGACGTCCCTAAAAACAAAAACACCAAAGTCCAAAACCCCAAGCAGGGTGGGCGGAGGGGGTCCGGAGGACGGGTCTTGGGCTGACAGCCCAGGAACACAGCGGAGGACCAGGAAGGGGTCTCGGGCGGACGGCCCGGGGGGCAAGATACAGTCCAAAAAGGGGGATTCGAGCGGACTGCCCGGGGACAAGGCAGAGAACCAGGAAGGGGTCTCGGGCGGACAGCCCGGGGTAAAAACAGAGTCCAAGGTGGGGACCATGGAGGACCGAAGGCAGCGGCAGGAAGAGTCAGGGGGCCGGGCTCGAGAGCGAAGACCGCGGCTCTCAGGGGGCCGGGCTCGAGCCGGTGTCGACCGGACAGGATCAGGAGGCCGGGCAGGAAAGCACTGACGGAAAAAGGCCGGGAGTTGGCAGGAACCCCGGCGGGACTGGTGATGGACATGGGGCTGGGAGGGCCCCCGGTAGAACCTCCAACGGCACGGGATATAGGATTGGCAGGACCTCCAACGGGAAAGGAGAAAGGGTTGGCAGGACCCCCGGCAGGGGAGTAGACGGCGGGACCTCCAACGGCACCGGACACAGGGTTGGCAGGACCCCCGGCAGGGGAGTAGACGGCGGGACCTCCAACGGCACAGGACACAGGGTTGGAAGGACCCCCGGCAGGGGAGTAGACGGCGGGACCTCCAACGGCACAGGACACAGGGTTGGCAGGACCCCCGGCAGGGGAGTAGACGGCGGGACCTCCAACGGCACAGGACACAGGGTTGGAAGGACCCCCGGCAGGGGAGTAGACGGCGGGACCTCCAACGGCACAGGACACAGGGTTGGCAGGACCCCCGGCAGAAGAGTATTCTGCGGGACCTCCAACGGGACAGGAGAAAGGGTTGGCAGGACCCCCGGCAGGGGAGTAGACGGCGGGACCTCCAACGACACAGGACACAGGGTTGGCAGGACCCCCGGCAGGGGAGTAGACGGCGGGACCTCCAACGGCACAGGACACAGGGTTGGCAGGACCCCCGGCAAAAGAGTATTCTGCGGGACCTCCAACGGGACAGGAGAAAGGGTTGGCAGGACCCCCGGCAGGGGAGTAGACGGTGGGACCTCCAACGACACAGGACACAGGGTTGGCAGGACCCCCAGCGGAACCTCCAACAACACTTGCGTAGGGGCTTGAATTGGGACTGGAGAGGGAACTCGAGCAGAGACTTGAGAGGGGACTCGAGAGGAGACTGGAGAGGGGACTCCAGAGGGGACTAGAGAAGGGAACACGAGAGGGGACTTGAGAGGGGAACTAGAGAGGGGACTCGAGGAGGGACCAGAGGAGGGAACTCGAGAGGGAACTCGAGATGGAAACAGAGAGGGAACTCGAGAAGGGACTACAGAGGGGACTCGAGGAGGGACTAGAGGAGGGCCTAACGGAGGGAACTCGAGAGGGAACTGGAGATGGAAACAGAGAGGGGACTCGAGAAGGGACTACAGAGGGGACTAGAGGAGGGACTAGAGGAGTAACTAGAGAAGGGAACTCGAGAGGGAACTCGAGAGGGAAACTAGAGAGGGGACTCGAGGAGGAACCAGAGGAGGGAACCCGAGATGGGACCGTGGCAGCCGGGACCAGATCCGGGTCTCGAACCAAGGCAGCTGGGGTCGGGACCATGGCTGCTGGGACCAGAACTGGGGCTGAAACCCTGGCTGCAGGGACCGGAATTGCAGCCAGAAACAAGGCTGCTGAAGCCAGAATCCTGTCTAGAAGCTCCAGCTTCGACGCTGGAAACACGGCCGTATAGGGCGCTCCCGGAGCCGGAAACATAGCTGCGGGAGCCTGCACTGGGGCAGGAACCATGGCTGCTGGGGCCGGGACTGGAACCGTGGTTGCTGGGGCCGAAACCGTGGCTGCTGGGTCCATTTTTGGTGGGGTCATTCTGTCACGGTCGAGTGAAGGAAGCAGGACCCAAATGCAGATAACTCTTGAGAAACCCTTTATTTCAAGGATACAAAAAACACGGAACACTCACCGGTGAATTCCGTCACCAACAAACAATGACCCCACACTGAACACCGAAAGAGACAAGACTAAATACAAGAAGGGGTAATCATGACAACGAGAAACAGCCGGGCAGGGGAGGAGAAACACAAGGACAACAGGTGAACACAATCGGGTAATCAGGGAGGGAAACAGACAGAAAGCAGACAGGCAGGAAACGGGGGTGAACACTTAACACAATAAGACAGGAAACCCAAAGACAAGAAAAACACCAACACAGACAAAACTACAAATGTGACATAACATGTGAATTGTGACAGGAATATTATCTGTCATCGCGCCCTGCATAGCGAGGCCTGTTACAAATGCATGCCAGCACACCCACAACCGGAAGCTGGGTTGTAGCTCTCACAAGCAGTAGATTGAGGATTGGAGAATGGTCGAAACACACACACACACACACACGCACACGCACACGCACACGCACACACACACACAGTTAGTATGTTTTATTATTGCATGATGTTGGAAATAAGTGTGGATTGTATTTTGCCCTCTATATCTATAAATAAAATCAATCAATGAGTCACTGAAGGGAAAGCCAAAGTTGAACGTGCCGCTGTTCTGTTCGTAGTGTGTGTATACACTGTGAGAGTTGCTGCTTTCCACAGCTTCTGTTCCCAGAGGAGCACTTTGACAGCGTCACTGTTTCCTCTGTGCACACTCATTTCCTGTTGGCAACATCTCGGTCAGCATGCTGGGACAGAGAGTGTTTGCATTTGATGCTGATACTGTTCCATGAGGTGATTTCAGACACACCTGAACTATGTTAAATGCTGATACTGTTCCATGAGGTGATTTCAGACACACCTGAACTATGTGAAAAGCTAAAAGATTCTGACCTTGAGAAAAGGGGGTCAAACCAGAAGCCTCAGGGGATTGAAGCTAATGTGCTGTGTAGTTCAATCTCAGCTGAAAGGAATACACAAATCCCCACTCTGTTTATCTGGTGTTGTTTTCCTGTGGCAGAAAGTATTTTTCAGAACCAAATTATTGGTGAAGGAATGTAACAGCTTTTAGACATGGTGGCCATATTTTAATTGTTAATTAGTTGTTGTTGATGGTGGATTTGTTGGCATTGAAAAGTATGTCCATAACTTAGTAAATATGCTTGTTTTGGGTATATTGAAAACGTCCCCTTTTTTCCAGTCTGCTGACTGCATGTATTGGCAATGAGTCAGAGGAATGTTGGAGCAGCTCTGTCGCATTTCCTGGTCACCAAAACCACTGAAATGCTGCTGTTTCATTTAACAGGCGGCTGCCCACAGCTGCTAAAGAAGAAATATGTATCTTGTTTATCCCAAGACTTCTTTCACATTACTGGATAATGGTGGGTTACGTATTGTAACCTTAGTTCTATAAGCACAGGCGGAGCCCTCTACTGGACTCTATAGGTACTACTCTCATCAATGATACGTAAGCGTTCACACACTGAAGTTGTATAAACGTAGCCGGGCAAGCCTACCTCAATGCGCATACAGGCTCACAGTATAAGGCGGCTACGCCTCCTGACTGCCATCCTACACCCTCTTCAGCGAGCAGCATAGGAAAGACAGGGCCCCTAGGTAGAGGGCTACTGTGCTTATAGGATTAGGGTTACAATACGTAACCCACCGTTCTATCTCACACAAGCTCTGCCCTCTACTGGACTCTATGGGTACATAGAGTGGATACATGCCCTGTCGTCCTACAACATCGACCCACCACACTGCCCCTGACCGGCCTTTGGTTAACAGCCACCGCACCCCAACTTCCTATCATCCCCTTGTGACCGTGGAGAAGTCGGGGCCGCAGCTTACTTGGCTGGGTAGAACCTAATTGGTCTGAATAAGCCCATAGCTCTACCCTGCAGGTGACTATACACTGCGCACTACGTTTACCAGGTCCCTAAGGAGCATGGGGAGAACGTAAGTGTACTATGTCCCCCACACTCACACACGCTTACCTCGTGTAGAGTGTGCATGGACCCTAGTGGGGAAGTCCTCCAGCCATGTATGGGGCTTACTGCGCACCATTTCCCGGGTCCCTAAGGAGCATGGGGAAACATAAGTGCATTATGTCCAGGGGGGTCAGATACAGCTTATTGACCCACAGCCTCCCTCCCTTCACCAGTCCTGTGTTGCCCCAGCGAGCACAGACGATGAAAAGAAGATAAAACCTTATGAAGGGGCCTGGCGTAGACCAAGATGCCGCCATTTCTTGGACAGAGCTTTACCAGCCACGCCGCCCCCAAAGCACAATAACCCGCCCAGCTGGGATGGCGAACGTTTGTGGCATCGCCTCGGCCATATCCTGGTCTCCCACGTCTACCACCTCGAGCTGATCTTTGGGGTGGTCTGGTCCCAGGCACTCGAAACAGAGCTGTTGGGGATCGGCGCCCGCTATTAAGCTGGGCATGAGGGACAGGCACGGGTTTCCTGCAGAGGCGACTTCATTTGCTTGCCTTGAGGTAAGATACTTTTTATTTGTTTTTTTCGAATGCTTATCTGGTCAGGTGTTGTCTCGCTCGCTGAAAAGAAAAGGATAACAGTCAGGAGGCGTAGCCGCCTTATATACTGTTAGCAGTGGCGAACCGTGTCTATCACAACTGGACCTTCTGTAGACACACACACCCCCCCTGCGGCATTATAATGTCTGTCTTTTCACTGAATTGTCGTCTTGAAAAGGGTACTCACAACAATTCCGCAACTACTTCATCTTCACCTGTTGCACTTGTCGCTCTCACTCAGTGCAACGGCCAGGGCATTCGATCAAGGATATAGAATACCTTGGTTGAAGGATATTCTACCCAGAGCACAGAACAAGATCTGATTGGTTGCTTTCTTTTCTAACACAACACCACTGAAATGCGTAGTGCATGGTCCGAGAAGGACAAACAAATCAACGTAACACTGTAATATTACAGATCAACAACACAGATACCATTCTCATTTATTCATTATATACATTTTATTTATAGAATTAAATCGATTTTTTTTTATCTGAGTGTTCCAGGGTATTCTCTGAATACCTTGAAGGCCCTGACGGTTCGCCACTGACTGTTAGGCTGCGCGCACATTCAGGTAGGCTCACCCTGATCGGCCAGCTAAGTTTATACAACTTCAGTGTGTGAACGCTCGCGTATCATTGATGAGAGTCGTACCCATATAGTCCAGTAGATGGCGGAGCCTGTGTGAGATAGAACATAAAGCTAAACGTCTACATCCCTTGACTTGTTTGTAGTACAACATAGTATCATGCTCAAAACACAGTCAGCAGCAACACTAATCATTCTAACAACGCACACTAAGTTACAATACGCTATAACTCTGAGTGATTATATTGCAGTTTATTTATGGAGTGCCTGTCCTCCAGCAGCTCTTGGGTTCATAAATGAATGACTGAGCGACTCCTGGAACTGGGTATGTGCTTAATTTGAAGTTCAGGACCCTGTCACACATGCTGGCACTCCCTCTGCAGTAATGTGGACAGCACAGTGCATCCAAAACTAACAGCACACAGTGAAAGTCCCTCTGACGACACTGTAAACACTCCTGCCCTCCAGCAACACACTCCGGTTTACAGCCTTCATCATCCTCCACAGCAGAGCTAACCTGATACCTTTTGTTCAAGTACAATTCACCCGCTTTTATACACCTCTGCCAGGCAGGTGTTCTATTGTACATCGTATTACACTTCGTACCTTTGATGACACAAAGAGTAGTGTTGTAGTCAAGACCACCTTAACCAAGACCAAGTCATGACCAAGACCGGAGTGTACCAAGACAAAGACTCTAAGAGGTCGAGGCCGAGTCAAGACCAAGACCAAGGCGGGGCGAGACCGAATCCAGACCGGATCCAGACTGCTGTGAATCCAACACAACATAATACCCTTTCTGTATTAGTATAGTCAATAGTCAATTTGATCCGAAAGATCCACATCATCATAAAAATACCCACATACAAACTGTAAGATATAAATTCAACTTCATCATACATATTGAAAAATATTATTTTCATTTAAGACGAGACACCCCAGGTGAATGGGGTAATTTTTGTTAACTTAAAGATATCAGTTAGACATTTCTCCAGTTAATTACATACAATAAGGCAATTGTTTTTTGTATTACAAGTTTTATGAAATAGCATGATGAAATATGCAAATGAGCCATTCTCTCAATAGTGCGAATGCTGTTTACACCATTCCACTGTAGTTCTTCCAATCTTTATTCTTCCCCTTAAACTTATTATTTCAGCCAATACTTTGGCACTCCATAACTTCAGCTTATTTTCAGCTACAGAAACCATTCAAATATTAAACTATTCAGCCTTTTTAAAAATATTTCATACTCTTTGAAATATTCAGCTTTCAGTCAATGGGAGATGCCTTCAAATCCTGTTTTCCTACACCTTGCGCCAAATGCTACTCCTTCCACATACTTTCAGCCAGACACTTCATTCTAACTTTCAAATGATCACAAGACCTTTAGCTATAAAACTTGTATAAAAGATTGTTGATATCTTTGATACTGTTTGAGATATTAATCTCATATTAAGAAAATATATTAAACAAAATGCCTCTTCAGTGACAAAAAGTCCAGCTAGCTCCCAATTGATTCCCATGTTAAATTGTTCCGGATATTTCTTCAGAGCAGGGAGAAGTACACTTTAGACAAACTGCTCCCATCTCCACATTTTACACACAAAACCCCCCAAAAAAACATATTTCAGTTCATTGGGGTTCCCTGATGCTCACGGTCTGCTCATTTTCTTTTAAAGGAGCCATAGTTTTTGAACGGGTGGCAACATGGTCAGATATACTCCTCAATGCATTCTTATGGGACTCAGTGCTGCAATTGGTTGTCATGGTGTTGCTGGCCAGATTGGAGCCACACACACACACACACACACACACACACACACACACGCACACGCACACGCACACGCACACAGACACGTGAGTGACATCATCAGAGCAGACACCATGGAAACCTCTGATCTCTGGGTTTACACACACAGGTGTTTGTAAACATTCAATCACTACTACTTACATTTACCATCTTTATGTTACTCCTTCAGCCTAATTTCAGCTGCAGGAACCATTCAAATATCAAACTATTCAGCCTTTTCAACACATGATGGGAAACTTTCAACTTTTTCAAAATATGTTTAGCTTTTTAAAGTCTTTTAAAAACATGGAAGTTATTGCAATGCATTTGAGCTGTAACAATTAACACACACACACACACACACACACACACACACACACACACACACACACACACACACACTCTCAAACACAGACCAACTCTCTCTCTCTCTCCATAGTTTTTGAACAGGTGGCAAAATGGTCAGATATACAAGTCAATGCATTCTTATGGGACGCAGTGCTGCAGTTGGTTGTCTCTGATCTCTGGACACACACACACACACACACACACACACACACACACACACACACACACACTCTCTCTCTCTCTGACACACACACACACACACACACACTCTCTCTCTCTCTCTGACACACACACACACACACACACACACACACTCTCTCTCTCTCTGACACACACACACTCTCTCTCTCTCTCTGACACACACACACACACACACACACACACACACACACACACACACACACACACACACACACACACACACACACACACAGACACACAGGTGTTCTGACTTTAACAGACTGTCTCAGCCTATTCTGTTCTGTCTGATGGAGACTTCATACTGACTTCAATAGGTTCCACATGTTTTAAACATTATTGGTGACGTATGGTTTTAGTGGAAAAGTTTGCAGTCAAAATATTCTGCTGCTTTCCCAAGCCTTTTTACTTTCTTTTCTCATCTTAATACAAATGCATTCACTACTACTTACATCTGATATTTAACTCCTTCAGCCTTTTTCCAGCTGCAGAACCCATTCCACTATTACATTATTCAGCTATTTCAGGACATCGAGGCTATACATGTTGTTGTTTATACCTTTTTTAAACCTTTTCTTTGAAATATTAAGCTTTTTCTGCATTTTTTTTTGCTAAAAGCAGCTGCCATTCAGCTAATAACACATTCAGCGTTTTCTGCATTTCCAGCTAAATTCAGCCATAAATGTTCACAGTTTACATTCGCACGCATTTTCTGCAGGAAATGCATTTTCTAGTTAAATATGCGCCTATTTTAACACATTTCAGGAACCGAAATCTGAACTTTGGATAAAGCCAGGTTCAAAATTATTGTTCCATGTTGTAGTCATATTCGTATCTAAGGCTTTTACAGAAGGGATATTGGATATCTGTTTTTATCACTCCATAAATCAGAAAATACTGCCAACAGCCCTAAAATATCAATTTTCGCCATGTTTTTAGGTATACAATGTTGTACAATGCAGGCTATGAATGATATATGAACAAACCCTTCTCTAAAAGCCTTCATGATATTGATAGGAATATAACTGGAAGGTTTGGTGTATGTAAGTGCAACTGAAGTGGACATTTCGGACTCAGAGTAGGAGAAAAAACTCATTTTGAGAAAACGACCTTTAAAGATTGCAGTGAGGCGCTAGGTGAACCCTCCTGTTCTTTGGATGACAGCTTGCACCTCGACGCACTCCGTGAAGCTATTTCATGTTCAGGGTCATTTGTTTTTTGTATAATCTTGCTTCGTGCAAGTGACAATTGTTGTCGTCTTCTCTGTGAACTTTTTTGTCGCCGTTCTTTTGCCATTTTGAGATTTAAATTTCTAGTGTAATGCTAACCAGGAAGTGTTTTAGCACAACACGTGACGCATCTGAACGAATCACGTTGTCAGAAATTGACACCAGCCAATGAGATTTCGTTTCTTGGTTTAAGACCCCTTTGTACTTTCACAATTGGTTGCTGATACAAAGGAAATGACCATATTTGGATCCGATGAGATTGTGCAGGAGAGACACAGCTTTCCAGCGATATCTCTGATGACATGGTGCACACAGTGGTGGCGGTACTTTATGTTACGTTAGAATGCTAACTTTTGGTGAATTTAGGAGAAATCTACAGACGCAAATAGACAAACAGTGGCGGCTGGCATGCCCGGCACCGTGGGAGGCCCAGGCCCTCCCATTTGACATACCTGCCCTCCCCCAATAAACACGTTTTTTATTATTTATAAAAATTAAAAAATATATATATTTTATTTTTTTAATTATAAATAAACTTTGAACTTTTATGCTACGATGTATGTGATGTCAGATCGCAGGCTATGTCAAATAAATGCATGTGTCTGTTGTGATTTGTGATTCGTCCCCATTTAGACCAATCACAGCGTCACACTCTGCCGCCTATTCTGGATTTGTTTATTGTGCATTCTGTAGACTCCCATTTATGTTTGAATGACAAAATGGACGTCAGAAATTGGCTCAAAAGGTCTGAGGATTTATTAAAACTAAATAGCGATGAAAGAACTGCAGCCGATGCAGCTGCTGGTGACCTGCACCTGCCGCTGCAGCTGCACGCCTGAATGTCACGAGCTTGACCTCGGCAAACCCCGGGGCTGAGTTAGCGATGACTGGATCGTTATCAAGGAGATTGTTTTCAGGAAAGAAGCGCACTTTTGCCGCTGCATGGTACACAACAGACCATGGGTTGAAGATTTGTTAAAAGCAGACGCAGCCTTTGTTTCCCCTGTAGACAGTTTAAAGTGAATACGTTTTTGCGACTGGAAACACGCATTACAGACTGATGAGGACTGCTCAGGCATGCCGCATCAAAAGAACACATTTGATGTGAGTGAGAGAGAGAGAGAGAGAGAGAGAGAGAGAGAGAGAGAGAGAGAGAGAGAGAGAGAGAGAGAGAGAGAGAGAGAGAGGAGAGAGAGAGAGAGAGAGAGAGAGAGAGAGAGAGAGAGAGAGAGAGAGAGAGGAGAGAGAGAGAGAGAGAGAGAGAGAGGAGAGAGAGAGAGAGAGAGAGAGAGAGAGAGAGAGAGAGATGCAGATCAGCTGCACGGAGCCGTTATTACGTCGGCTGTCGTTGATATTATAACTTCTTTAGCCGTCACCCACTCCTCTCAGAGGTGACTCGTTCACTCCACAGAGTGCATAGGAACATGAACCATGCCCAAGGCGGCTAAACAGCTCATCGTCTCCGTCTCTATTCCTCTGAGTGCAGCGATGAGGAAGCTGCCATCCGTAACCAGTGTGCCTTGCTCGTGATGTACCAGTGTCTGTGCTGCCACGCACACAATGTTTCAAAGTGGTTGCTATGTTGCCCTTTATTTGTGTATGTTTGCGATAAGTGTGCGTCTTTACGCAATGCTGTTGGCCTCGCTGTTTAATATATGTTGTGCCGCAGGCCCGCAGCACGTGACGGTTTTGTGTGCCCTCCCATGAAAATCATATGCCCTCCCTTTAGATTTGTTCTGGTGCCGGGTCTGGCCGCTGGTGGAAAATATTTTTGGTGGGGCTATGGAAATAAGGACCAAACCATACTAGGGCGGTCCGGGGGGATCCGGAAGACATTTTGTGAGAAATGACCCCTTAAATTATGACTTATGGTGATGTTAGAGGGGAGGGGGGGACAAATTGAGGATTACAAATATCCATAATCTTCAGTGTGGTTAGCTATGAATCTTCCAGAACTGTGCAGTAGGCCCACAGAAACTGCAGAACACTGGTGCTTTGGGAACACTCAAATGATTTAATTCCCATTTAAAATCAGGAGACTAAATACGAAGTGTGTGTGTGTGTGTGTGTGTGTGTGTGTGTGTGTGTGTGTGTGTGTGTGTGTGTGTGTGTGTGTGTGTGTGTGTGTGTGTGTGTGTGTGTGTGTGTGTGTGTGTGTGTGTGTGTGTGTGTGTGTGTGTGTGTGTGTGTGTGTGTGTGTGTGTGTGTGTGTGTGTGGCCAACCCTCCCGATTTTCATTGCCCTCTCCCGGTTTCCTCCCGGGGTCATATTTCTCCCGATCTCTGACAAAATCAGATTTACTCACGACTGTTTCCACTCGGACTTTAATACAGCTACACCATTGTTTGGTTTCCATGGTAGCGCGTCTCTTTAGCAGTGCGCACAACTCAAAGTTTGAGAGGGTGAGGAAGATGAAAACTGAACAAGAATCGACAGCTCCACCCTCTGCTCACTCCTTTCCTGTAAGACACAGGTCCAACCACATGCTCCATGGTGCTACAGGCATTGCCCTTACAACTACAATGAGCATATACATGTTAATCTACAGCTCCAGCCATCCACTAGCACCGGAGTCTCCACCTGCAGACGCAGCTATCCTCGACAACTACTGTAGCGTCACCTTGGATACGAGTCCAAACAACTCACAGACACACAGGCCAGGGCATTGACAGGGCGCCCTTTGAGCATCAGATCTGACGACGCTGATTGGCTGAAATTATGTTTCGGCGGCATAGTATACAGCAGAGCAGTAACAACCGGATGATGGTGCAGGCAAACGAACCAGAGGAAAGCAGGCAGAAGGTGGGTCAGGGCGCAGGCGAGGCAGGCAACGCAAGTACAGGCAGGGTCAAACAGCAGGCAGAATAGTATTAGTCGAAGGACAGGCAAGAGCAGGCAGGTCAGGGACAGACAGGGTCAAAACCGGGTAAGCAATCTGGGAACAAATGCGGGAAAGACTTGGATGAAGGGGAAGTACGATCTGGCAACGGGTGTGTGTCTGGTGAGGGTTTAAATACTGGCAGTGTGACTAATGGGCACAGTAGAGAAAGTGAGTGAGCAAAGAAGTGTGTGTGGTTAACAGGTGAGTTAGGTGAATGGAACACTACTAGGTGAATGGGACTGAGTAAGTGAGCATACTGTGACAGAACTGCAGGTCACTATACTTCCATCCCTGCGTCCCTCACTTGCGGAAACCACAAGAAGGGAGAGGAAGCCAGGAAGAGCAATGGGACGTCCTTTCCTTGAAGCGTCACGTGAAGCGACGTCCGTTTGTGACGCCGACACAGCTGATCGCAACCCCCACCAAATCACGTAATTCATGGCTCAGCTGTGACTGAATGGAAATGACAATAAATACAAATGTAAAACAAAAAAATTGTTCTTGCTGACAGACATTAAATCAATCTCTCTTTTATTTATCTTCATAATACAAATGTATTGGAAATTATGAAAATGTTTTCCAATAACGGAATAAAATGATTTGTGTCCACTTTGTTGTAGAGATATATCGCCTCTGCAGGAAACCCGTGCCTGTCCCTCATGCCCAGCTTAATAGCGGGCGCCGATATATCACATATGTTTAACTAGATGATAGGCAAGTCAAGTTTATTTAAATAGCACCTTTCAACACAAGGCAATTCAAAGTGCTTCACAAAAATGAAAGACATTAAGAGCATTAAGAAACGGCATTTAAAAACACTCATTTAAAAGCATAGATAATAAAACATGAATAACAAAGGTACACGAATAAAGGTTACAGTGCAGTGTGAGATACACACATCTGAAATGTTTAAGTCTGACTCAATCATTGCTAATTTTTTTGCAGAAATAGTTTTCTGTGACCTCACTTTCTTTCATCTGTCTTTTTTAACTTATCCTTTAGTTATTTCAAGTGTTTCATGCTAAACGAACCCCCCTTTGGAAAATTCTAATCCGACCCCATGGTACCTTTTAGTTACGTCGCCACTTCCATTCACATGTTTCATCATTGTTCCACAATGTTTATCATGAAATTAATATCCATATATTTTATACGATAGGCTACTTGCACTGCTTACCGTTTTCATACTTTATATATCTTAGCATTGTCACGATTCTTGTGTTGTGTCACGTTTTTAGTTGTGTATGTCTGGTAGTGGGTGTTTTTCTGTTCTCCTTGCCTCCTTTTTTTCTTTCTGTTCTCCTAAAGTATCTATCCAATACTTTACCTCTGTCTCCCGGGTCGTGCAATTGGGTCTTACCTCCTAAGTCCCTGAGTTCTTAACAGAACGAACTGACCAAATATGGACCCAGCGGATTTGGAAGATTTTTAGTTAGATCTGTTCGATCTAGACTTTTCTCTTCAATGTTATTTTGTGTATAACCTCGGCAAGAAGGAACCTCGGCAAGAAGGAACCTCGGCAAGAAGGAACAAAGAGACTGTCCTCAGAAAGGCACAAATGGAGGTGGCCTACATGCCATGGTTGAGAAGCTCGTTGCCTGAATGGCTCAGAGTTTTCTCACGCAGCCCTGAGTGCCAGTCTTCATTTTCTGACCCTTTTCTGGGATCCCGTCTGGCATTTGGAGGTCCACGGAGCCTCCGTCTCAAGTCACCTCTCCAGTTCCCTCTTAAGTCTCCTCTCGAGTTCCCTCTCGAGTCCCCTCTCGAGTTCCCTCTCGAGTCCCCTCTCAAGTCGCCTCTCGAGTCCCCTCTCAAGTCGCCTCTCGAGTCCCCTCTCTAGTCGCCTCTTGAGTCCCCTTTCAATTCACTTCTCAAGTCCCCTCTCGGGTCTCTTCTCGAGTCACCTCTCAAGTAATCTCTCGAGTCCCCTCTCGAGTCCCCTTTCAAGACACTTCTTGAGTTCCCTCTCGAGTCACCTCTCGAGTCACCCCTCGAGTCACCTCTTGAGTTCTCTCTCGAGTCTCCTCTCGAGTTCCCTCTCGAGCCACCTCTCAAGTTCCCTCTCGTGTCCCCTCTCAAGTCACCTCTCGTGTTCCCTCTCAAGTCACCTCTCAAGTCACCTCTCGAGTTCCCTTTCAAGTCATCTCTCGAGTGCCCTCTCAAGTCACCTCTCAAGTTTCCTCTCGATTTCCCTCTCGAGTTCCCTCTCAAGTCTCTACCCAATGTCCTGGTCTGTTGGAGGTTCCGCTGGGGGTCCTGCCAACCCTATGTCCTGTGCCGTTGGAGGCCCCGCCGACTACTCTTCTGCCGGGGGTTCTGCCAATCCTATGTTCTGTGCCGTTGGAGATCCAGCCGACTGCTCTTTTGCCGGGGGTCCTGCCAGCCCTATATCCTGTGCCGTTGGAGGTCCAGCCGACACCTGTTTCGTCGGGGGTCGTGCCAACTCCATGTCCTGTCCCGTTGGGGATCCCACCGACTGCTCATTTCCCAGGGGTCCTGCCAACCCTATGTCCTGTTCCGTCCAGGGTCTCATCTGCGCCTGGCCCGCTGGGGGTTCCGCCGGCTCTTGCCCGTCCTTGTGCCCGGCCTCCTGAGTTCCCAGCGGCTTTCGCCCGAGAGCCCGGTCTCCTGAGTTCCCCAGCCGAGGACTCCACCATGAACTCTGCCTTTCCCCCAGGCCGTCCGCCCGAGGACTCCATCATGGACTCTGCCTTTCCCCCGGGCCGTCCGCCCGAGGTCTCCACCATGCACGCTGCCTTTCCCCCGGGCCGTCCGCCCAAGGACTCCATCATTGACTCTGCCTTTCCCCCGGGCCGTCCGCCCGAGGGCTCCACCATGAACTCTGCCTTGTCCCCGGGCCGTCCGCCCGAGGGCTCCACCATGAACTCTGCCTTGTCCCCGGGTCGTCCGCCCGAGGACTCTGCTATGGACTCTGCCTTGCCCCTGGGTCGTCTGCCCGAGACACCCATCATGGACTGTGCTTTGCTTCTGGGTTGTCGTTCCGGACGCCCTACACCCACCCTTTTGGATTTTGGATTATTTTTGGACGTCTAGAATCCATCCCTTGAGGAGGGGGGGGGGTTCTGTCACGATTCTTGTGTTGAGTCACGTTTTTAGTTGTGTGTGTCTGGTAGTGGGTGTTTTGCTCCCTGTGTATTGTCTGGTCTTTTCCCCTGTGTTTTCCTGTCTGTCGTTAGTTTCCCTGGTGTGTCTAATTTCCTGATTGTTTTCACCTGTCATCCCTTCTGTGTCTCCTGTGCTCATCAGTGTCAGCCCCATCCCTGATTGTTCCCACCTGTGTCATATTGTCATGTGTTTAAATTCCCCTGTCTCCCAGTGTTCAGTGTCAGTTCGTTTTTGTCTCTTTTCATGTTCAGGTCTATGCATTTGCTCTATTGCCATGGTAAGGTCTTGTCAGTCTGGTCTATGCTCTTGTTGTGCTATTGAAAAGTGTTGTTCCTCACCACGTGAGCTATTTTCATTTTGTTCTTATTTTTTTTGTCATCTCAACCATAGATTCAATAGTGACTTTTTTGTTCATCTTGCCTGCTTTTGGAAAAATAAAGTATCTTTCCCATACTTTACCTCTGTCTCCTCTTCATACACACTGTTCATACTGCTCACAGGCTGCTGTGTATATCTAGTGTATTCATACACACTGTTCATACTGCTCACAGGCTGCTGTGTATATCTAGTGTATTCATACACACTGTTCATACTGCTCACAGGCTGCTGTGTATATCTAGTATATTCATACCCCTCACTGTTTATTCATCATTCAATTCATTCTATATTTTATTCTGTAGATTGTGTACATTTCACTTCACTGCTTGTTGCACTCCTGGGGCCTATACTGCGAAGCTGGTTCAACCTAACCTGGATATGTTTGAGTTAGCCGGTTGGCTTAATCCTAAACATACGCGCTCTCGCTAAACTGTACTACGACGCTGGTTATCAAGTGGATCGCTCAAGCCAGCCATCTAGTTAGGTGCGCGTTCACATGAAAGGGGTGGTATTTGGAGCATTCGAACAATCACAAACATGGAGAAGCATACTGACAGCGCAGCGTCATACTTCCTGAATGAAAAGTGAGCTTTAATACTCGTCAAAAATGAAGAAGTTAAACTTTAAACATCCATGACTTAAACACTTTATCCAGGATAAAAGCCACATAGCTGCACCTGCAAGGTGAATACAGCTGGTAACAGAACAAGTGTTTGAATGCGTACATTAACAGGTTTATGATATCACTGCCCCGTCTAAAACACGATCTGACTTCAATTACATTTGTCTCGAGTGTTTCGTCAACTTATGTGTTGCTTAAAATAATACTTCTGCATACAGTATGTGACACTGTGAGTGTTGCACGGCCAGATACGGCTCAGCTGACTCAGATATATGACAAACACTATGATGTGATATGCCGCGGACTGTACTTAATGTACTCTGATCCGGTTACTTATGTTGTGGCCGATATTTAAGTAAGCTTTCTTAACGCTAATGTTATAATAGTCAGATTGCTCTGAAGATGGAGGTGATATTCTATTAATGTTCACGTTGACACAGTCTGTGATTTTTCCGGCCGTCTTTCCTGCAACGGCAGCTTTTCTGTATTTCCTTTCTCCTGTAATATGACTTGATCGCTTTGAACTCCGCACACTGAGCTCTGATTGGTCAGCAGGCGGTGTTTTCACTGAGTTGAGCTCTTAGCCTGCAACCTAACCTGGTCCCGAACAGGTTAGGTGCTTAGCATATATTACCATGGAGATCAAGCCTGCTAAAAAGAGAACCAGCTTCGGATGACCGGAAAGCCGGAGTTTTCCCTGAATTTAGCCGGCTAAGCGAAAATCCTGCTTCGCAGTATACCCCCCTGGTTAGAAGCTAAACTGCATTTTGTTGTCTCAGTACCTGTAAGCTGTGCAATAACAATAAAGTTGAATCTAATCTTGAGCAGGAACAAATATATTTACTTAGTACATATCTGACATTAACGATTATACAAGTGTGCATTCTTTATAAATGCAAACCGAGACGAGCTGACTCCGGAGGTGGCGGTATGCACCTTAAAGTGGTTTGCAATCCGCCAAAAAACCGAGAGAAGAAGAAGCCGACTCCGAGCTGTCCGACTTCAGGCGAGCTTTTTGATACATCCCCCGGCTGCGATCGGCTATTCTCGTCTACTTTCGAGGCGAGCCCCAGCTCGTCTCAAACAAGCCTATTGTCTTTTCTAGGACTTTTTTGGTGTCCTCTGCGAACCATGGTCTTGAACCAAAACGGCATACGTAGGGGACTTTAACCACCAGTGTTGGGCAAGTTACTTTTAAAAAGTAACTAGTTACTAAATTATAAAAGTATCTAGTAACAAGTTACTTTACTTTAAAAATAATAATACAAATACAAGTTTTTGTGTTGTTCTGTGGCACCGTAAGAGAAAAGACAACTCCGCATCATTGTAGCAATTATCATTATGAAATGTAGTGGAACAATAAAACACAAAATATATGTTTAGACATTTTGACAGGCATCTTTATTGTAGCCTCAACAATCAAGTTCTAAGTAGTGCACTTGTAGTGCAATATGAAATAAAAACAACTACACTATTTTGGCAGTAACAATTAAATAAATAATAAACTATCAGACGGGGGGTAAGCAGTGTAACGCGTTACAGTAACGCGTTACACTGCTTACCCCTGACTTTAATCCCAATAATGACTTCAACCCCAATAACTACCTAGGAGGAGACTTTAACCCCAATGATGACAATAAACGTAGGGGACTTTAACCACAGACGAGGGGACATTAACCCCAATAATGACTTTAACCCCAATACACGTAGGAGACTATAACTACCTACGAGGGGACTTTAACCCCAAAAACAAGCAGGGGACTCCAGCCCCTATAGACGTGCGGGACTTTAACACCGCATGGACGAAGGTCCTCAAGCCTCATAGAATACAGCCACTTGAATGTTAGGAAACAAATAATCCGCCTGAATATATTAATTAATAGCAGCGGCTAAAAGAAAAGTCTTCAGCCTGGATTTAAAAGTAGTAAGAGTTGCAGCGGACCTGCAGGTTTCTGGGAGTTTGTTCCAGATGTTTGGAGCATAATAACTGAACGCTGCTTCTCCATGTTTAGTTCTGACTCTGGGGACAGAAAGCTGACCAGTCCCTGAAGACCTGAGAGATCTGGATGGTTCATAGTTTAGCAGGAGGTCAGAAATGTATTTTGGGCCCAAACCATTCAGTGCTTTATCAACCAGCAGCAGTATTTTGAAATCTATTCTTTGACACACAGGAAGCCAGTGTAAAGACTTCAGAACAGGAGTGATGTGATCCACTTTTTCAGTGTTAGTGAGGACTCGAGCAGCGGCGTTGTGAATCAGCTGCAGCTTTCTCATAGATTTTTTAGTGAGACCTGTGAAGACACCATTGCAGTAGTCCAGTCTACTGAAGATAAAAGCATGGACAAGTTTTCCCAAATCCTGCTGTGACATTAGTCTTTTAATCCTAGATATATTCTTTAGGTGATAGTAGGCTGATTTAGTAACTATTTTAATGTGACTGTTGAAACTCAGGTCAGAGTCCATGACTACACCTAGATTTCTGGCTTTATCTGTTGTTTTGAACATTGCACACTGAAACTCAGCGCTCACTTTTATACGTTCTGCCTTGGCTCCAAAAACCATTACCTCAGTTTTATCTTTGTTTAATTGGAGAAAGTTCTGACACATCCAGTTATTGATTTGTTCAATGCACTTACTCAGTGTTTGAATTGAAGCATAGTAACGGGTGACTAGTTTTCCCCGGGCGCCGTTCAAAATGGCAGCACACTGCTCCTAACACTAGGATGGGTAAAATGCAGAGAAACAATTTCCCCATGAGGGATTAATAAAAAGTCCATCTCTAGTCTCCTAGTGAAATGGTTATGTAAATGTGCGTGTCATCTGCATAGCTATGGTAACTTATTTTGTTGTTTTTCATTATTTGAGCCAGTGGTAGCATGTAGATGTTAAGAGAAGAGGCCCCAAGATGGAGCCTTGAGGAACCCCACATGTCATATTGTTCAACTCAGATGTGTAGTTACCTATAGTAACAAAGTTTATCCTGTCCTTTAAGGCGAGACACGGCACGCAAAAACATAGTTTTTCAAGTACTGGTTAATTTTGAGATGTTGTGCTATTTTGATTCTATAACATGTTTTCTTTCAGGCTTTTGGAAGGAAAACGTACAAAATACACATTTAAGTGTTTATTTTACCATAGTTTGTCTATTTGCGTATGTAGATTTCTCCTAAATTCACCAAAAGTTAGCATTCTAACGTAACATATAGTACCGCGACCGCTGTGTGCACCATGTCAAAGCTGTGTCTCTCCTGCACAATCTCATCGGATCCAAATATGGTCATTTCCTTTGTATCAGCAACCAATCGTGAAAGCACAAAGGGGTTTTAAACCAAGAAACGAAATCTCATTGGCTGGTGTCAATTTCTGACAACGTGATTCGTTCAGATGTGTCACGTGGTGTGCTAAAACACTTCCTGGTTAGCTTTCCGTTAGAAATTGAAACTTCAAAAGAACGGCGGAAAAAACGTTCACAGAGAAGACGACAACAATTGTCACTTGCACGAAGCAAGGTTATACAAAAAACAAATGACCCTGAACATGAAATACCTTCACGGAGTCCGTCGATGCGCAAGCTGTCATCCAAAGAACAGGAGGGTTTAGCTAGCGCTTCACTGCAATCTTTAAAGGTCGTTTTCTCAAAATGAGTTTTTTCTCCTACTCTGAGTTCGAAATGTCAACTTCAGTAGCACTTACATACACCAAACCTTCTAGTTATATTCCTATCAATATTATGAAGGCTTTTACAGAAGGGTTTGTTCATATATCATTCATAGCCTGCATTATACAACATTTTATACCTAAAAACATGGCGAAAATGGATATTTTAGGGCTGTTGACAGTATTTTCTGATTTATGGAGTGATAAAAACAGATATCCGATATCCCTTCTGTAAACGCCTTAGATACTAATATGACTACAACATGAAACAAGAATGTTGAACCTGAATCAGGTTCAGCCGCAATATATGTGGGGGAAATTAAAATTAGCCGTATTTATTTGTAAACACCAAGCCCCCTTCTTTGTTCGGTGAAGCATTATATGCTTAAAAATTGAATGAACTAAACTGCAATGATGAGCTGTGGCTTGTGGTTGTGTGTTAATAACGTTCAAACCTATGGAAGCTAACTTCCTGCCATAACTCCACAAACAAACTAAACAAGTTTTACAAATTCCTTATGATTCACTGTCACACTGTCCCGAAATTGACACCCGATGGACACACGATAAAGGAAATGTTCAAATTCGGCTCTGATCGTAGCAACATCGGGCCATTCGTGAGGGCATCTTAAGCCATCGTATGACTGCCGGTGGAGTTTCTCAGGCTCCGGCAGCAACTTCATGAGCGGCAACTTCGTAAGGCACTCGTGAGGGCATCTTGTCAAATCGTGTCATCTTCGTGTTATCATCGGTGCATTCACCCTCACTCTGATCGGGGCGAATGCCCGATGGCACCGATGATAACAAGATGCCCTCACGATGGCCCTACGAAGGGCAACATTTACACACGAATTCAACACGAAAATGAACCTTCGCAAGGTCCTTCGGCAATTTTTTGGCATGCCAAAGATTTTGCCACCGCTCACGAAGTTGCTGCCGGAGCCTGAGAGACTCCATCGGCGGTCATACGATGGCTTAAGATGCCCTCACGAATGGCCCGATGTTGCTACGATCACAGCCGAATTTGAACATTTCCTTTATCGTGTGTCCATCGGGTTGTTTTATTGCACAACAAAATCATGTAAACATATGATGTAAATAACCCAATTTGTGTTACTGTGAAACTAAAAAGGATATAATATATTATTTTGAAGGAGAGTTGACAGGAAGTTGTTGTTGCTATGGAAACAACATTACGGAGAAAACGTAATATTTTCTACATATAAAGACGGATAAAGTAAAGAACAAAGTCTGAACATATCAGTACAGTATCATAGTACTGTAACATAATTGTTTTTGGTACTTTCATTGCAGTTGTATGTCTTAAATGTAATGTAAATGTTGCCTTCGTGTGTGGTTCGGGCCATCTTCGTGCGAAATTCACAATTCCATATTCGTGTGTCCATCGGGTGTCAACTTCGGGACAGTTTGACAGGGCCTTTACAAACACAGTGTGGTTTGCAAATACAAAACACCATCTACAAACGAATGCATTAAGTTTTGCAAATAAAAAATAAATCTATCAAACAAACATTACATTTTTCTAATAAATCATGAGACAAATTCAGCAAATGTGCTTTTCTCTATCACAGCCACATAGAAAGGATGGGTGTCTCCTGAATGTATGGTCACATGACAACAAATGTGCACAGTTCCCTAGATAAACGCCTACATCTTTTTGTAAAGAATTCCAAAGTTTAAAGCCAAATGCTTTTCTTTCGCTTCCTTGTTAATCCTTTCATGTAGTCACATATTTATTTTATTTGTAGAGTTTGTGTGTATATTTGAAGATCTGTTTCATGTTTACAAAATAGTTTTGCATTTCTGGAAGGTGTGTTGTATTAACAGAATACATATTTACACATGGATTGTCTATCTGTTCAAACAAATAATATTGGTACAAATGTACCTCCATGGTGCAAGGGACGCGAGAGACGGACAGAGACGTATCTGTACAAAATCTGATTGGAATCAGCTCATTCCAGAATCATTTCACTTTCCAGTGTAGTTTTGATCTGACAAGAAAAGAAAATCACATTTCATGATTGTTTTCATTCATTTATGCTAAGAGTAGGCAAACTACTCGAATACAAGCTACTGCCCCATGCTTTACTTATCATCCAAGGATAATGGTTTTATTATTAAGGCTGAGGGCACCTGGAGAAGCAAGCCGTTTCAAGAACCCCTGTGTAGCTGTCTATATTCTATAGTGCATTGATAAATAGATAATATGCTTGCTGTCTAAATAATACAAATGTTATATGCTGAGTCAAACAGGTCTACACAGCATTCAGAACATATTGCCTTTTCATAAAACAGAGTGCTGGGATTGAGAGGAGACCCTGGAGGGGTTTCTAGGTACTTTGCTGTTCAGGGGAAGAAGCAAATTGAGCTTTTCATTCCAACTTTGGCACAGTCTCTATCAGAATGGGGCTTAAAAGAGGCAGTGTGGAGGTTGGGCTTCTCAGTGTGCTTTTCACGTTTTTCCAGGCACATCCAAAATAAAAGTCCCACGGTGCTTTTGTTGCTGATGGTTGCACAACTTCAGCAGGACTACCCTGTGTTTTCATGAGCCTGCACAGCTGAAGGACTTGTGTTAGCCTTGGATGGCACAGACAAATCACAGAAGGTTTAAAGTCTTACTTCATGGCTGTGGACAAAAGGCCCAGCCACATGAAGCAAAAACAAATCTTTTATGAAGTGCTACTGCATTTCAACTTGTTCAGCAGCTCAAATAAGGCAAAGGCGCTGTAGGACCTGTCACATAATGAAAGTGCATTTCATCCTATATTACCTATAGCCTTATATTATTGATATTGGCCTGGTATTTGACATCATTGCCTGTTTTAGTGAGTGTGCAATGTCAAATTAAGATAATTAATTGATCTGATCCTTCATTAGGCCTACTCACATTTGTCTGAAGAAGTCTAGTAAGGATGTCCCTAGTCCTGCATTACGAAAGGTTAAGTCATCAATCATTTTGCTAATATTGTACAGGTCCCTCCATTCAGGAGGCTGGTGTTAAATTACAGGCTGTTTTTAACATTATTCAGACTCAGCTCTCTGAATTAAAGCTTCTTTTAAATGTGGAGAAAACCAAGGTAATGCTCTTTTCAAAAGCTAAAAATACTCCAGAGCCTGTTTTAGATATTGTAACTACGCAAGGAATAAAACTTGAAGTTGTTGCCTGTTACAATTACCTTGGTATCTGGCTTGATGATTGTCTCTCTTTTAAACTTCATGTCAATAACCTGCTTAAAAAGCTGAGGGTTAGGCTAGGTTTCTTCTACAGGAACAAGTCCTGTTTCTCGCTTGAGGCCAGGAAAAGGCTCTGTGACCTTTTGACCTGTGCTGGACTATGGGGATCTGGTCTATATGAATGCACCTGCCCATTGCCTGATCAAGTCAGATGCTGCGTATCACAGTGCTCTGAGATGTGTGACAAACTGTAAAGCATTAACCCATCACTGTACCCTGTATGCAAGGGCTGGTTTGCCTTCACTAATGGCGCGTTTCCACTGCAGGCCTCGCTCGGCCTCGCTCGGTTTGGTTAGGCCTTATTAGGCCCGTTTCACTTTAATGCTGCACTTCCATTACAGTTTAGGAACTGGGGTAGTTAATGGGGCGAAGCCTGCGAGCTAGTTCAGGCAGTCAACTCGAGCACTTATGCTGCATTCATACATAACGCCCCCTTGCCGCTCTACAACCAACCAAACAGAGTCTCCTTAATATGCCACTCTATTTAACCTGCCAGATCGCTCACCATGCATTGCTTGCTGCTGCTATTGATGCAGCTACGTCGCTGCTGCTTGCTGCGTTCATTTGCTATTGCTGCATTCATTTGCTATTGCTGCGTTCATGTTCGTGCTGCTGTGTTTCATGTTGCTGCTGCTTGCCTGCCCCACCACCACCCCAGCTTCCACCTGTAGGCTCGGGGGTTAGTTATTTAATCATCACTCATCGTGCTATGTATATCTATGGAGTGATGATGCCCGAGCCTAGTCGCCAAACTCAACTATATGCTGCTTATAATAAACATGTTAAAGGAACACGTGAGTTGTCTGACTGAACTATAGTAACGCAGTGTTGGCGGAGCCGTGACGTCATCTTCAATGAGAGCCCCAGAAAAAGAACACAGCCGTTAGCTCTTAGAACTCAGAGCTCACAGCTCCTCATATCTGTTCAGAAACGAGACAAAATTTAAACAAGTACAAACCACAGACTGCCTGTGTCATGGCGAATACAGTCGCTGGTTATTTATGTCTGTATGGGCCGTTGTTGTGAGTGTGGACGGTCGGAGCATATATAACGTTAGCTTAGCCAAGCTCCATTCAGAAAACACGCATTTTAAAGGGTTTTCCGCCTGCCGTCTGTCTGCAGACTTTTCAAAGCATTAATTCATGGTTTTTACTCACCGGTATCAGTATGTTGTTACTTCGGCATCATTTAGAAACGTGTATTGCAATTAAATCACGGTCAAATATGTTCATCTTGTTGTAGTTGTAGCTCCCGAGCCAGCGATTCTCTCTCTAGTTTAGCATGTTCAGCCCGACTCAGCCTGGTTGTTCCTGGCCCTAGAACCACGATTTAGTCGGGCTAGAAAAAGGTGAAAAAGTAGCCCCGGGCCAAAACTAGGCCAAGTGGAAATGCAACCAAATACGGGCCCCGCTTGGCTCGGCACACTTAAAGCGAGTTACCCGCTGCAGTGGAAACGCACCATAACTGTACGGAGGCTCAGTCACTGGTACATCTTTATATACAAAGCCATGTTAGGGAAACTTCCATCCTACATCTGCTCCCTGATCTCACGGAGAATTGTAAGTGGCTACTGCCTGAGATCGCATGCTGTGGTTTTATTAAATGTGCCAACTGCTAGGACTGTCTTAGGGAAGATAGCTTTTAGATGCGCAGCTCCTCTGTCTTGGAATAGTCTGCAATTGAAATGGAAACTGAGCAATCTGGTGCCACTAAATATTTTTAAAGCTCGATTGGATGCTACTCAATCGGAAGCTGTTGGTACCTGCTCATGTGGATAGTTATTGTAAATTGTAATCCCTGTAATGATGCTGTAAACTGTCCTTTTGTTGTTCTGTTTATGTTTTCATGTTTCATGTGGAACCTACTTGAGCAGCTCTCCCTTGAAAAATAGATCAATGATCTCAATGGGATACACCTGGGTAAATAAAGGTTTGAAATGAATATGTGTTACTGTGCGAGCATGTTGGGGCAGGACTGATACAGACATGTTCTCTATCTTCCTCGCAGGACTTCACTGAGTAGTTGGCTGATTTTGAGGCTTTTGGAAAGTTCTGGTCTCACACACTAACAGGTGTAGGGTTGGACTACATTCTATTGCACAGGTGCAGCTAAAAACATACATACAATCCATCATCACAGTGGACATCACTCTGACAGATAAGTAATGTATGGTCTTTTAAAATATAGATACATATATGATGACCACTCAGCAGAGGAGCTGCCCTCGAGCTCACACACAAGCTGTCTGTCGTGTTATCGGAGGTACATTCAAAAGAAGATGTATGTCTGAAATTAGGTGACAATCCTCTTTAGCATTCTTCTTGCATTATATAACGTGTTGTTGTTGTTGTCTGTATTAGGATTTTAAGGGAATAAGACTGATTAGTTAGGGGGCATATTTTTGATCCAAACAGTCGTGTCCAAATGTTAGAAAAATATCACTCGACAGCGGCTTGGGAATCAATAATCAAGTTCCAATTTATTCTTGCAAGAAGGAGCAGAGTTAGCATGCTGCTCAATGGATAAGAAAATCACACCGTGCTTATATAGTCCCATAAAATAGTCGCACATCGGTTTAGCGCCAGATGGGATTAGACAGCAGTCGGACCTGAGCATGCAGGTTGAACCACGCCCCTTATCTGTGATATAATGAGCATATACCACGGCCTGTCGTGAGCTATTGCTTAAGTATAGAGAGGTGCAGTGACGCGTCCTAAAACCCGGAAGTAAGCTTGGATTCCCTCGACAGAAAGCAGTGGGATTTCTCCACAGGATTTTGGAAAATAGCAGGAAATAAGGTCAGTGGAAAACAAACCTGTTAGACAAATGCACGTTTTGCTCAGCCGGATAATATCCACATGTCTACCCTACTTTTATTATTTTTTAATCATAAATCTAATCGATAGATTTATGATCGATAGATTTAAGATCGATAGATTCATGACTAGTATAAGTTTGTTCATGATGGCTCACTTCAGTGATAGTGATGACATCGTTGCGAAATTATTAACAGAGTAATTTTCAAGATTGAGTTCCAATGATAAACTGGAGTGGCAAAGGATCAGCTGAATGACCCGCCATCAAGTGCTTCATCCAGAAGGACGGGAAGATGGACTTTGTGTTTCAGTGATTTGATCATCAAAGGTAGGCCAAGTCATTTTCAATGTGGGCCGCCGTGCTCCGCTGTTTTGCTCAAAATACCAAACATCACCCATTGGAGCATGCCTCAGACCCCTGTATTTCAGCCCTGTTACTAAAGTGCTGATTCTTTGTCTGGCCCTTTAAATGTAACTGAGCTGCTGCTGGCCACGCCCCTTTGAAGCGTCTGCATGCAAGCAGTGAGCTCTGTGAAGAGAAGGCTGTCTGCCAGCAGAAACTCAGCTAAATGCTGCCGTGATTAAACACCATATTATGTTCCAAACCACATCAAGCATTATCTCTGAAACAGTATGGAGCTCAAACGCTTTCTCTCTCGCGGGTTTACCTCAAGGACAGTACCTTTTTATATCCTGCTTCTTCACACATGCTCTCTCCAGTACAGCGTTAGCTCTGGGTGTTAGCAATGCTTGCTAATGTAAACACAGACCGTATTACTTCCATAACACGTTGCACATTGTTTCTGATACAGCACATAGCTTGACATGTTCTTTATTCACTGTTTACCGCTAGCACAGTGCCATTATATATATTATACACATAACAACTTTCCTCTAAGTCCCTCTGTAGACATCCTGCTGAGTACACAGACACCATCTGTCTCTGAAATGCTGGTGTGTTGCAGAGGCCGGAGTATGTAGAGCTGAAGCCCAACACAATGCGATATGAAGGCGGTCTCCAGTCCGGACTTGATCCAAGAACGGGATAAACAGTAGTAGCAAAATAACCAAAGCTAAATAATACCGGCTCACCCATAACTCCCTTCCCAAGTGAAACACCTGTCCGACCCACATTCTCTAACTGACACGTCTACGTTAGGATTCGTTTTCATAGATTTCTAAAATCAATTGCTGGCTCTCTCTCTCTCCCATACCATGAAAGCCTCCAACACACTAATCCGAGCTGTTGGCGGCCTCTTTGTTTTCAGCGTCATCTCACTTCTTTACAGGTGACTGAGTGACCCCTGCCTGGAGATTAACTAATTTATTTAACAACTTTGAGCAGTGTGTCACATGTACTCCTGCCTCTGCCTTCAGACAGCACTGGAAAGCCAGGGAACTGAGCTCATATATACTGGGAGTGTGTGTAATGGAATCCTGTCATGTGCTTTAATGGGTCACTATGTCAAAGAGCAGAGAGACATAAGTCAAGAAGGAGTCTGTCAGTATCATTCAGGTTGTAAATATGTGTTCACTAGTTATAGCCAACTGGTGTTACTTCTGTAAATAAACTGATTACATATTTAGTTGGAATATGGAAATGGAAATAGTTATCTCAACCACTTTGGAATGGATTTTCATCTACATTTGATTTGCACATTCATGTCCTCCACAGGATGAATTGTAATTACTGTGGACAATGTATTGAACTTTAACAACATAAGCCTTTTGTTTCAAGCAATGTTTCACAGAGCCCTGAGATATGTACCTAAAGTCTCTCTGGGAAGCATGTCAAATGATGTTGTGGAAACAATATTTCCCTATTAATTAGGGTGTAAGTGCCCTGCTATTACGAGGATCAACCCAAATGATGTAAACACGAAGGGGGACAACACCAGTGCATCTTGTATCACACCAGGTTCTCTCTTCTCTCTGTACCTCTCTCCTTTCTCCTCCATCCGCCCCTTTCCCACCAAACCAGTTCCAGTTCTAGCTCCATGCTAGTGCTCTTCTGTTTCCGAACTGATTTGCACCGCCCAAAGCCTGACTGGTGCTGCGTCATTACATCACTGTTTACGTCGCTGATTTTCTCCCCAACACCACTAACAACAACAACAACAACAACAACAACAACAACAACAATTGGGGTCTGGTCGATAATCGTGTTGCTTTTAATCATACAGAGCCAGAATAAATAAAAAATTCGTAAACTGAACAAATATTTCTTTCTCCGAATCGAAGGAGAACATTACAAAAGCATTGTACATAACTTAAACCAATCAATGTTGTGTAATCAACAGGGATAATCTGGTGTTTTTGAGTTGATGAGTAGTGCAGATAGCACTGTAAAATCAATCGACAGTAAGGAGAATACTTACTTCCGGGTGTAAAATCCTCCGTTATCCAATGGGAATGGATGCTCACATTGCTCTCCGTAATACAATAAAGGGGACAGGATCAAATCAGAATATAATGTTCTTTTAAATAACGTTAACGAAAGGGAACAATCTATTGGACACAGCTGAAGCTCTGGCCTTCCTTAAAAACAAACTAATGTAATACAAATCACAGTTGTATTACACACACTGTTGTTGAGAACAAAAATTCATAACTAATGCACCATAATACATTCTGACGAAAAAAATACAAATGATTATGAATACAAATAAAATAAAAGAAGCCTCCCGTGAGTTACTACAAGCTATAAAGTAGATTTTAAAAACATTGTATAGAATAAAAGCTCACTGCGGGACGTTGTAGACATTGGGTTGTTTGCGTGGTGCCGACACGCAAATGTAGCAAAGTTCGTGACTCCACCACGCAATGCGGTGTTAAGGAGTTGTGGTGGAGTCACGCATTCTGGTGAGATCAGGTTGGAAGAAATGACTCAGATTTCTACTTTGTGAAAACATGATCAACTTTTTAAAGTATGTACATACAAGAAAAGCATTTTAACAATACAGTGACAACATCCTTTGACGCCACTTACTTTGTGTGATGTGTTTTCAAATGGCAAATGGACAGTACTTATATAGCGATGTATGCAGTCTTTACGACCCCTCAAAGTGCTTTACATACTACAAGTCATCATTCACACCTCATTCATAACGAGCTGTCAAATTAACAATCTTTGATATTAACACACACACCATTGGCTATCGGAACCAACGCGGGGTTAGGTATCTTGCCCAAGGATACATTGTTGAGTGCACGGGCTGGGACCGAACCGACAACATTCTGATTGAAAGACGACCACATACCTCACATCCACAGTTGCCTCAAGTGCTGCTCCAAATTTAAAAACCTTTTTTGTTCAGATAGCTTTCTCCGTAGCTTTGTTATAGCTTCACTTCAAAAGGCTAGATGGAGACACTTGCAGCTGTCCTCTACATTATGTACTTTGATAAGGTAAAGGGAAACTCATCAACATCAGCAACAGAATACATATCTTAATTGTATGAAATAAAAGTGTTCGGAAAGCTTTGCTGGATAAAACCAACCCGAAGACAGATTGTGCCTTCCTGTGGTAGTAAATGCCTCAAAGTGAAGCCCCGGCCAAACTTAAGTAGCAATATGCGTAACAGATGTTAATGTTTTCTCTGATTGAAATTAAAGTCCTCCAATCCCCCACAGTATTTGATCAGAACCCTCAGTCAGTTCCATGAATCTATGTACTTTTCCTGAATTATAAATGTCAAGCGGAAATGTCCTTTAATTCACAGATCATATTCTAACAAATGCTCTTTTCAGGAGAGACATGGTAGACCCAGCATGATGTTTATTGCGCACAAACAATTTCTTTACTGTGGCATGAGAATACATGTATGATAAATGAAACCATCCAGTAACACACACAAATGACAGTTACAAAGTAAAAGGGAGTGAATTGGATCTGGGCTGAACTGGGCCGAGGACATTAAATAGCAAGAACATGCATTTTGCAAAGGAACATGTTGTACTGTTGGAAGCGGAACATTTGTATATGTAATTTTGCTCATGTTGAATGTCAGTGCCTCTGCTGATGCGACACCGGAGACAATTATTTGAGCACTCACTGTGCATTCAGATGGTAAACAGCACCAAGAGTCACATGTCTGATACCAGGCTGACTTTCTTTCATTTAATCCTGTATGGCAATGTTACCAGGGATGTGGGAATAGTAAGTGTTTTTCTAATGTGTTGTAAGTCCACATGCAAACAAATTCAAGTTCAGGAAAAACATTGACTGAGCTTGAGGAAGATCAGAGTTGCTCACTTCCACAACCGTGAGCTTCAGTTTTGCCTCTACAACCACTACACGCAGTATATTACTATACCATACTATGCAACTCTGGTATTTTTCAGGGCCTTTCCAAGAGCACAATATGTAGGTTCCTAGCGTTGTTCTACGTGTGTTTGGCTGATACCTCCCCCATGAGGAGCAGCATGACAAGTAACGTGTTTCCTTCTCTACACCTGACCTCAAGGCAATTCTTCAGTCCAAGTTCCAGCACCACTGTTCCCACTACTGTTCTCTGGTAGATTCATGTGTTCCACACTTTCATTCAAATAATTTCTGTGAAAGGTTTGAAAATGTTTCCCAACATCCTTTACTAATTACATTACATTACATGTTACTTGTTAGACGCTTTTATCCAAAGCGACTTACAACGTATAATTGACGTTGACACTGAACTTCTGAATTTTATTTCGCAATTCTGATATTAGATTATTAATAGTGCTGTCAATGTTGATGCATTTCAGCATCTGATTCACTTGAAAACCTTAATGCGTTAAAGATAAAATGAACGCAACATTTAACAGGGGTAGTTAGGACCCAATTGCAGGACGCGAGACCAGAGTATTCGTTTTTAATGACTTTTATTAAACTTAGAGGTCTCCTATCATCAGAGATGGAGTACTCGAGTCCTGGACTCGGAATCGAGTCGGACTCGCGCACTGATTGACGCAACTCGCACTTGGACTCGTGAATTCTCGCGCACGATGACTTGGACTCGTGAATTTTTCCCCACACGATGACTCCATTCCTGCCAACCCTACCGATTTGAGCGGTAGTCTACCGCTTTTGGTATGTTTCTACCGCCTACCGACTTAGCTGGCTTTCCCTACAGATTTTCAATCTTCCCAAACTATAATAAATAAAAATGACACTACATAGACACTGGACTCGACTTTTGGCGGCCACCGTTTGCAGCGTGTCTGTGACATTTTCAACTACAAACATGTCGTTAATGTCTCTGTTTAGTGAACTACAGCAATCTGAAAGCCTGTACATTATTTATATCACACTATCAGTAGAAACATGCAGGAAATGACCTTTTTTAATGAAGTATTTTCTGATTTATGGCGCAACACAAAGACTAATATGTCAACAACATGAAACAAGAATATGAACCTGGCTTTATCCAATGTTCACACAAGAGTTCTACATCCTGACACATCCTTCATCTACACTGTCTCAACTGAAAGAGGACCAGAAACACACTAAAAATATAATAAAATGTGGACACTTTGGGATATTTATCTCCCATTCTTTTACTTTTTGGTATTTTACAGACCAAACATGTTGTTGATGTCACTGTTTACCAGAGGTGCATGGGACTCGAGTCACATCTTTTTTGACTTGAGACTTGCTTGACTTGACTTTGACTTGGTATTCATGACTTGAGACTTGACTTAAAGAGCCTGCGACAGCATCCCAACAACTGTTGTGTAATGAACGTTAACAACGTTTTAATGAAGTTGACTACAGTATATTCATATTTGTCAGTGCTTTCATGTCAATTCGGCGAACATGAATATACATGATCGTGGTGAAGATGATGATTAAATTAGGATTACAAATCGGTAGTGAGAGCTGCTGAATTTCCTCCCGTCGGATGTGATATAAAAATAAATCGATTATTTTTGTAGTTGTAAACTCAAGTGGATGAAACTACATTTATTAGTGCTTTCATGTCAATTCGGCAAACATATGATAGATTAAATGATCGTGAGGATGATTAAAAATCGGTTGTTTGAGCCGGTCTGCATTTCCTGATGAGAAAACAAACCGATGCTTTTTGTAGTTGTAGTACACCAACATGGATTAAACCAACACACGCTCACTCCCTAAGCGTCCAATAGCGATGTTTGGTCAGTGTCCGTGGCGTCCAATTGTGACGCTCCTAGGCTCCTTCAGCGTCATAAAGGGACGCAAATAGCTTTCAACTGATTGCAATGTATTCCCAGCTGCGTCGGGATTTGACGCTCATGGAAGCACGGCATTCGTTTGTGTCGGCTGCCCTTAAAGGTAATGTGAGCGTCCATTCCCAGGAATAAAGGATGGCAGAAGACACTACACTACCCAGAATCCCCAGCTATCGTTTGGAGTGATAGTCCTCAAACTCTGTGATTGGAGAGTGTGCTCCGAGGGTTAAGCCGATTCTCGAACAGCACTTGAAATGGGATGGAACCACGGCAGACTGTCCAAAACTGGATTTGAACGGGTCCACCGCGTCCCCCCTCCCCCACCCCGTCCCCAGAACTACACATGATGGCTATTCTGTTTCGCAACATGTTCTCTATGGCACGTCTCTACTGGGAGTTGTAGTTTTAAAAGACGTTTTCATATTTCCCATAATAAGAAGTTGCCAGTATTAAACTGTGTACATCCCTGGAGGTTTAGGGGACAGGAAACACTCACATTTAAAACATATAATTAATAAATGGGTGAAAATTGCTTGTGCCCATAATGGGCAGTATTAATATATATACACACATGCCAGCTAAGGTCAGAAGAGCTTTATTTAACAGCTGGTCTTATGTGTGTGACCCCTGTGATAACATTACATTACATTAATTGATAAGCCTGAAACATGCACTTGTCAAGGTTCAGAGGCACATTTTGCAAATATGGCAGTAGCCATCGATCAGCTTAAGATAATATATACTTTATTGATCCCAAGTTGGAACATTTGCGTTACATCAGCATGTGTAACAGTTAAAAATGCAGTTGTGTTTATTTGAAAATCAGCGACGTTTGGTCAGTGTCCGTGGCATCCAATTGTGACGCTCCTAGGCTCCTTCAGCGTCATAAAGGGACGCAAATAGCTTTCAACTGATTGCAATGTATTCCCATCTGCGGCGGGATTTGACGTTCATGGAAGCACGGCATTCGTTTATGCCCGCTGCCCTTAAAGGCAATGTGAGCGTCCATTCCCATTGGATAACGGAGAATTGTACACCCGGAAGTGAGTATTCCTCTTACTGTCGATTGATTTTACAGTGATATCTGCACTACCCATCGACTAAAAAACACCAGATTATCCTTGTTAATTACACAACATTGATTGGTTTAAATTGTGTGCAATGCTTTTGTATTTTTCCCCTTCGATTCGGAGAAACAAATATTTTTTCTGAGTAAAGGATGGCAGAAGATACTACACTACCCAGAATCCCCAGCTATCGTTGGGACTACACCATGTGCTCTGTTTGACAAACCCCGTTTTATTCACCATTCATTCGATGGCTGGCGTCTATGTCACATGATCTTCAAATTTCTCCCTGCAGAAAAAGAAAACATGGCCGAACTTCGTTTTATTCTTGGTAGAAAATGCCTATTTTAAAGTTAGTTTGGCCATTAAAATGCGTTTTGATGTGAGAAATATGAGTTGTTATTTCAGATTATGTGTGCAGTGGATGTACATGATCTTTAGTTTGCTAGTTATTACGAAGATTACTTCAGGAAATCGCGACGTTTTCATTGTTACCAAGGTGGTTGCTAGGGACACTGCTATCGATATTATTTCTGTTATGTTGTGTAACTGTTTAATGGTGTTATCTTTATTGCTACCCCCTTCCCCGTAAATGTATAGTGTTGGTCCACAGCGCAAACATATTAGTTTAACAAAATCCGCATCTAAAGATAGCCTACGTTATTTCCCCCCTGTGCAATTCCAGTCTCACATCTCACAGCACATCGTCAACAAATACCGGAAACAGACCGAAAACATTTATAATACCTTATTCCGAATGTGCTTGCTTTTCTCTTTGAAAGTCATCACATAACGGCATTGTAATACACGGTTCGGCTGCATTACATATTACATATCTGCTGTAGTTCTGTATTTATAGAGCCCTGATGAGAAGACAAACATGAGAAACTGAAAACGTGACGTGGATCATAAATATATCAGCCATTAAACAACATCTTACATTTCTTTTCACACAATACGTCTCCTTGCAGTATCAACACTAATTCAGCTCACTTATATATTTGATCCAATTGGTAGATAGGCTGTATTTACACCATAAAGGTGCACAGCTGATATAAAGGGACACCTGGTGGTTAAAGCATGTTATTGAATTTAATTATTTGTATTATTAGATATTAATACGATCCCTATAAAGTATATTCATTACTCGTTATTCTCTACTAATAGTTAATTAAAAACTGTATGAAATGACTATTTTGCACATCCCTTTCAAGATTTCAACATTTTCTAAGGTTTATTGACATATCATATAGGCCTACAGGACTATGGTGTAGTTCTGCACTGAATGAAAAACTTGGGTTGCAGGTTCCTCAATATTGCATTACAAGACATCTATCAATATTTTTGCATACCTCCAGCAATGTTAAGACTTGAAAGGACTTGACTGTTTAAAATAAAAATCTTTGCGTTTGTTTTTGTAGTGAGATATTACGTTTAGTTTTTAAAAAAAACGTGATTGGGTGATTATAGCGCCATGCGCGCAAACCTAGCAACCCACTAGAAGGCAGGAGTCTCAGTTAACATGGCAGCAGCTAGCTTTACTCCACAAATAGTGAATTTGGGATTCAAGGATTATTTTGTCGATGACGGTAATAAGAAGAGAACAGCGATATGCAGGGTCTGCAGCATAACGATCAGTGACACGACCACCACAACATCCAACTTCATTCGTCACTACAACAAACCCCACAGAGAAAGGTAGGCTACGTGCATGGGTTGTGTTAGCTAGAAAGCTAACGTTAAGTTTAAGCTACGTTAGACTTGGTTTCAAATCGATTAAGCAAAGAGAAGACAACACGGTAAATGAACACTAGAACCTCCAAGGGATTCATTTTGACGAACCCTGATACCGACGGGCTGTCGAGAGAGAGAGAGAGAGAGAGAGAGAGAGAGAGAGAGAGAGAGAGAGAGAGAGAGAGAGAGAGAGAGATGCCTCGTTTATTTCCCCTGTGTTATTATCAGAAGTTTCTGTAAACTTTTGAATAATGTAGTTCATCTACTTTTAGTAGTTTGTTTAAATGTTTTAATGATGTTCTTTTTGTTTGTAGAAGTGCATCATTCCTTGATTTATTGTAACATGAATCTGAACTTTGTGATCTGTGATGATGATAAACTGAAGCCATTTCTAAATGAACCCAATTAAGTGAGTTTTAAATCGTCCTACTTAGTTTATAAGGAAATGATGAAGAGGAACAAATTAAATGATTGGAAATTATATCTCTGTAGGCGCTGACGCTGTTGGCGGTTCTAGTGTTAACAGACATTTAAATTAGGTCTGTGTAATGACAAATGCCATATACGATTTTCTTACCTGGACCTGAAAAAGGTCCACCGCGTCCCCCCACCCCGTCCCCAGAACTACACATGCTGGCTATTCTGTTTCGCAACATGTTCTCTATGGCACGTCTCTACTGGGAGTTGTAGTTTTAAAAGACGTTCCCATAATAAGAAGTTGCCAGTATTAAACTGTGTACATCCCTGGAGGTTTAGGGGACAGGAAACACTCACATTTAAAACATATAATTAATAAATGGGTGAAAATTGCTTGTGCCCATTATGGGCAGTATTAATATATATATACCCACATGCCAGCTAAGGTCAGAAGAGCTTTATTTAACAGCTGGTCTTATGTGTGTGACCCCTGTGATAACATTACATTACATTAATTGATAAGCCTGAAACATGCACTTGTCAAGGTTCAGAGGCACATTTTGCAAATATGGCAGTAGCCATCGATCAGCTTAAGATAATATATACTTTATTGATCCCAAGTTGGAACATTTGCGTTACATTAGCATGTGTAACAGTTAAATATGCAGTTGTGTTTATTTGAAAATCATCACACAAATGCTGTGTTTTATATTCAACAATTCTGTGTTCTTTATTTATTGATTGTTCAATACCTGACAAGGCCGGAGATGAAATATCTAAAAACATCTTATAAGAGTATAATACATGTATAATATCAGTTAAAATAAGTGCTTTGAGGAACCTGCAACCCAAGTTTTTCATTCAGTGCAGAACTACACCACAGTTGTGTAGGCCTATATGATATGTCAATAAACCTTAGAAAATCTTGAAATCTTGAAAGGGATGTGCAAAATAGTCATTACATACAGTCTTTAATTAACTATTAGTAGAGAATAACGAGTAATGAATATACTTTATAGTGATCGTATTAATATCTAATAATACAAATAATTAAATTCAATAACATGCTTTAACCACCCCTTTATATCAGCTGTGCACCTTTATGGTGTAAATACAGCCTATCTACCAATTGGATCAAATATAAAAGTGAGCCGAATTAATGTTTATACTGCAAGGAGACGTATTGTGTGAAAATAAATGTAAGATGTTGTTTAATGGCTGATATATTTATGATCCAAGTCACGTTTTCAGTTCCTCATGTTTGTCTTCTCATCAGGGCTCTATAAATACAGAACTACGGCAGATATGTAATATTTAATGCAGCTGAACCGTGTATTACAATGCCGTTATGTGATGACTTTCAAAGAGAAAAGCAAGCACACTCGGAATAAGGTATTATTATTATTTTTTAAAAATGTTTTCGGTCTGTTTCCGGTATTTGTTAATGACGTTGTGCTCTGAGATGTGAGACTGGAATTGCACAGGGGGGAAATAACGTAGGCTATCTTTAGATGCGGATTTTGTTAAACTAATATGTTTGCGCTGTGGACCAACACTATACACTGACGGGGAAGGGGGTAGCAATAAAGATAACACCATTAAACAGTTACACAACATAACAGAAATAATATCGATAGCAGCGTCCCTAGCAACCACCTTGGTAACAATGAAAACGTTGCGATTTCCTGAAGTAATCTTCGTAATAACTAGCAAACTAAAGATCATGTACATCCACTGCACACATAATCCGAAATAACAACTCATATTTCTCACATCAAATGACATCAAAACGCATTTTAATGGCCAAACTAACTTTAAAATAGGCATTTTCTACCGAGAATAAAACGAATTTCGGCCATGTTTTCTTTTTCTGCAGGGAGAAATTTGAAGATCATGTGACATAGACGCCAGCCATCGGAATGAATGGTGAAAAAATACGGGGTTTGTCAAACAGAGCACATGGTGTAGTCCAAATGATAGCTGGGGATTCTGGGTAGTGTAGTGTCTTCTGCCATCCTTTACTCAGAAAAAATGTGTTTCTCCGAATCGAAGGGGAAAAATACAAAAGCATTGCACACAATTTAAACCAATCAATGTTGTGTAATTAACAAGGATGATCTGGTGTTTTTTAGTCGATGAGTAGTGCAGATATCACTGTAAAATCAATCGACAGTAAGAGGAATACTTACTTCCGGGTGTACAATTCTCCGTTATCCAATGTGAATGGACGCTCACATTGCCTTTAAGGGCAGCCGACATAAACGAATGCCGTGCTTCCATGAGCGTCAAATCCCGACACAGATGGGAATACATTGCAATCAGTTGAAAGCTATTTGCGTCCCTTTATGAAGCTGAAGGAGCCTAGGAGCGTCACAATTGGATGCCACGGACACTGACCAAACGTCGCTATTGGACGCTTAGGGAGTGAGAGTGTGTTGCACATATAGCCACGAAGATTAATACATGAAGACTTGTGACTCGGACTTGACATGGACTCTTCTTGGGTGACTCGGACTCAAACACAGGTAATGATGACTCGGACTCGACTCGGACACTCCTTGGGTGACTCAGACTTGAACTCGACTACGACTCTCCCTAGGTGACTCGGACTTGGACTCGAAGAGTGGTGACTAGAGAGTGACTTGGACTCGAGAATTGGTGACTTGACTACAACACTGCCTATCATGCAAAATGCACTTTTGAATGTCTTTTATACAAAAATGTGTCAGAAAACAAAACCCTCTCTCTTTTCCTCCTTACCCACACCTCTAAAAACCGGGGTACAACAGAGCTGATCCAGATTTGCTGCCGATATGACGTAATATCGGAAATGTTGACTGGCTTAACACCCACGGCTCTATCAGAAACGTCGCTATCAGAAACAATGCGTAACGTGTTTTGGAAGTAATATGGTAAAATATACCAAGTATATTTTATAAAATACGCACTTTGGCACAGAACTCAAGATAAAAGATACCCTTATTACTTATGCTGCACATACAATATATCCGATTAAAGCTGAGGTTCCAGATTATTTACGTATATATATCATCACTGAGTGATCCGAACTCTTGACAGGGGAAGCAAACACAGACATCACAACACGTACCTTTACGGAGCTTTTACGGGAGATCGTCTCACCTTAGCTGTCAATCTGATCAAAAGACGTGTTCAATGGCATTAAAACGAGAAAAAACGTGGCTGAATCGGTTTATCCATAGGCTGATAATGTTTCTGTGTAATAATTGTTTTTATTTATAATCCATAATTCCATTTTTATGAAAATATCGGAGAGTAAAAATTAGCTGCACCAGAGTTCTCGCAGCTTTCGGTTTTGGCTATGCGTCAGTCTCACAAACACACATGACCAAATAAGGAGTATGTGGGAGTTCTCCTCGATTCCATTGGCTCTGACGGTTAGAAAGAGATGTCAATCAGCAAAATCAAGCAAGCGGGGCCAGAGATAGGTCAAATCCACCCAAATGACCCCAGAAGTGTTTTGTTTTTGCTAAATCTCTCTAAAAAGGTCAAATTTCACTTGTTTTGCATCAATCTTGATACAGGATTATATGTTGTATTTTGGATTCCTAAAGCTTTTAGTCTACCATCCCATCATTCAAGGGTGGTTTTCACTATAAGTAATTTTTTTTTGACACAATAATTTACATTTTTTTTACTGTGTTCAATCTGAATTTACTTTAAAATAAAAACATCTATATTGATTCTGACACATCTACATCCAACTCACAGGTGTAACCTTGCTTTGAGAAAAAAGATTATTAATTTAAGCCTTTTAGAAGGGAAGATATGGTCATTTGTTCTGGGAATGTCATTTTCGAGCCTGAGACCTGAAAAACAGGCTCAGGGCTTTACAGGTTAAAAAGAAACTCACCTTGTGGTAAACCCGCAACAGAAAAAGCAGTTGAGCTCCATACTGTTTCAGAAATAACCCTTGATGTGGTTTTGAAGATGATATGGCATTTAATCACGGCAGCATTTAGCTGAGTATCTGAAAAAAAGAAATACAAAATTGCATTTTGCATAATAGGTGACCTTTAAGTATGTTTAAATTGAAAATGTTGGTGAGGTTGAAAATAGTTGGAGGGATGATTTAACTTGAACTTACATTGGAAATGGCTTCTCTCTTATGATAGGTGTCAGGTGTGATTCTACTGATGGGTCACAGTTAATGTGTCTAGTAAAATCAAAGTTACGTTTTGAGTTTTCAGAGGGGTGGTAGAGTGCTGCAGCAGTGTTGGTGGTACAGTGCCATGCTGGAGTGTTTGTGCATGCTGGTCTGAGCCGGCAGTTGGGCAGCCACAGGTCCTGACAGGCCTCCTCCAGGCTCTCTCTAATACGTGCTAATTGCATTCCATGCTCGCTGGTCAGCAGCCAGAGGGAATGTGTCTGTTATTCTGGAGGAGTCCTGCAGCCAGGGGCCATCAGCACATTCTTCTGGACCCAGTCACACCACAAAGGTGAGAGCAGCCCCAAGGCAAGGCTATCTGATCCCTGTTATAATAAGAGTCAGCTACAAACATTAAAGAGGCACACGATAACTTTTCAAACTGTTCAGTGATCCATGTTTCAAGTTACAGTAGGAGTGTTGCCACTGACATTTTTACACGTTTCCACTCAAAACAAATGGCAAAAATAAAACATGAAACTATATCTACTGACCACACAGCGTTTATTTCACCTTTAATCCCTACATATACATTTTCAACATTCTGCATCGTCCTAATAAAACGAAATAAAAAACATATATAATATATATATATATATATATATACAGTGGGGCCTGTAATTTTCATCCAGAAAATCACTGTCTGACTTTTAAAGAATGTATTTGCAAATTATGGTGGAAAATAAGTATTTGGTCAATAACAAAAGTTAATCTCAATACTTTGTTATATACCCTTTGTTGGCAATGACAGAGGTCAAACGTTTTCTGTAAGTCTTCACAAGGTTTTCACACACTGTTGCTGGTACTTTGGCCCATTCCTCCATGCAGATCTCCTCTAGAGCAGTGATGTTTTGGGGCTGTCGCTGGGCAACACGGACTTTCAACTCCCTCCAAAGATTTTCTATGGGGTTGAGATCTGGAGACTGGCTAGGCCACCCCAGGATCTTGAAATGCTTCTTACGAAGCCACTCCTTTGGTGCCCGGGTGGTGTGTTTGGGATCATTGTCATGCTGAAAGACCCAGCCACGTTTCATCTTCAATGCCCTTGCTGATGGAAGGAGGTTGTCACTCAAAATCTCACGATACATGGCCCCATTCATTCTTTCCTTTACACGGATCCGTCGTCCTGGTCCCTTTGCAGAAAAACAGCCCCAAAGCATGATGTTTCCACTCCCATGTTTACCAAAAAGTTCTATTTTGGTTTCATCTGACCATATGACATTCTCCCAATCCTCTTCTGGATCATCTAAATGCTCTCTAGCAAACTTCAGACGGGCCTGGACATGTACTGGCTTAAGCAACGGGACACGTCTGGCACTGCAGGATTTGAGTCCCTGGCGGCGTAGTGTGTTACTGATGGTAGCCTTTGTTACTTTGGTCCCAGCTCTCTGCAGATCATGGACTCGGTCCCCCCGTTTGGTTCTAGGATTTTTGCTCACCGTTCTTGTGATCCTTTGACCCCACGGGGTGAGATCTTGCGTGGAGCCCCAGATCGAGGGAGATTATCAGTGGTCTTGTATGTCTTCCATTTTCTAATAATTGCTCCCACAGTTGATTTCTTCACACCAAGCTGCTTACCTATTGCAGATGCAGTCTTCCCAGCCTGGTGCAGGTCTACCATTTTGTTTCTGGTGTCCTTTGACAGCTCTTTGGTCAAGGCCAGGGGTGGCCAACCAGTCAGAGGTTAAGAGCCACATTTTTTCTCTGTTACTGCAAAGAGCCACATCAAACACACAGTCACTGATACCGCTTGTTTCAGTTTTTTGTTTTCTGGAGACAAGATTTCAACCACGTCACTGATGCATTTTTGTGGCATTGGGATATATTTTTTTTAAATCCTCTGGAGCAGAGAGAGGAGCTGTGGATTATTGTTATTGATTAAAGCATCAGGGTTTCTTAGGGTCAGAAACACTAAACTCACAACTTAAAATGAAAGCGTTTAGTTTATTTAATAAAAGAGCACATGTTCAATGTGAAAAGTGACAGTAGTCATAGATTATTTGCAATTTAGTGCTACATATATATTTAAAAAAATTAAATAATATATATATATATTTTTTTTTAAACACCTTGAATTTCAGGGGCACAGCACCGCTCCAAGACAATGGTAGCGGAAACACTGGATAGTGTTTAATCAACGATAGGTCCCCCCCCCTCAAAGGTGATTGGTTCACTGCATCGCAGGTATTATTGTGATTGGCTCTTGGGCCACATCAAAATTAGACGCGCTGTCATCCTCTCATACTGACACCTGACACCACACACACGTAGGGAGAGCCGGGACGAAAGTAACACGGGACGAAAGTAACGGAGCGATTTTATCCGAGCCCAAACAACTTTGACCGGCCAAATTACGTCAGAATTATCAGCATTCAATACTTAACAGACCTACTAAATATCAGGTTTAACTGTCAGGAGTAGTGTTGTCACGATACCAACATTTTGGTTTCGATACCAAGTCAAGAATTGCGATTCCGATTCTTTTTCGATACTTTTCTTAAAAAGAGGGAAACAGTCTTAAATGTAATTATTGTGCTTTATTTCACACCAGAACCAGAACCATAACACAGACTTTTAAACAATGAGAACAATAAATAAAATAAATGACAAGAATTCGTATTAAATAAAATTAATACATTTCTTACAGACAGGCCTCGTGGTGTCCGTAGGCTTGCCCTCACTGTCAGAGATATAGCTAAAATACTTCCAAATGTAGCTTCTGGCGTCTTTTTTGTCAACAAGCCGAGGCGCAGCGGCAGTTTCACTCCCACTTGCAGACATGCTTCTCGTTTTCTCACATGCTCTGGCAGCTAGCGCGTGCACGAGAGAGGGGAGGCACTTAGAGCGTGCTTGAGAGGGAGGGACTGCAGGCACGCTGCAGTGCAGGGAGTGGAAGCAGAGCGCTAAACACACACGGCTCTTATTAAAATGACGCTTTCTCACCGGAGTACTGTTCACCGTCATTCTTAAAGTACCGATACTAATGAAACGGAGGAATCGTTACGTTTTTAACGGCAGAGTATCGCGGTATACCTTTCAAGTATCGGTACACCGTGCAACACTAGTCAGGAGTCAGTGTCTCTCCCCCAAACTCACACATATAAAATTCGATATGAACTGAAGAGCCGCATGAAACTAGGCAAAGAGCCGCATGCGGCTCGAGAGCCGCGGGTTGGCCACCCCTGGTCTAGGCCATAGTGGAGTTTGGAGTGTGACTGTTTGAGGTTGTGGACAGGTGTCTTTTATACTGATAACGAGTTCAAACAGGTGCCATGAATACAGTTAACGAGTGGAGGACAGAGGAGGCTCTTAAAGAAGAAGTTACAGGTTTGTGAGAGCCAGACATCTTGTTTGTTTGTAGGAGACCAAATACTTATTTTACCGAGGAATTTACCAATCAATTCATTAAAAATCCTACAATGTGATTTCCTGGATTCTTTCCCCCCATTCTGTCTCTCATAGTTGAAGTGTTGACAATTACAGGTCTCTCTCATCTTTTTAAGTGGGAGAACTTGCACAATTGGTGGCTGACTAAACTTTTTTGCCCCACTCGTTATCAGTATCTGTCAGTACGCTTGTCGATGTTTGTGATTGCTCAAATGTTGCTAGCCCCGCCCCTTGAACGCGCTCTCAGACGGACAGAGAAGCCCTGGCTTGATTTACCGAGTTGATAACCAGCATCATAAGACCACTTAGCGAGATCTCGTTTGTTAGGATTAGTTAAGATAACTCAAACATATCCAGGGTATGTTGAACTGGCTTCGTAGTACAGTTTACTGGTGGCTGCATAGCAGCGCTAATGTCAAAGACACAAACATTATATTTTAATTTTACCAGGATGAAGTGACAACAATATTTTGGAAGGCTTAGCCTTCCCTAGCCTACAGTACCCGCCGCCCCTGGTTATAGTCACGACATTTAATCTATTGATTCGTGTTCACCAACACGATTTTCCCCTTTTTTTCATGTCACACAGAACGATTTTAAAAGCAATGTATTTCTATTGGTAGTGTGTTTCGTGCCCGCAACACGTCTGTTTGTCCGGTCAGGTCTTGGAAGACCGGAAGCTGTGTGGTTCATAAAAACATGTTCTTACTCAATATCAAGCCACGATTATTGTTTTTAATCGTATAATGTCTGACTTTTTTTGCCGTCCGCGAGGAAAATAAATGGGGCTCAGAGCCTCAGAATACTGAAATCTGTATTTTTTAAATCTTTTTTTCCTTCTAATTTGTTATTCTTTTCTAAATAACACACTGTTATTTACTCAACAATAACACACAATTATCCTTGTTTTTATTTCTTTGTTTAATTCTATAATCTCTGGCTTTTTTGGCGTCCGTCAGGAACTGATTTTCAAAATAAAATAACCGGAAACAGATACACACCCACTGAACTGATTACCCAAGATCCTCAGCTATGGTTTAAGCTCGTTGATTGGATTGTTTAGCCGCAATGCACGTTGGGATATGGTGTTAATGCGATATGAAATCCGAAAAACATTTTTTAAAAAAGAATATAATACTTTAATCCGAGTGTGCTTGCTTTTCTCTTTGGAGGTCATCACATAACGGCATTGTAATACACGGTTTGGCTGCATTAAATATTACATATCTGCCGTAGTTCTCTATTTATAGAGCCCTGATGAGAAGACTTCTAGACAAATATGAAGAACTGCCGCCAAAACTGATTATGTGACGTGGATCATAAATATGTCAACAATTAAACAAAATCTTCAATGTCTCTTCACAATATAAGTCTCCTTGCAGTATCAACACTAATTCGGCTGACTTTTATATGTGATCCAATCAGTATATTGGTATATGTACACCATAACGGTGCACAGCTGACAGAAAGGGACACCTGGTGGTTAAAGCACGTTATTGAAATGTATTATTTTTATTATTAGATATTAATAGGAGACACAGACAGACAAACTAATAAGGCTTTATTTAAACATTAAAGAATACTTTAGGTCAAGGTCTTATTTTGAATAAGAAAAAAGCTTTGGGGGTATACATATTAAGCCTGACAAAGTACTAATATATTGCTTTCCTGCAATGTTAACTATGCATGTTTAAGCACTTATTTTAACTGATATTATAGATATGTATTATACTCTTATAAGATGTATGTAGATAGAATAAGAAATGTGCAGAATACGACAGTTTAATGGAGGAGGTATACACACATATTGATAGATGTCTTGTAATGCACTGTTGAGGAACCTGCGACCCAAGTTTTTCATCTCCGACCTTGTCAGGTATTGAATATTCAATATAAAACACAGAATTTGTGTGATTATACTAAATGATTTACAAATAAACACCACTGCATATTTACAACTGTTACACATGCCGATGTAACGCAAATGTTTCCAACTTGGGATCAATAAAGTATATCTTATCTTAAGATGATCAATGGCTACTGCCATATTTTCAAAATGTGCCTCTGAACCTTGACAAGTGCATGTTTCAGGCTTATCAATGAACAACAGGAGGGGTCACAAACATAAGACCAGCTGTTAAATGAAGCTCTTCTGACCTTAGCTATCATGTGGGTATATTAATGCTGCCCATTAAGGGCACAAGCAATTTTCACCCATTTATAAATTATATGTTTTAAATTTGAGTGTTTCCTATCCCCTAAACCTCCAGGGATGTACACAGTTTAATACTGGCAACTTCTTATTATGGGAAATATGAAAACGTCTTTTAAAACTACAATTTCCAGTAGAGATGTCCCATAGAACATTTTGCGAAACACACAATAGCTAGCATGTGTAGTTCTGGGGACGGGGTGGGGGAGAGGGGACGGGGTGGACCCGTTCAAATCCAGTTTTGGACAGTCTGCCGTGGTTCCATCCCATTTCAAAGTGCTGTTCGACGCTCAGCGTAACCCTCGGCGCACACTCAAACATCCAATCACAGAGCTTGAGGACTATCACAGGGTTTGTCAAGCAAAGCGGAGAGAATACTTACTTCCGGGTGTAAAATTCTCTAAAGCAACTGAGCTGCTCCGACTCTCGGTCCTGACGGACTCCAACTTGTGTTTATTAATCAAACAGATAAATAAACACAAGGATAATTGTGTGTTATTGTTGAGTAAATAACAGTATGTGGTTTAGAAAAGAATACAAAATTAGAAGGAAAAAACGAGGAAACAATACAGATTTCAGTATTCTGAGCGCCTACTCTCCCCATAACTGACGGCAACAAAAGTCCTACATTATTCAATTAAAAATAAAGAAGTAAAAACAATAAGTGTGGCTTGATATTGAGTAAGAAAAAGGTTGATAAACGTTGTGAGAAAGGATCTGCGGGTAGCATTCGCTCGCGATCTCAAGTCGTTTACAACATACGTTCAGGGAGCTATATAGAAGCCTATGGACATCCCGGAAAGTTGGAAATGTACGCTAAAGCCCCTGTCACACTGTTCCGAAATTGACAACCGATGGACACACGATAAAGGAAATGTTCAAATTCGGCTGTGATCGTAGCAACATCGGGCCATTCTCGAGGGCATCTTAAGCCATCGTATGATGGTGGAGTTTCAGGCTCCGGCAGCAACTTTGTGAGCGGCAACTTCGTAAGGCACTCGTGAGGGCATCTTGTCAAATCGTGTCATCTTCGTGTTATCATCGGTGCATTCGCCCTCACTCTGATCGGGGCGAATGCCCGATGGCACCGATGATAACAAGATGCCCTAACGATGGCCTTACGACGGTCAAAATTGACACACGAATTCAACACGAAAATTAACCTTAGCAAGGTCCTTCGGCTATTTTTTGGCATGTCAAAGATTTTGCCACCGCTCACGAAGTTGCTGCCGGAGACTGAGAAACTCCACCGGCGGTCATACGAAGGCTTAAGATGCCCTCACGAATGGCTAGATGTTGCTACGATCAAAGCCGAATTTGAACATTTCCTTTATTGTGTGTCCATCTGGTTGTTTTATTGCACAACAAAATCATGTAAACATATTATGTAAATAACCCAATTTGTGTTCTGTGAAACTGAAAAGGATATAATATATTATTTTGAAGGTGAATTGACAGGAAGTTGTTGTTGCTATGGAAACAACACCCTGACGGAGAAAACGTAATATTTTCTACATATAAAGACGGAGAAAGTAAAGTACAAAGTCTGAAGATATCAGTACAGTATCATAGTACTGTAACATAATTGTTTTTGTTACTTTCGTTGCAGTTGTATGTCTTAAATGTAATGTAAATGTTGCCTTCGTGTGTGGTTCGGGGCCATCTTCGTGCGAAATTCACAATTCCATATTTGTGTGTCCATCGGGTGTCAACTTCGGGACAGTGTGACAGGGGCTTTAGGGCCGCCCCCCTTGCGTTGGAAAAAGCTCTGTTTTAGGTCCACTTGTATTCTCCATCAACATCAACAGTTTAGGTGAAAATGTGAATGAAGCTACTTTACATTTTTATGCGGGGGACCTGCACAGTTGTTGTACTGTTGTTAAATTACAGGCTGTTTTTAACATTATTCAGACTCAGCTCTCTGAGCTTAAGCTTCTTTTAAATGTTGAGAAAACCAAGGTATTTTTCTTTGTTTTTTTGTTGTTGTTGTTGTTTTTTTATTTATTTATTTTATTCTCTGTCAAAGCGTCTTTGAGTTTCTAGAAAAGCGCTATACAAGTCACATTTATTATTATTATTATTATTATTATTATTATTAATGCTCTTTTGAAAAGCTACAAAGACTGCAGAGACTGCTTTGGATATTGTTACTATGCAAGGACAAGTACTCGAAGTGGTTACCTGTTATAAATACCTTGGTATCTGGCTTGATGATTGTCTCTCTTTTAAACGTCAGGTCATTAATCTGCTTAAAAAGCTGAGGGTTAGACTAGGTTTCTTTTTCAGAATCAAGTCCTGTTTCTCATTTGAGGCCAGGAAAAGACTCTAACCTTTGCTGTACTATGGTAATTTGATCTATATGAATGCACCTGCCACAGTCTATGGCTAATTCCATAGGCTAATTCACGCAACACTGGCCATATCTCTGCTAGTTTACAAAGTTTAGTTACAAATGACATTTATATTTGAAAAACAGTGAAGCACTTAAAAAACAATTGTATAGTGTAGGTTCAAGAACATTTAAATCAAAAGGACACATTTTGTAAAGTTACAGGGTATCTTACCTTCAGAATATGCAGGGAACGAGGAGCAGTGACCGCAAGCTGGGTTGTTAGCTTAATACTGAGAGCATATTAGCTTAGCTTCTTACCCCCTAATCCCACCAGAAGCGTCTGCGCTGCACTGCAACCTCCTCCTGCGTCATAACCCACCAGGCGCGTTTCAAAACGTTGCGGAAGCGGAGCGTCGTGTGTGCAGCCTCGCAGTTGTTGTTGATTTTGGAATATTTCCTGGACATTTGTACTTCTACAAGTAGTAGGCTACCTGGTTAAATGGTTTATGTTTGTGTCCGTTTAAATCGTGTTTTGTTTGTTTGTTTGTTTGTTTGTAGCCTTGATTGAACCAGGTGAAGCCCCTTGAGATCAAAAGATCTCTTCTTCAAGGTGACCTGCAGGACATTAGTTACACATGTAACGTAAAAACAACACAACAACAATAAGGACGACACACAACATAATGTACAGGGTACAGTTTACACAGCTCTATTCACAGTGACAGGTACCATGAGTATCAGACAGCATGGCACCCAGCGAGTTTCATAGTGATGCAGGGGAACCAAAGTGCTCAGTTTCAAACAGGTCTGCAGACTGTTCCAATTTATTGGAGCACATCTAAAAGCTTTCTTCCCTAAGACAGTCCTAGCATTTGGCACATTTAATAAAACAACATCATGAGATCTCAGGCAATACGTACTTTCAATTCGCAGAGAGATCAGAGAGCAGATATAAAAAGGTAGTTTACCCAACATGGCTTTATAGATGAACATGTACCAGTGACTGAGCCTCCGTACAGTTAGTGAAGGCAGACCTGCCCTGCATACAGGGTACAGTGATGAGTGAGTGCTTTACAGTTAGTCACACATCTCAGAGCGCTGTGATACGCAGCATCTAACTTGACCAGGCTATGGGCAGGTGCATTCATATAGACCAGATCACCATAGTCCATCACAGGTCAAAGGTCACAGAGCCTTTTCCTGGCCTCAAGCGAGAAACAGGACTAGTTCCTGTAGAAGAACCCTAGCCTAACCCTCAGCTTTTTAAGCAGGTTAGTGACCTGAAGTTTAAAAGTAAGACAATCATCAAGCCAGATTCAAGTTTTGTTCCTTGCGTAGTTACAATATCTAAAACAGGCTTATTGTTGTTATTTCCTATGTTGTTGTGTTGTAGACTACAGACACAGTTAATAATAATTGTAATATTCCAGTTATAAACGACATGAATCAAAGATGTGTTGCTGTATTTTAGTGTGCATTCATCATCTTAATTATTCTATATATATATATATATAATTTACAGTGCCTGTAAACCGGAGGAGAACGCTGGCATGTATTCTCCTACTTGAAAGACGGTGGTGGGGGGAGGAGAAGGAGCCGGTTTTGGGTGCACCCCCTCAACCAGCAAAGCAGACAACAGGGTGATTTTCATCACTTCCTGCCTGCGCTGCGCTGCGCCGCGTCAAAAATAGGATTCATCCTATATTTTAGAAATTCCTTGCGGCGAGGAGCTTCTGGGACACTTATTCATTTTGAATAACGTAGTTAACATACTATTAGTGGTTTGTTTAAATATATTCATTGTTTTTTGTTTGTGGAAGAATACCATTTATTGATTTATTGTAAAATGAATCCGAACATTTTGATCTGTTACGATGATAAACTGAACCAATTTAAAAATTGCTAAATGTAAACCGTTTTTTATTTAAAAACTTCGCATTTTTATTATTTTCAAACTTAGTTATTAGTTAGTAATATGAATATAAAAGATATACAAAAACGAATAAATCACACATAAATATAAAGAACAATTAAAACCAGAATAGTTTTCCTTTGTAAATCTACGTGAAGTTTTTTCAGTATTCTGCGGAAAGACTATCTGTTTCTTGCAGATGTTGACACCCCACTGGAGGCAGATGTTGACGCCCCGCTCAAGGCAGATGTTGACGCCCCACTCAAGGCAGATGTTGACGCCCCACTCAAGGTAGATGTTGACGCCCCACTCAAGGCAGATGTTGACGCCCCGCTGGAGGCAGATGTTGACGCCCCACTGGAGGCAGATGTTGACACCCCACTGGAGGCAGATGTTGACACCCCACTGGAGGCAGATGTTGACGCTTCACTGGAGGCAGATGTTGACACCCCACTGGAGGCAGGTGTTTACACCCCACTGGAGGCAGATGTTGACGCCTCACTGGAGGCAGATGTTGACACCCCACTGGAGGCAGATGTTGACACTTCACTGGAGGCAGATGTTGATGCCCCACTGGAGGCAGATGTTGACACCCCACTGGAGGCAGATGTTGACACCCCACTGGAGGCAGATGTTGACGCCTCACTGGAGGCAGATGTTGACACCCCACTGGAGGCAGATGTTGACGCCTCACTGGAGGCAGATGTTGACACCCCACTGGAGGCAGATGTTGATGCCCCACTGGAGGTAGATGTTGATGCCCCACAGGAGGCAGATGTTGACACCCCACTGGAGGCAGATGTTGACGCCTCACTGGAGGCAGATGTTGACACCCCACTGGAGGCAGATGTTGACGCCTCACTGGAGGCAGATGTTGACACCCCACTGGAGGCAGATGTTGACACCCCACTGGAGGCAGATGTTGACGCTTCACTGGAGGCAGATGTTGACACCCCACCGGAGGCAGATGTTGACACCCCACTGGAGGCAGATGTTGACGCCTCACTGGAGGCAGATGTTGACACCCCACTGGAGGCAGATGTTGACACCCCACTGGAGGCAGATGTTGACACCTCACTGGAGGCAGATGTTGACGCCTCACTGGAGGCAGATGTTGACACCCCACTGGAGGCAGATGTTGACGCCTCACTGGAGGCAGATGTTGACACCCCACTGGAGGCAGATGTTGACACCCCACTGGAGGCAGATGTTGACACCCCACTGGAGGCAGATGTTGACGCCTCACTGGAGGCAGATGTTGACACCCCACTGGAGGCAGATGTTGACACCCCACTGGAGGCAGATGTTGACGCCCCGCTCAAGATAGATGTTGACACCCCACTGGAGGCAGATGTTGACGCCTCACTGGAGGCAGATGTTGACACCCCACTGGAGGCAGATGTTGACACCTCACTGGAGGCAGATGTTGACACCCCACTGGAGGCAGATGTTGATGCCTCACTGGAGGCAGATGTTGACACCCCACTGGAGGCAGATGTTGATGCCTCACTGGAGGCAGATGTTGACACCCCACTGGAGGCAGATGTTGACACCTCACTGGAGGCAGATGTTGACACCCCACTGGAGGCAGATGTTGATGCCTCACTGGAGGCAGATGTTGACACCCCACTGGAGGCAGATGTTGATGCCTCACTGGAGGCAGATGTTGACACCCCACTGGAGGCAGATGTTGACACCCCACTGGAGGCAGATGTTGACGCCTCACTGGAGGCAGATGTTGACACCCCACTGGAGGCAGATGTTGACACCCCACTGGAGGCAGATGTTGACGCCCCGCTCAAGATAGATGTTGACACCCCACTAGAGGTAGATGTTGACGCCTCACTGGAGGCAGATGTTGACACCCCACTGGAGGCAGATGTTGACACCTCACTGGAGGCAGATGTTGACACCCCACTGGAGGCAGATGTTGATGCCTCACTGGAGGCAGATGTTGACACCCCACTGGAGGCAGATGTTGATGCCTCACTGGAGGCAGATGTTGACACCCCACTGGAGGCAGATGTTGACACCCCACTGGAGGCAGATGTTGACGCCTCACTGGAGGCAGATGTTGACGCCCCACTGGAGGCAGATGTTGACACCCCACTGGAGGCAGATGTTGACGCCCTGCTCAAGATAGATGTTGACACCCCACTGGAGGCAGATGTTGACGCCTCACTGGAGGCAGATGTTGACACCCCACTGGAGGCAGATGTTGACGCCCGCTCAAAGTAGATGTTGACACCCCACTGGAGGCAGATGTTGATGCCCCACTCAAGGTAGATATTGACACCCCACTGGAGGTAGATGTTGACACCCCACTGGAGGCAGATGTTCACGCCCCGCTCAAGGTAGATGTTGACACCCCACTGGAGGTAGATGTTGACGCCGCACTCAAGGTAGATATTGACACCCCACTGGAGGTAGATGTTGATACCCCACTGGAGGCAGATGTTGACGCCCCACTGGAGGCAGATGTTGACACCTCACTGGAGGCAGATGTTGACGCCTCACTGGAGGCAGATGTTGACACCCCACTGGAGGCAGATGTTGACGCCCCGCTCAAGGTAGATGTTGACACCCCACTGGAGGCAGATGTTGACGCCCCACTCAAGGTAGATATTGACACCCCACTGGAGGTAGATGTTGACACCCCACTGGAGGCAGATGTTGACGCCCCACTCAAGGCAGATGTTGACACCCCACTGGAGGCAGATGTTGACTCCCCACTGGAGGCAGATGTTGACACCCCACTGGAGGCAGATGTTGACGCCCCACTAAAGGCAGATGTTCACACCCCACTGGAGGCAGATGTTGACACCCCACTGGAGGCAGATGTTGACGCCCTACTCAAGGCAGATGTTGACACCCCACTGGAGGCAGATGTTGACACCCCACTGGAGGTAGATGTTGACGCCCCACTGGAGGCAGATGTTGACACCCCACTGGAGGCAGATGTTGACGCCCTACTCAAGGCAGATGTTGACACCCCACTGGAGGCAGATGTTGACACCCCACTGGAGGCAGATGTTGACACCCCACTGGAGGTAGATGTTGACGCCCCACTGGAGGCAGATGTTGACACCCCACTGGAGGCAGATGTTGACGCCCTACTCAAGGCAGATGTTGACGCCCCACTGGAGGTAGATGTTGACCCCCCACTGGAGGTAGATGTAGACGCCCCACTGGAGGTAGATGTTGACACCCCACTGGAGGCAGATGTTGACGCCCCACTGGAGGCAGATGTTGACACCCCACTGGAGGCAGATGTTGACGCCCCGCTCAAGATAGATGTTGACACCCCACTGGAGGCAGATGTTGACGCCTCACTGGAGGCAGATGTTGACACCCCACTGGAGGCAGATGTTGACGCCCGCTCAAAGTAGATGTTGACACCCCACTGGAGGCAGATGTTGATGCCCCACTCAAGGTAGATATTGACACCCCACTGGAGGTAGATGTTGACACCCCACTGGAGGCAGATGTTCACGCCCCGCTCAAGGTAGATGTTGACACCCCACTGGAGGTAGATGTTGACGCCGCACTCAAGGTAGATATTGACACCCCACTGGAGGTAGATGTTGATACCCCACTGGAGGCAGATGTTGACGCCCCACTGGAGGCAGATGTTGACACCTCACTGGAGGCAGATGTTGACGCCTCACTGGAGGCAGATGTTGACACCCCACTGGAGGCAGATGTTGACGCCCCGCTCAAGGTAGATGTTGACACCCCACTGGAGGCAGATGTTGACGCCCCACTCAAGGTAGATATTGACACCCCACTGGAAGTAGATGTTGACACCCCACTGGAGGCAGATGTTGACGCCCCACTCAAGGCAGATGTTGACACCCCACTGGAGGCAGATGTTGACTCCCCACTGGAGGCAGATGTTGACACCCCACTGGAGGCAGATGTTGACGCCCCACTAAAGGCAGATGTTCACACCCCACTGGAGGCAGATGTTGACACCCCACTGGAGGCAGATGTTGACGCCCTACTCAAGGCAGATGTTGACACCCCACTGGAGGCAGATGTTGACACCCCACTGGAGGTAGATGTTGACGCCCCACTGGAGGCAGATGTTGACACCCCACTGGAGGCAGATGTTGACGCCCTACTCAAGGCAGATGTTGACACCCCACTGGAGGCAGATGTTGACACCCCACTGGAGGCAGATGTTGACACCCCACTGGAGGTAGATGTTGACGCCCCACTGGAGGCAGATGTTGACACCCCACTGGAGGCAGATGTTGACGCCCTACTCAAGGCAGATGTTGACGCCCCACTGGAGGTAGATGTTGACCCCCCACTGGAGGTAGATGTAGACGCCCCACTGGAGGTAGATGTTGACACCCCACTGGAGGCAGATGTTGACGCCCCACTGGAGGCAGATGTTGACGCCCTACTCAAGGCAGATGTTGACGCCCCACTGGAGGTAGATGTTGACCCCCCACTGGAGGTAGATGTTGACGCCCCACTGGAGGTAGATGTTGACTGAACTGCTATGACCAAAAAAGAAACAGGGAATATCATGTTACAAGGAATCTTTGGAGTGCAATGCACACTATAATCAATTAAAAATGGAATACTTAACTTACCATCATCAGCATTTGGAGGGGGCACCTTATCATTTTCCGTTGCTGCTGCTGGTGCCAGAAACTTAAGAAAGGATCCTGAGGATAGATAATAAAGTGAAACTTATAACAGTAACATGTTAACAATTGAAAATGCTTTCACTTTATATAATTAAAATTCCTCACATTGAGCTTTCGAATGTTGTTCTTGGGGATAGCTTCCACTATTGTTTACTATTTCCATTTCATTTGAAAGGGACAATGTAAGTGAACATGGTTCCAATACAGAGGATTGTGCTGGAGCCTGCACTATGGCTACTAAGATTGAACTATACAGTTTTCAGTATCATCATAAAACCACTAGGAGTATAGAAAATAGAAGGAAAATACAATAAAATACACTCAACACATAGCACACTAACTTAACAATAAGTTATTTAGAGTACACTTGTCCAAATATCTTGCATCTACATTTCCTAATTTAACATTCATAGCTTGACAGTTAGCTCAGTCGAACACAGCTTCATCAGTTAACTAGCCTACAGAAAAAGTTTGGTGATTTCCCCCTCCAAATTACTCCATTAAACAACGGGTGAAACGTTAATGTAGAAATGGCAGAGACCATGTTTATTTCAGTAACAATGCCAAAAATATAAATGAAGACGTGTTAATACTGTAATTACTAGCTTTAGCGTTATTTCAGCCGGCTAGCTAAACTAAGCTAAAAACTGTAATTTCTAGCTTCTACGTTCTTTCAGCCAGCTAGCTAAACTAAGCTAAACTAAGCTAATAGGTCAACGGCATATAAATAATTTGATTCTAGTGGAAGTTACGTAATTCAAGTTTCTCGATCCCACAGTTAAGGTTAGACTAGCAACATTTAGTTATTTAGTATTTCATCGTTATCTACTCAACTTACTGTCTTGGTTTTTTCTCTCATCTTCATCTTTTTTTTTCTTCCTTTGTTCGCTTCCAGAAAGATAATTTCTCTTAATATTTCAGTGCCTTTCCTTGTAATCACGATTATTTTGTAAACAATCATGCACGCGATTTGCGACACTGACCGGAGTAAGCCTGGATAAGGTGGGGCCCCATTATGGAGGTCTCCTACTGTCTGTCATTGCAAACGTTGCTCATTGCCCCACTCACTCACTAAAAAATGTAGTTCATTTACAACAAGCATAGGCAAACTAAGGCCCGTGGGCCATATACGGCCCGTCGGGCTTTTGAATCCGGCCCGCCGAATATTGGTACAAAATTGTCCAAAGTATAGTAAAGACCGCATTCATTGAGCCTTTTCCTGTAATACCCGACATTTCAGTTGATCCCACTAGATGGCGCACTCTAGACACAATTTACCTTTGCTGGAGTCTGGTCTATTCTCTCAGCTGTCCCCACTCGGCAACCCGGCAAGGTCGGCGAATACAAGTTGTAAAAAGCAGTAGCGCTAAGCAAAGTGACTAGAACGCGACCACACACTTATAAAAAACACTTACATTAAGTCAGGCAACACTAACCAGGCTTAGTGTGAATCTGTTTATTTTATTTATTATTTATACTGTTATTGACCATTGTGAAGAGGCAGACGTTTTCCTGTTGTTTTGTATTATTGCAGCTATCGGATGGAATAAATACATGGGCTACATGTGGCCATCACAAATAAAATCATAACGAAAACTACACCGGTAAAATATGCGTGTAGAAAACGGCTGATGCCACAATATGATAGCAACAAGTAGTCAAGATAGTCTGATTAGCTTCGGTTGCTATGCTAACATCACCTGTGGAATGACAGAGAAACGTATATAACAGTGTTGTGATGCCAAACAGCTTTCAGACTAAAACACAATCAGTTATGGGGATGGGGGATATTTATCAGCTGCTTGTGTGACAGTCAAACAATGAAAACTTTACAGCGGCCGCTGCCGCGAGTTAACGGGAGAATAAACTCTAGTAGACGAGCAGTACTGCAGCGGGCGGTAATGCAGCTGAACCACATTAATAAACAATACACCACGGCACTCTGGAGAAAGGTACAAGGTTGGAGAAGTAGTTCTTTAATTTAATCTGGCTTCTTATAATTAAAAACTACCCAACGCAGTCCTCTATTGATGTTGTTGTGAGCGGTGTTGCGGAGAAAATCGCCATGTGGGTCATAAGAAGGCACGTAAACAGTTACACGATGATGCAATGACGCAATAATTCACCTTTGAACCTAATTCACCTTTGAACCAGCATAGTAACAATGAGTGGACCAAAGAAAATAAAAGTTAACATTGAGTGCCGAGTGTATAATGAGGAGTGGACAGCTAAATATTTTTTTACCGATCTGCTACTGGCCCGGCCCGCCTGTCAAATGTAAAGCTCATAGTGGCCCCGAGCCAAAATGTTTGCCAACCCCTGACCTACAATAATGGGGCCCCCACTCAGTAGCGTGGGGTGGGGAAAAATGTATGGGAAGCCAATGTTTTTGGGTGGGGGGGGGGTGGTCAATAACGTAACCAGATGAGTGATTACAGCGCCCGGTAACATTTGACACACATGTGTATCATACAGGTGCAGGACTTGTACACGCCTGTTATCTAAGCGACAGGTCCGCACGCACTCTCCAGCTGAAACTCTCTCGTCTTATTAATTTAAGCATTTTCTTATTCATTTATGCCAACCTCCCCCCAACAATGCAATACCAGCCGCTCAATGCGCAGTGCAGATTCGGTAATTAATAAATAAGAAGCATTCATTCACAAACTAAATCAGGAGACCTTTAAAGATTTACGTTAATATCAAAGTATCAGTGTGCGTTGTGTTGATAATGGACGAGACCCGCCGAGTCAGCGTAAAGTTGAGACGATCTCTGTTTAATGTCTGAATCTGATAACAGATAAAATGATCAGTTGTACATACATTTCCCTCAGGGACTCCTCTCATTGGAACGTTTACAAAAAGGGAAGAGGAAACGTGAGGGACACAATATATACAACCTTGCCAGGTATTTAACATTCAATAAAATGAAGAACACAGAATACAATAATATAAAACACAGAATGTGTGTGATTATACAAAATTAAATGAAATAAACCCCACTGCATATTTACATCTGTTACACTAACACACACGGCAAGTGCAGCAACAGTCCTCGTCTCTGTAATTAGTTCAGTCCGTAGTCCAAAAGTAACACAAAAATATAAACAATCTCATCTATCCAGCTGATCGGGCCCTATGTGGCATGCTATCTGCGGTGCTGATTCCGGATAGCAGCGCCCTGTGCTAATTAAACAACTGCAATAAAACAACTACTTCAGACTGACTAACACCTGCAGCTAAATCCAGGTAAGCAATGCACAATAACCAACAGAACCACATCAGACATTGCACAAATAGCTACACGGGCCGTTCAGGCAACAGGTATGCACAGAGAGAAAGGGGTGTGCATTTCACTCACCCTATTTGAAGAGGAAGGCCGTTCTCCTGTCTTTCATGGTATCGAAGTGGTCAATAACAATGTCATAGAACTTCCCAGCGGCCTTTAGGTCCTCCACAACAACAGAGTCAATGGATATTGTGGCTAGGTTGACAAGTCTGTCCTGTCCACACGTGTTCCTCAGATACGTTTTGATCCTTTTTAGACGCTCTGCTGATGTGCTGGTGGCTGGTATCGTGAGCATGAGCTGGAGCAGCTTGTAGACCTCGGAGAGTGTGCCCTGTAGGTCATGCTCAATAAGAAGCTGTATCAGCTCTCCAGGTGGCTTGTGAAACAACCTGTTGTTGTACAGCGTGTGCAGCAATCCTGACGCGTCCAAAAAGCTTTAATTTCACAGCACAATCTATATGATTTTTAGATTTACCGTGCCTCTCAATTGCCCGTGACAGGTTGGCAAGGTCGATGAATCCTGACGTTGCCCAAGGATTGTTCAGGGAGCACGAACCCTTGTCAAAAACAACACATGGCCAGCAAAATAGACGCTGAAGTTTAGCGCTTCCAGTTAGCCACTCCGTGCGGACATAATTGTCCTCATTGAACGTCCAATTAGATCCCTTATTCCTCTGTGTACACAGTTCGAATGTGGGGCGTTGTCCTGCCATCTGCTTTCATTTTTAGTTGCTGCTGTAGTGGAAGTTTAGTGAAGTTATGCTTAATTAAGTACGCCAAATCTCCTCCCTCCATAATGCTTCATTTGCTTGATCATTTCTAACGGCGGTGATGACAGTTACAGTATTAAAATTGATGTTGATGTGATTGGATGGCAGTGTCCAATCAAATCGCCAGCCGCCAGCCGCCCCTGAAGGGAAACTAGAGGCGGCTGTCTTCCCCTGGCATGGCCCTGACCAATCACAGATTGGCAGGGGCATCACGTGGGCCTCATCTGATTGGTTAATCCCTCAATTTTTGTTCATCAAGGGAAGCTAGATTCTGCTGGCCTCCTCTCGCAACAGTGAATGCAATCTACTGTTTAACCATGACATCTAGAGGGGCGCTGTTTCACTCTTTGTAAAATACTCAATGAGAATGGGGAGAGACGGAGAGACGGTCCGGCAGGAACACACAGGAAAGGAGAATTACAGAAACAAAACAAAGTGTTTTTATTTATTTATTTAAATTATAACTTCAATCCGAAAAAACAGGGGAAGCCTGGCTTCCCTTGGCCTCCGGGAGAAAACGCCACTGCCCCCACTATTGTAGATTAACTGAATTTGATGAAGGCTTATGGCAATGTATGTTGTCTGTTTAATTGTATTTTTTGTATAATTTGTTGTTCTGAATTTTGCATAATTAACATAAATAAAAAAAACGACACTGATGTAGTTTTAAAGATGTGTCGCCCCTCGGGGGCCCCCTACTGGTCTGGGGCCCCAAGCGGTTGCCTGCCTTGCCTGTCAGCAAGCGGCAGTCCTGACTACAGGCCCCTCCAACACACTATGCCCCACTTTCCAATCAGTCCCCAAAATTGTAATACCAGTTTTTTTTTCAATTCAAAACATCCAAACGATCCCCTTACGATGGTGCAGACTTTGAACAAGACAGCTGCCCAGGAATTTGCTGCACAGAAAAAGCATGACATTGTGGTTACAATCAAAGTACATTGTTTTGTTATTGTGTTTTTCAGATATCTGAAGAATTTCATCGGATCACCAGCAAAGACCTCCTGGGGACATTCGGTGCATTCTTTGACAAACATGTGCCTGCCTGCTGAAACTGTACCGGGCTAGGAAGGGAGCTTTGAGACAGAAGATGGAAGACCTCTTGGAAAAACTTGATGAACAAGTGAATGAAGTGCCTCAATCTAAGAGCATGCATGTTGAGGAAAATGGCCGGAGCCGGGTCCACCAAAGCCCTTTCCCCCCGTTTGAAAATATGAAATGCTCCTTCGCCTAACATTTGGAGGAGCAAAAACGCTTTGATGGAAAGGCTTCAGTAAAAATGGATGTTAAAAGTCATTGCTTGGTGGTCTTAGTTGGTGGAATTTGAGAACTATAGTATTTTTAATTTATAAAAGTAGAAATGAAAATTGTCCGCAGGATTGCAGTTTTTGTTTTGTTTTGCCAGTCTTTTACTGAAGCATGTTACTGGGATCTGACCTGTTCTTTATCCTCCTCATTATTATACAGAACGTCGGATTTTGTATAAATTAATTCACTACGGCACTAAAGTAATTGATATGTTTGTGTGTTTCCACTTGGTACTCCTTAGACATCCGACATTGTGTCCCACCGAAAGACAGAAGCACTGAGAGGCCTGCCGAGATGACACAACCAACTTTCTTCTGGAGTGTTTGGTAAGTAATACTTAACTGTAGGAAATAAACTTACACAATACAAGTAATATTGCTTAATGTAGCTTAAACATGTTATGACCTCATAGCTTATGCTAATCATTTTATGCATAATACACTTTGTCTAAGATTTAATTTTGAACCCAGAGAACCTCATGAACCCGAGCGCGATGAGTTCACCCAAAATTAAAAATAAATATGAGTGCTGTTTGAGCAACAGCCAGCCCGATACAGCTGGCCATTGTTGTCTGGTGTTCTTTGTCAGAAAATACTTCTTTATAGAACTCGACACAACAAGGTTGGTGGTGATTGCCGCCGTGCTGTTGAGTTGCAATTATAACTTCCACAAGCTGAACGGTAAGACTGAGTAGCTAGGTGCGAAAGTTAGAATCAGTGGATGTGTATTTTGTCATCTAGTTTTCCATAGCACTCATTCAAATTTGACTTTTCCTCAGGACTCAGACCATGAAGAACGATTGTTCAGTGTGTCTGTGGCCATCCTCACCGTCATTGAAGATGATGATGCTGCCATATCGCTAAATGTGCGAGACGTGGCTGTTGTGTGGGAAGGGACCATTGTACTGCATGACCTGCCATTGTACTGCATGACCTGCCAGTACTGCCTTTGCATACCTCTTTGGCCTACTTTATGCACTGAACATGGATTATCCAAAGGAGACGAGGTATACCTTTGAAGCCATTCAGACTATCTTTTACGAGCTTGGCTCTCGATGCTCGCAGCGCATAAGGTCTATGAAAACAAAGCTTTTGCTGTGAATGTTAATGGAGAAGCCAGACATGACTTTAACCTATGTTTCGCCTGTTCTAGTGCATTGTGGTTAGTGCTCAGGTAAAACCTCACAGCATTCATTTCATTTTAAGCATATAAGTTATCTTCTGAAATAGAGAATCAAAGAATGTGTGGATGTGTAAGTTGCCTGATCAAAAGAGAGGCATATCCAGTATTTATACTGTTCAAGTTCATTGTTAGTGGTCAGGTAAAACTTCAATGGATGCATATGCTTGCACATGCAGTCATTTTAAGCATGAAGTCTTTGCCTGTGAAATTGAAATGTGTGGAATTGTGAGTTACCAGTTGACAAGAGGCACTGGATTGTAATTGTTATATTAGTTTATTCTTAAATGCTTTGATTGTGATGTGCTGAAGAGGCTGAGGCCTGATTTATCACAATGATGTCAGGTGTATGAATCCCATTTTGACCTGATGGATAAAAGCGGAAGCAGCAACGATCCTCAGAATCGGGGTTCAAAGGCCATCCTCATTTTCTGTTTAAAGCAGCTTTGCTAGATGTGTATGTGATGTCAACAAAAGTCCTTAACTTGTGTTATGTTGCAAAACGTGCATTTTTTCAAATCTATATCTTCAGCATGTGAAGAGGGGGTTTAGCATAGGATCAATTCCCTTGGGATGCTCTCAAGAAGTGTGTGTGTGTGTGTGTGTGTGTGTGTGTGTGTGTGTGTGTGTGTGTGTGTGTGTGTGTGTGTGTGTGTGTGTGTGTGTGTGTGTGTGTGTGTGTGTGTGTGTGTGTGTGTGTGTGTGTGTGTGTGTGTGTGTGTGTGTGTGTGTGTGTGTGTGTGTGTGTGTTTGGAAATCCGTTACGTAACTTTACACAGGAAGAAAAAAATTGAAAAAGAGAAATGTCCAACGAGGCGTTCAGGGGCAGCACAGACAGGTATTTTCTGTGTTAGAGTGTTATTCCCTACAGGGTGTACTTTGAGGGTTTGTGACTCTGCAGACCGTTTACATGCAGAAAAAGCTACATAACACACAAGGGGACGGGTAATGTAGCAGTAGAACATTTATTTATCCAGGAAAATCAATAACTAGAAAAGCATGACATGGGACATTTAAGAGAGAATGTGTTGTGTGCTTGCAGATGTTACAAGATGTTCATATAATTAAATTGAATCAGAATAAATAACTGAATAAATAATGGTCTCTTTTTTTGCTCGTTCGTTTTAGTTTATTTTCAATGTTGATTCCAATCTTCAGCGTGACAATATCTCAATGTTGATTCAATGACTTTTTGCTATCTGGGTAGCTATGTTAGTTTGACAATAAAGGGATCAGTAAGCATAATGAGGAGGTTGACAAATAATAGACTGTATCAAGTGCTGTGTGCCTTTGAGCTAGCCCTGCGTTGTAATATGACATATGTTTGGAGTTTGTCTATAAGTTGCTTACATTTTGGTAGATCCCCGCTGGAGAAAAATTCAGCAGCCGCCACTGGTTAATAAACGTGAATACATTCTTTAAAGGGGACCTATCATGCAAAATGCACTTGTCCCCAGTGTGTCAGGGAACTCACCAAGTGTCAGAAAACACAACCCTCTCTCTTTTCCTCCCTACCCAAATCTCTAAAAACGGGGCTGCAACGGAGCTGCCTATATGGGCAACTCTCCACCTATCAAGGGGAGACAGCCACGGCCATTGCCGTTGGAAAGCGCTGGAGACGCTGTAGTACACATGCCATGCCTGTAGGTGGCGCTGCCCTCTGCCACAAAAGCAGCGAAGAGGACTTCTCACCGATTCAGCCCTTGCAAAAACAGGGCTAAAAAAGAGCAAATAGAGCAAAATGAGGCATGGCTAAAATGCATGATCTGTTTGGTATTTTGAAAAAAAAACTTCACAGACATGTTTCATATAGGTATGGCCCTACAATATATTATTCAAATATAGCATGATAGGTCCACTTTAATAGAACAGAGAGTAAGGACCTCTATGATGAGTAAGAAAACTCCGTCCACACATTAAGATGTGGACCCTGACTTCAGATAATACCATTAAACTTCTACTTTACAATCAGTAATGCATTTTCACACACAACACACATAGCTAAACCTCAACATTAAAACAGATATTTGCCTGTTTCCTTATATTTTATATCTTTCAGTCACATCTCATAATCTAGTCATCAGGGAGAGGATCGACATAATCTGTCAGAAGTAGGGTTGGGTACCGAGAACTGGTTCCGGTTCGGAACCGGTTCCAACATTTCGATTCCGGTTCGAAACCGGTTCCAACATTTCGATTCCAACGGCATCATTTAGACATGTGAATTTCGCTTCCGCTTTTCGATGCCTGAGGAAATGTTTCTCGCCGCTCTCCGTAGCCTACTGTATGACTGCGGCGGGGCGGTAAATGTAGCGTTGTACCTACACTTCCTACAGCGTAACCTGGGACCAGGGCCAGCCCGTCACACTGGCATTAGAGATGTTCGCCTAGGACGCCAGATCTGTGGAGGCGCTGCGCTGACAGCTCTGGGAGGGAAAACAAATGTTTTGACTGTTGGTGCGCATCCTAATTTTCGGCCTTGATGTAACAACATTCCTAATTAAGTAAATGTAACACCCTTTTCACCCCGGTTACACGTTTCATTCGCCCTGTACGATGGGCGCTGTAAGTGATGAACATGGGGGATGTTGGCTTATCTGGTGCCCGCAGCTCACAGCCAAAGTGCGAGTGAGTGTGGGAGCGAGGGAGAAAGAGAAGGGCGCACCGCCTGGTACCAGCGCTGTTATTATTAGCATCTGGTGCTAGCTGCTCTAACAGAAGAAGAAGATGTTTCTACAATGATGTGGAGGAGAGTCCTCTCCAGTCAGACTGAGGCTGATAACTTCAGCTCAGTGAGGTAAAGGACTCTGAGAGTTTAGATAGTTCACTTTAGTCTAAGTTATCTCAGTGGGTCTCAAACGGTTTGATCACAATTTATGTAAACACATATTTCCAAGGCACTTCTTTATAATTATTGGGATAAAACAGGTTTGAAATCATTCCAATGTAAACTATAGGACAGTGAACCAGACATATCGTTTTAAACTGGAGAGATAAAAACAATATGAATAAATAAAATAGTCAAATAAGATCTGAATGAACAACAAAAATAAAATACGTATTTGTTATTGGCTATGGTAGGTTACTGGTTATGCTCACATACTTATTTAATTCTTAAAATGTAAACCGATCTTTTTCATATGGGTGTTTGGAGTTGTACCCCCTAGATCTAGTCTCTAGTCATTCTGCTTAAAGTGCACCAGATTGAAGCATTTTACTTTTAAAATGTTCAAACCTTTCTTCCCTGTATGCCTGAGAAGGCAGATGTGCTTGTTTTTCTCAACAAGAACTGTTCTTTAAAAGTTGGACTGTTGTAGCTTCAGTGGTTCTCAGGTTACAGTTACACATCAGTGAATATAAACAGACTGATTAATGTGAATATTACTGTATAACTTTTACACAGGTTAGTACCTGTGTAAAAGTTTCTCGAATAAATGTAATTTTCTTTGGTGGAAGAAGCATGTATCATTTTTTTACCCTGCCCCTCAAAGAATCGGAATTGAGAACCGTTAAGAACCGGAATCGAAAAGTAGAATCGGAATCAGAATCGTGGAAATTCAAACGTTACCCAACCCTAGTCAGAAGTGATGCACATCTCCTCCCGTGATTATAAAAACCCTGTTGTTGTGTCTGACAACTAAACAAACAAAATGGGTCAAAGTGTTGTTTTTTAGTTTTTGATTTCGAAATGGAATTGAGAAATTAGATATCATAATTATTGATTTATTGCATTTTTTATTTGAGTGATATAGGAGTATTCTCAGTTAGCTTCCCATGGACCAGCCCTGCGAGAGCTCAGCGAGGAGACACACGATATTAAAGTCAAACAGCCGCTCCCAGTGAGCAGGCTTTCACTGCACTGTCCATGCTGTGAGAGCTGCCCCCCCACACGAGCACACACACGTGTGTGTGTGAAAACACTGAAGGGAGATGTTGATGTCTCCCCCCTCCCTCTCCCTCCTCCCTCTCCCTCCTCCCTCTCTTCCCATCAGCCCATTGTGAGCCAGTGGAAGGAAGAGTCTGACCTCTCCTTCCTTCCTGCCTCTCCTCGGCTGGTTTGTCTGTTTCCATGTATTGTTTTCTGCCATAAAGCAGATGAGCCACACACCATTCTGAGTTGTTCAGGCTGGATGCGAAAGGGCATGGTTATTTATTATAGGTGACGCTGAGAGGTGCATGTTGCACTGAGCTGCTGTCACATTCTGTCTATGGCATTGCAACCCAGTCTCACAGCATTTTGTGTTATAGTCACGACATTTAATCTATTGATTTGTGTTCACCGACAAAAGTTCGACATTATACGATTTAAAATAAAAACAATAATCGTGGCTTGATGTTGAGTAAGAACATGTTTTTATGAACCCCACAGCTTCCGGTTTTCCAAGACCCGAACGGACAAAAAGACGTGTTGCAGGTACGAAACACACTACCAATACAAATACATTGCTTTTAAAATTGTTCTGTGTGACACGAGAAAAAGGGGGAAATCGTGTTGGTGAACACGAATCAATGGATTACATGTCGTGACTATAACACGAAATGCCGTGAGACTGGGTTGGGCATTGCTATACTGCTGGTTTTAAAGAACAAAACATGGGGGGGGGCGTCGCTGGCTTTGTGTTTCCATCTCTCTCCATAGGCTGGCTGTGATGTGTCTCATAACTAACATCGCTCCGAGCCCTTGATGATAACATGAGTCACTTTAGGAGGGGTATGCAGAATGAGCAGCAACACGGTGTGATCCGGGGCCGACTCCAGCACATCGACAACTCTGCTGCCTGTCCGCTCACCCCTGCTGTCTCACCTCACCAAGCACCAGACCTGGGGGGAAAGATCCTTACCAAGCTGCTTCCTAGTATTATTATTATTATTATTATTAGTATGGCCAACGTCATACAATCAACACCAAGTACCAACTGTGAACAATGCAGCCATCAAAGCTTTAGCCACACTGTCCTGCATGTCCGTCTCTTTGACAGGAAGGGTGTGAGCCCTGTCTCCAGAGTTTTGTCATGGATCCATGTTCCTGTTAGAATACTCTCTCTCTTGTGTTTAGTTGTAAACGTTGGCAGCCCAGTTTGTTTTGCAGATATTAGACATGGCCAGTGACGGAGGGGACAGGCTAGCTGTAGGTTAGGCTTTTGCCTTGTGTGGATTCCAGCCCTCTATGAACTATGCACCACTTGTGCTTCCTTCCTTGGTTGGCTTAAGCAGGTGAGGCAAGCGGGAGGGGACATGAATAACATGTGAGCAGCTGCTGGTTCAGGGGGGGTTCAGCAGCATGGAGCCAACGCTCCGTGGAGACTGCACTGTTCTCCGAGTTAAGTGAAAGGATTTCACCTTACTATTATTATTGTCATGTTGGAGCCCCTCTGTGATAACAGAGCTCTCAGATTCTCTGTCAACATGAATGTTTGAGCAGATGTGTTAAGTCAAATAAATAGAAGGAATAGTCCATTGGAAGAGCAGCACACACAGAAATGTATAAAAAAGTATAGATTGCTGTTTTATGTTCTTGCAACACAATAACAATGTTCAGAGGGAACTTTTATACTGTTGAAGGACCAAATGAAAATTCAATTAAAACTAGTTGTCACAGTCAATTAATTACGGTGGCCCTGAAGTGCAAGTCAAAACAACATTTCACAAAACACTTCAACATTTCACAAAACACTTCAACATTTCACAAAACAACACAGCATTTCAGAAAACACTTCAACATTTCAACTTTTACGGAAAGCAGGGCCGTATCCACCATTGAGGTCACCGAGGTCCGAACCTCTGTAATTTTTTTCCAGCTGTGTGTATAACTAAACTTGTGAAATAATTGCACTAAACGGGGTTGGTTGTAGTACTTCCATTTACTGACCATGGGGGCACTGCATAACTACGTAGCCTCGATTAAAGCAAACAGAAGAAGACGACATGTATCAACAAACCACCGCAGCCCGGACTTGTATCGGAGCAGCGGAGGAGTGATGAGGTATCTAGAGATCTGAGTCTAGAGGAGGAGTGATGAGGTATCTATAGATCTGAGTCCAGAGGAGAGATGAGGTATCTAGTGATCTGAGTCCAGAGGAGAGATGAGGTATCTAGTGATCTGAGTCCAGAGGAGAGATGAGGTATCTAGAGATATGAGTCCAGAGGAGAGATGAGGTATCTAGAGATCTGAGTCCAGAGGAGTGATGAGGTATCTAGAGATCTGAGTCCAGAGGAGAGATGAGGTATCTAGAGATCTGAGTCCAGAGGAGAGATGAGGTATCTAGAGATATGAGTCCAGAGGAGAGATGAGGTATCTAGAGATCTGAGTCCAGAGGAGAGATGAAGTATCTAGAGATCTGAGTCCAGAGGAGAGATGAGGTATCTAGAGATCTGAGTCTAGAGGAGGAGTGATGAGGTATCTAGAGATCTGAGTCCAGAGGAGGAGTGATGAGGTATCTAGAGATCTGGGTCCAGAGGAAGAGAGATGAGATATCTAGAGATCTGAGTCCAGAGGAGAGATGAGGTATCTAGAGATCTGAGTCCAGAGGAGAGATGAGGTATCTAGAGATCTGAGTCTAGAGGAGTGATGAGGTATCTAGAGATCTGAGTCCAGAGGATAGATGAGGTATCTAGAGATCTGAGTCCAGAGGAGGAGTGATGAGGTATCTAGAGATCTGAGTCCAGAGGAGAGATGAGGTATCTATAGTTCTGAGTCGAGAGGAGAGATGAGGTATCTAGAGATATGCGTCTAGAGGAGGAGAGATGAGGTATCTAGAGATATGCGTCTAGAGGAGGAGTGATGAGGTATCTAGAGATCTGAGTCCAGTGGAGGAGAGATGAGGTATCTAGAGATCTGAGTCCAGAGGAGAGATGAGGTATCTAGAGATCTGAGTCCAGAGGAGTGATGAGGTATCTAGAGACCTGAGTCCAGAGGAGGAGAGATGAGGTATCTAGAGATCTGAGTCCAGAGGAGAGATGAGGTATCTAGAGATCTGAGTCCAGAGGAGGAGAGATCAGGTATCTAGAGTTATGAGTCCAGAGGAGGAGATATGAGGTATCTAGAGATCTGAGTCCAGAGTAGGAGATATGAGGTATCTAGAGATCTGAGTCCAGAGGAGGAGAGATGAGGTATCTAGAGATCTGAGTCCAGAGGAGGAGAGATGAGGTATCTAGAGATCTGAGTCCAGAGGAGGAGAGATGAGGTATCTATAGTTCTGAGTCCAGAGGAGGAGAGATGAGGTATCGAGAGTTCTGAGTCCAGAGGAGGAGTGATGAGGTATCTAGAGATCTGAGTCCAGAGGAGAGATGAGGTATCTAGAGATCTGAGTCCAGAGGAGAGATGAGGTATCTAGAGATCTGAGTCTAGAGGAGTGATGAGGTATCTAGAGATCTGAGTCCAGAGTATAGATGAGGTATCTAGAGATCTGAGTCCAGAAGAGGAGTGATGAGGTATCTAGAGATCTGAGTCCAGAGGAGAGATGAGGTATCTATAGTTCTGAGTCGAGAGGAGAGATGAGGTATCTAGAGATATGCGTCTAGAGGAGGAGAGATGAGGTATCTAGAGATATGCGTCTAGAGGAGGAGTGATGAGGTATCTAGAGATCTGAGTCCAGTGGAGGAGAGATGAGGTATCTAGAGATCTGAGTCCAGAGGAGGAGAGATGAGGTATCTAGAGATCTGAGTCCAGAGGAGAGATGAGGTATCTAGAGATCTGAGTCCAGAGGAGTGATGAGGTATCTAGAGACCTGAGTCCAGAGGAGGAGAGATGAGGTATCTAGAGATCTGAGTCCAGAGGAGAGATGAGGTATCTAGAGATCTGAGTCCAGAGGAGGAGAGATCAGGTATCTAGAGTTATGAGTCCAGAGGAGGAGATATGAGGTATCTAGAGATCTGAGTCCAGAGTAGGAGATATGAGGTATCTAGAGATCTGAGTCCAGAGGAGGAGAGATGAGGTATCTAGAGATCTGAGTCCAGAGGAGGAGAGATGAGGTATCTAGAGATCTGAGTCCAGAGGAGGAGAGATGAGGTATCTATAGTTCTGAGTCCAGAGGAGGAGAGATGAGGTATTGAGAGTTCTGAGTCCAGAGGAGGAGTGATGAGGTATCTAGAGATCTGAGTCCAGCGGGCTGCTTGTGTTTCTGTTTATCAGGATATCATATGACCAGCAGATCCTGTGTGAACGCACTACGTTAGTCAGTGGACGTCCGACAACATGCACACTAACTTATATTGCAGCTATAGGCTATACTTTGGTTTAAATTGCGTGAATAAACTAGCTACAGTTAATTACATTCATCCAATGTCAGAAGGATTACATTACATTGCATTTAGCTGACGCTTTTATCCAAAGCGACTTACAATAAGATTACCTTTTAACAAACGTTGTAATGCTTTTCTTTCATTTCAATTTGAATAAAACATTGAAGATATAACAATGTATTGTTTTCTTTTTACACTGACTCAGATCTAGTCTATTTAGATAGATCTATTTATCTATAACAATAGTCTTCATTTACAATATAGACAATAGGCATACTTTTAAAACAACATACATCTATTGCAGTTATGATGTCATAATAACATACAATTGTATAAAACACAATTTGCTTTTCTCTTTTGAGAATCAAACAAAACAGATTTAAATAAAAAAAATAATGCAAACAAGTTAAATGAACAAAATTAGCTAAACATGTATTCTATCACTGTATTATATATGTAATCTTGTTAGTAACCTACTGTATGGCAGGTGCAGGGGCAGTGATGTTACAGGTGGAGGAGCAAAACTGCAAGACTGCAAACTTACAAGACAGAGAAATCAAAGTTTGTTCTCCAGAGAAGATGTTGATTTCACTTCAATTTTTTTTCTAAAGATGTGGAAATGGCACAAAAAAAAACTTGAGAGCTGTAACCAAGACAACTGTAACAACATGAGTAGAGAGCCACCAAGGTTTTTCAAGTCCCTCTCTTACTCCATTTTGCCAACCCAAACTTCCAGGTACATGACGGGACACCTTGCTTGTTTTTGTTGTTTGCGCTCCTCTGGCTGGGTGCTGGCAGGTGGGGGCAGTGATGTTGGCAGGTGGAGGGGCAGTGATGTTACGGGTAGAGGGGCAGTGATGTTAGCTGGGTGCTGGCAGGTGGAGGGCAGTGATGTTACGGGTGGAGGGGCAGTGAAGTTACGGGTAGAGGGGCAGTGATGTTAGCTGGGTGCTGGCAGGTGGAGGGCAGTGATGTTACGGGTGGAGGGGCAGTGAAGTTACGGGTAGAGGGCAGTGATGTTAGCTGGGTGCTGTTAGGTGGAGGGCAGTGATGTTATGGGTGGAGGGGCAGTGAAGTTACGGGTGGAGGGGCAATGAAGTTACGGGTGGAGGGGAATTGATGTTGGCAGGTGGAGGGGCAGTGAAGTTACGGGTAGAGGGGCAGTGATGTTATCTGGGTGCTGGCAGGTGGAAGAGCAATGTTTAGTCCAAATATTTCCATTGCAACGACTAATGGAAATGATTGCAGCTGTGGATCTGTTTGGGGGTTGCTGGATGTGGTAGCTTGGCTGCTGTTGTTCCTTTTCACATTTTTGGATTGGCTCTTGCTTCCAAAATGTCCATCTTTTTTTAAAAAAAAATGTCTGTCATTTCTGATTTGTTTGGCCTCAATTCTCAGCCTCAGCCATATACATCTTTTTACGAGTTTTTATTGTACTCCACAGCATGACGGAAGCCTGCTGGAGAAGGCCTGAGCTTCTTTCTCCAAGACACCCACTGCGTTGGGGAGCTGCATGAGGGAGGAACCAGTCTTGGTCCTAAATAGTTCCTCAATTTGGTGAATGAAGTCAAAGGCTTCTTGAGAGGGACAACAAAGAGCACCTGCCTTGAAGTCTTTCAAGTCCACTAACAAGATGTTGTCACCAGAAGGACTCTCATCATGGTGCTCTGTTGCAATTTTGCATTTTTCACAGATGCTGGCAAACTTGATGACTTTGTGGACGATGTAGCCTGCAAGAATACATTTCTCAGTTTTTGTGAGGTCAGGTGCTGCTGCTCTGTTCACCTCCATCAGCTGTTCCACTCTGACTCATGGAGTGATTTTTGGCTCCCCTGTGTCCAGGAAGTCTGCCACAAAGCTACTGTGGTCTTCCTGGTAGCTCCCAGAGCTGATGGTGGTGAGGAACTGCCCCACAGATATGATTCTCAGTGCATGATGGAATACCACTGGAGTTGGGACAAGATTTTTAGACCTCACACAGCTGAATGTATTTTCAAGGCAGTCTTGTGTGAACCTTGACGTTAACACAAACCTGTGTCCTTGTGTAAGCATCTCCTCTTGTATGGCCAACATTGATGTTGTTGCCATTATCACCCCTGTTTGAACAGGCTTCCAATCTCCCTTTTGACCTATCTTTATCTCACGAAACAGATGGACGATGTTCTGGAGGAAGGTGATGGCCTTTTGATACTCCTCCATCTTGAGCCTGCTCAGGGCTGTAATTGGATGGCGAGATGACATCAGATAAAACCAACGATCAACCTGCTCCAGGAACCACGCTGTCGTCAGGTAGGACAGAGGGCGGTTTTCTTGCTACACCATGTATTTCAGCCCAGCACTTGTAGCCTGACTGAACACATTTAGAGCAAGACCAACCTTCATCTTAGGTGACTTGGCTCGATGGCTCCGGTGAAAGTTGGGGAGCTATTTTTAAGGCCATCCCTTCCTGAAAGGTCAATAAGTCCTTAATGGGGACCACAGAAACCTCGTTAGAGGGGAGGTTCTCTCTGTTAACAACATCCTCAGGAATTATGAAGACCTGCCCACAGACAAGGGCACTTTTTAAATGTGTTACCAGATGTGGGACATCGAGCATGAAATAGAGCTGCCTGTCTGGTTTTGCTGGATGTGGCACCGATGTTTTATTTTGGTCCACCCCAAAGGATTTCCACATGGCTCGGTTAGGGCTACCCATGTCGGTGGTGACATCAAGCACATGTAGCCCTATGGATGCTGCCCTCTGTATTATATCAATAATGATTGGCCTGTACTCTGCTCCATTGGTAGAATTGCCAGTGTAAGGATATGCCACTACTTGCTTCCACCGTGTTGTGTTTCCAGCCAACATAAACACACAAGCATGTGTTGCCACCCCTGTGTGGCCTGGTAAAGTCACATCACCGTACAGTTTGCCTGTAATCATGTCTAACTCCACACTTGGTGTGATTGCCATTTCATCCAAGGTCAACACACACTCCCTTTCAAGGTCTGTCAATCAATCTGCCTTCAATTTTAGGAAATCAAAGACCTCTGTCAACACACCAGGCTCAAACTTAACACATTGCATCCTTCTTTGCAGTGTCCTTATTCTTGGAAGGGGGATCTTCAATTCCTGCAGAGTTTTGTAACCCGTTGGTCCGCACGCAAAGCGAATTGTTAAAGCGAATTTTTAAAGCCTTCTTAATTGTCTCATTGCTCCATTTCATCCCCTTTGTGGTGAGTCTGCCTAATGCCTTCAGTTGGTCTTTTGAAAACGTTTTCTTATATTTATTGTCCCTAATGTTCATTGTTTTCTTGAGAGCTGCATTTTCCTTCCTGATTTCTCTTAGTGCAGCCTTTGCTTTTTTGGTGATTCCTTCTTGGGTCTTTAATTTTCTTTTTAATTGTTGTAATAGATCTGTTTGACTGGCTGCTGGTTCCCTCGTATGCTGACTGGCTGCTGGTTCCCTCGTATGCTGACTGGCTGCTGGTTCCCTCGTATGCTGACTGGCTGCTGGTTCCCTCGTATGCTGACTGGCTGCTCGCTGAGTGGGTGGTGTCCGCCCTCCCTGTCTCTCCTCACTAGCCATGTCCCCTCTTTCTTCACCCTTACTTACCTTTCTCTCAGTCTCCTCATCCCTTCTTCCCTCAATCTTTGAGACTAATGTAAGTAGAAGACATGGCACTGTACATTTTCGAACATTTTAAATATTATACCATTTAAAAATAACAAATATTACTTTTGTTACTAAGAGTTCATACTTATTATACTGTACCTGTGTCACCTTTCACACTATAGCTGTGATCATGAGCTATGGGCTTTGTAGATACAGGTCCCAGGGTGAATGGGTGCAGGGGCCCTTCTCTTTTTGACCACAGGGCGATGCACGAAGATGGTGGGTATAGCCTCTGCTCTCAGCCTAGTCTTGCCCTTTTTTCTCTTGACAAACTGGTCTGCATCAAAATGTGCCTGCGGAGTGACTTGAGGTTACTACACACACAGAACAACTCAGTTTTGTCTGCCCACATACATATTCCATAGTGGTTGAATACACAGTATTAGGAAACACTTTATACTTACTGGACAACTTTATAGAAATTCATATCATATCTGTTACTGATGCCATTTGTCATACTTTGTTAAACTCACAAATAATAAAGTTCCATAACTTCAGTTGGGAACAAAGACCACACCTTATCTCCCCAAGGCAATAGGTGTGCTATATAGGTGTGTATAACCCTTTCTCCTGTCTGTTACTCCCTCTTTCAGCACAAGAACCAGAGGGGCATTCAATGGAGCCTGAATACCTGCACTGAGACCCTCACCCTGCACCCTGAGTCTCAACCCTCAGTGTTTTTCAAGCCTTTCCCTGTTTTTTTGTATTAAACAAAACATTAAGCTTTCCCAATGGTGTGGTTTTCATTTTGTGAAAAAGTGCAAATGCAGTGTTTGTATATAATTACATCACATCTTTTTTTGCTGTTGGTCGTGAAATTGCTCCTGCTGACTTGAGCCAGCCATTTTTTCCTCCGCTCTGTGTCAGTGGGGAAGCCGTACATTCGTACTCCTTTCTCGGAGCGATTTGAGCATCCCCAGGCAGCACAGCAAACCATGGTGGTGACTAGGAGGCAGCACAGCAAACCATGGTGGCGACTAGGAGGCAGCACAGCACACCAGGACAACACGGAGGAAAAGGCACCGACAAACTGCATGATATGCTATTCAATGTTTATTGAATTCCATGTATTTGCAATGGATGTTCCTAAAACAACACATTTAACATCATCATCATCTTCATCATATGCTGCTGCTGCTGCTGCTGCTGCTGCTGCTGCTGCTGCTGCTGCTGCTGCTGCTGCTGCTGCTGCTGCTGCTGCTGCTGCTGCTGCTGCTAGTCCTTTGATAGCCACCTGTCGGTCTCCTGTCCTTTCTGAAAGCCATAAAGATGACATTAGTCATTTAGATAACTTGTGTCCTCAATTAATGTAGATGGGATTACTGAAACTACCATGAATGTAGGAAAATGGTAGAAATTAATCTAATCTGAATTTTAAAGCATTACTTTAGATCCCCTCCCTCTACATGTATCAATAAACATTAGAAAGTGATGCTCCTGACTACCATACAAGTTTAAGAAGATAATATTGGTTTTGAATTCAAAGCTATAAATAAACAGCAACAGGCTCTTTAACCAAGGCACTAGCCTAACATGTAAACTAGTTGTTCACACTAATCCTAATATTATCACTTAATATTAGCAAATTCTATTTTATTTTTTAAAACATATTGATGTAAATACATACACATATCGATTTGTTGTATACATTTTGCAAATAAAAACCTTTATTCACTAATAATTACCAAAAATCGTAGTTCTATCTCCTGTTATCAATGCATTCACATGAACTTCCGGGTAACGATCCTCGTCTACATGAACCACGTGACAATAACCGTTTTTGGACTTCCGTTGTCGTAACTCTTCTATCTATATGGCTCTGGACACTTCATTCCAACTTTAAAATGATCACAAGTCCTTCAGCTATTCAATTCCTATTCAAATTGTTGATATCTTTTAAACTTTTTGAGATATTTAACTTAGTTTGGAGCTTGGTAGAGAGGCCTTTTCAGATTTTAACATTAGTGTGGATGGAGCAGCTCGTTAAGTCTAGAGTGCTTTGATCTCAAAACAGAGTGCAGGAGTGCTTGAAATTCTCCCCCATATGTTTTTTAAACCTGCCATAATTCCCAAACCCTACACTCCTCAGACATATTTGTTCATGTCAAACGTAGGAAAACCCCTCCTATGTTGGTTAAAATAATTAAAACAAAATTTTTTTTTCAAAATATTAAACAAAATGCCTCTTCAGGGCATGAAGAGACAAAAAGTCCAGCTAGCTCCCAATTGATTCCAATGTTAAAAAGATCTGGATCTTTCTTCAGAACAGAGAGAAGTATACTTTAGACAAACTTCTCTCATCTTCACATTTTACAGATAAAACCCAAACAAAAAACATATATCAGTTCATTGGGGTTCCCTGATGCTCACGGTCTGGTCATTTTTTGAAATGTCGTGTTTTATGAAATGTTGAAGTGTTTAGTGAAATACTGTAGTGTTTTGTGAAATGTTGTTTTGATTTGCACTTTAGGGCCACCGTAATTAAGTATATTAATAACAATAATAATTTGTGAGTAGTCAAATGTGTTGACCTGTTAAGCGCAAGCCTGTTTTTCAGGTCTCTGGCTCGAAAATGAATAACTTCCCTTCTAAAAGGGGTACATTAATAATCTTTTTTCTCAAAGCAATGAGAAAGATGCCATTGCAACCAAAGGGTCACACAGGGAGGAGGCGGGATTCGCCCTCGCATCCTGGAGAAACCTCTTCTCCACCGGGACATTTCCCTCCACTGTGGTCAACAAAGCGGCGGAGTGGAATCCGCCCTGCCTGTTGTTATATGCACTGTGGTGCTGTTGTCGCTCATGCCAATTACATGTCTCCCCTGAATTAAGGGTCTGACATGCTGGAGGACCAACACTACTGCCCGTAGCTCTAGGAGGTTGCTGTGCCACATCTCTGTTAGAGATCAGCCCCCAACTACAGCTCTCCAGGCCAGTGGCGGCGCCAGAGTATTTTTTGTTGGGTAATCTATGGTAGGGCTAACCCATACAGTGGTGGGGCTCAAATCAGTATTTGTAATGTAATTATTTACATACACGCTATATCGCACCCCTTGACAGTGAAACGCGCGTGTGAGGCTTTTATTAGTCTCCTTTTATCAGCTAAATTACATGGTTGTTACAACATGCTACGCAGCGGCAGAAACAAGAAAAGTTGGCATATATAATTGACACGGAGAGAGAGAGGGAGAGAGAGAGTGAGGGAGAGAGACAGAGACACAGGTAAACAGAGAGAGACTGACACAGCACACAACAGGTAGCCTGTATCTCTATTGTCATACAAAACACTTTTTCAAATGACCCATTATTACAAAATATATTCATAACTCACTCCTCGGCAGTAAGTCGGACCCATTTCCGGTGAGGGTTGGCCTCCGCCAGGGCTGCGCTTTGTCACCAATCCTGTTTGTAATATACATGGATCGGATTTCGAGGCGTAGTCGTGGGGGGGGGGTCTGCAGTTCGGTGGACTAAGGATTGCACCACTGCTTTTTGCAGATGATGTGGTTCTGATGGCTTCATCGGTCTGCGACCTTCATCACTCACTGGATCGGTTCGCAACCGAGTGTGAAGCGGCTGGGATGAGGATCAGCACCTCCAAATCTGAGGCCATGGTTCTCAGCAGGAAACCGATGGATTGTCCACTCCAAGTAGGGAATGAGTCCTTACCCCAAGTGAAGGAGTTCAAGTATCTCGGGGTCTTGTTCTCGAGTGAGGGATCAATGGAGCGTGAGATGGGCCGGAGAATCGGAGCAGCGGGAGCGGTATTGCAGTCGCTTTACCGCACCGTTGTGACGAAAAGGGAGCTGAGCCGGAAGGCAAAGCTCTCTGTCTACCGGGCCATTTTCGTTCCTACCCTCACCTATGGTCATGAAGGATGGGTCATGACCGAAAGAACGAGATCGCGGATACAAGCGGCCGAGATGGGTTTCCTCCACCGGGTGGCTGGTGTCTCCCTTAGAGATAAGGTGAGAAGTTCGGTCATCAGGGAGGGACTCGGAGTTGAGCCGCTCCTCCTTCGTGTCGAAAGAAGCCAGTTGAGGTGGTTCAGGCACCTAGTTAGGATGCCACCTGGGCGCCTCCCTAGGGAGGTGTTCCAGGCACGTCCAGCTGGGAAGAGACCAAGGGGTAGACCTAGGACCAGGTGGAGGGATTATATCTCTTCGCTGGCCTGGGAGCGCCTTGGGATCCCCCAGTCAGAGCTGGTTGATGTTGCCAGGGACAAGAAAGTTTGGGGCTCTCTGCTGGAACTGCTACCCCCGCGACCCGACCACGGATAAGCGGGAGAAGATGGATGGATGGATGGATGGATTCATAACTCACTATTCACTCTTCAGGTGGGTCGTGTGACTCTGGCACCCGTTCGACTTGTACCTCAATGCGAGGGCGTTTAAAAACAAATATATCCATCCGAAATATACAATTAATCCTAGAAGTTCTGCTGTCTGTCTGCAATTTACTCGGCGCGAGTTTGGGGACTTTTCACTGTGAACGTGACGAATCAGTCATGCATGACGCAGCAGACCTGCTCTGATTGGCTGTAGGTCTGTTCAAATTGAATTCGGAGGCATTTTGATCTGACCGCGGCCGCGCTGATATTATACATACAGTCTATGATATTATAACGCGAGAGAATGTCCACACCTCTAGTGTATAAAACTCCCCCACTATTAGACTATTCCTTGCACCCCTCTAGCATAAGCCTGAATGGTCTCAACCAGCGTCAGTAACTTGCACTTGTTGTTACAGCAGGATCAGTTTGTGTGTTGTGGACACAACCGGTAGATTTTCGCAATCCGTGTTCTCAACATGCTTACTTTAACTTAATTTGTCATGGTCGGGCTAAGGTAAGGCTAAGCTATTTCTTGGTATGGCTGTAGCCTACCCCAACCATACCCTGGCGCCGCCACTGCTCCAGGCAAAACACGCAAATATGTTTTGGAGCCTCTGCTGAGAGAAAATCTCCCTCGGGATGATAGCTTTACCTCTCTTATGCCCTCGAACGGAGGAGGGATGCTGCACAACTGGAGCAAATAACTCAGTCTTAGCGTCCTGTTCGTCCACTCCATTAACACGCAGGCTTCCCCTGTTTTTTCGGATTGAAGTTATAATTTAAATAAATAAATAAAAACACTTTGTTTTGTTTCTATAATTCTCCTTTCCTGTGTGTTCCTGCTGGACCGTCTCTCCGTCTCTCCCCATTCTCATTGAGTATTTTACAAAGAGTGAAACAGCGCCCCTCTAGATGTCATGGTTAAACAGTAGATTGCATTCACTGTTGCGAGAGGAGGCCAGCAGAATCTAGCTTCCCTTGATGAACAAAAATTGAGGGATTAACCAATCAGATGAGGCCCACGTGATGCCCCTGCCAATCTGTGATTGGCAGGGCCATGCCAGGGGAAGCCAGCCGCCTCTAGCTTCCCTTCAGGGGCGGCTGGCGATTTGATTGGACACTGCCATCCAATCACATCAACATCAATTTTAATGCTGTAACTGTCATCACCGCCGTTAGAAATGATCAAGCAAATGAAACATTATGGAGGGAGGAGATTTGGCGTACTTAATTAAGCATAACTTCACTAAACTTCCACTACAGCAGCCACTAAAAATGAAAGCAGGTGGCAGGACAACGCCCACACTCGAGCTGTGTACACAGAGGAATAAGGGATCTAATCGGACGTTCAATGAGGACAATTATGTCCGCACGGAGTGGCTAACTGGAAGCGCTAAACTTCAGCGTCTATTTTGCTGGCCATGTGTTCTTTTTGACAAGGGTTCGTGCTCCCTCAACAATCCTTGGGCAACGTCAGGATTCATCGACCTTGCCAACCTGTCACGGGCAATTGAGCGGCACGGTAAATCTAAAAATCATATAGATTGTGCTGTGAAATTAAAGCTTTTTGGACGTGTCAGGATTGCTGCACACGCTGTACAACAACAGGTTGTTTCACAAGCCACCTGGAGAGCTGATACAGCTTCTTATTGAGCATGACCTACAGGGCACACTCTCCGAGGTCTACAAGCTGCTCCAGCTCATGCTCACGATACCAGCCACCAGCACATCAGCAGAGCGTCTAAAAAGGATCAAAACGTATCTGAGGAACACGTGTGGACAGGACAGACTTGTCAACCTAGCCACAATCGATTGACTCTGTTGTTGTGGAGGACCTAAAGGCCGCTGTGAAGTTCTATGACATTGTTATTGACCACTTCGATACCATGAAAGACAGGAGAACGGCCTTCCTCTTCAAATAGGGTGAGTGAAATGCACACCCCTTTCTCTCTGTGCATACCTGTTGCCTGAACGGCCCGTGTAGCTATTTGTGCAATGTCTGATGTGGTTCTGTTGGTTATTGTGCATTGCTTACCTGGATTTAGCTGCAGGTGTTCAGTCTGAAGTAGTTGTTTTATTGCAGTTGTTTAATTAGCACAGGGCGCTGCTATCCGGAATCAGCACCGCAGATAGCATGCCACATAGGGCCCGATCAGCTGGATAGATGAGATTGTTTATATTTTTGTGTTACTTTTGGACTACGGACTGAACTAATTACAGAGACGAGGACTGTTGCTGCACTTGCCGTGTGTGTTAGTGTAACATATGTAAATATGCAGTGGGGTTTATTTAATTTAATTTTTGTATAATCACACACATTCTGTGTTTTATATTATTGTATTCTGTGTTCTTCATTTTATTGAATGTTAAATACCTGGCAAGGTTGTATATATTGTGTCCCTCACGTTTCCTCTTCCCTTTTTGTAAACGTTCCAATGAGAGGAGTCCCTGAGGGAAATGTATGTACAACTGATCATTTTATCTGTTATCAGATTCAGACATTAAACAGAGATCGTCTCAACTTTACGCTGACTCGGCGGGTCTCGTCCATTATCAACACAACGCACACTGATACTTTGATGTTAACGTAAAACTTTAAAGGTCTCCTGATTTAGTTTGTGAATGAATGCTTCTTATTTATTAATTACCGAATCTGCACTGCGCATTGAGCGGCTGGTATTGCATTGTTGGGGGGAGGTTGGCATAAATGAATAAGAAAATGCTTAAATTAATAAGACGAGAGAGTTTCAGCTGGAGAGTGCGTGCGGACCTGTCGCTTAGATAACAGGCGTGTACAAGTCCTGCATCTGTATGATACACATGTGTGTCAAATGTTACCGGGTGCTGTAATCACTCATCTGGTTACGTTATTGACCTCTCAATAACGTAACCCCTACATTTCCCTCTCCCCTACATTTTTCCCCACCCCACGCTACTGTTAGAGCACGTAGCTGCGCCTCCATTCCCCATAACACTGTGATAGGGGATGTGAGGCCCCAGCGATAAAGCTGTGGTACTCTCTGGTGACCCGTCCCGCTGCAAAAAAATAACTGCGAAGGGGGCGCACTCTCGTGGGAGCGCGCGCTCCGCCATGATGCTCTCACCCAAACAGTGAAATGCATCAAGCGGAGTTTTTACACTCGGCGTAAAATGTTTCCTAACCCTGCTACGCCGGCTATAATGTCCCTGTACCCGCATAGCACGGTTTATCACTCTCATGCACACTAGCTGCCTCCTTTACTGGAGTTACAACTTGGGCAGCGAGTGGGGAAACTGTACGATCAACATTACGTGGCAGTGTGGGTGTGTGGAAAGAAGAGACACTCAAAACTGGAATACATTTTATCTTTTTTTATTTTGAAAAGAAGACTTTGTAACCAGTCGGTCAAACAGGGAGGAGGCGGGATTCGCCCTCGCGTCCTGGCCGGAGAAATCACCTCTCTCCGCCGGGACGCTTCCTCCCACCGTCAGTACACTCCTTGAGGACGGAGCTCCCCACCCAGTGCCCCTTCGCTGCGGCGGAGAGGAAGCGCAGCAAAATACTTGACTATCTTATCCAGATATACAAGCCTCTCGCGGTCACGCGACAGCGGGGGCAGGGGCCTTCTCCCCTTTGCCCACCCGGCTGTCTGCGGAAGCAGATGGGCTGCTAGGCTTTCCTCCAGTGGGGCCACACCGGGACACTCGTTCCGAGTGGCCCTCCACTCTCAGGATTCCAGCCCAAGTAGCCACCGGAGCCTTCATTCTCAGTAACTGCCGCCACGCGGCCTCCACACATCGCCGGATGTCTGGGCAGAGGGGGTGAAACGAAGGCCGGCTGTGCTGGATGATTCGCCCTAACGCAGGCGGCTCACCGGCCTCGATGGCAACGGTGAGGGGAGCGGCAAGCATGCACGCTCCGCCGCCATAGCCATCACCGCCGAGAAGTACCTCCTAACACTAGGATGGGTCAAACGCAGAGAAACCATAGTAAGTAGGCCTACTGTGTAATGACAATAAAAGTAAAAAACAAAAAAAGTTGTGTCGTCCTGGCGGTCACCGGAGATCTCGGACGACGAGGAGTCCTTATCATCGTCCCTCTCTCCGACGCTCGGACCCGTCTGGGCTGCTGGGATGGCGAAGACGAAGGGCACTCCCTGCTCAAGGTCCTCCATCTCCACCACGTCGAGCTCTGGGTCCTCCACCGACGAGACGTAGCACCCCTCGAACACCGCCACTCTGTGCAGGCGGCTGGATCGAGTCAATAACCGGCAGGTGCTGCAGACTGCTGATGGAGGCAGGTTAGCCTCCGCGTGGTCAGACCCCAGACACTCGATACACAGAGTATGGGGATCGTCACTCCCGATAGAACCCAGACACGTAGGACACGGGCGCTCCGCAGGTGAGTCCATACTGTGTGTTTTTAAAGAAATCTTCTTTGTCGTTTAATTATTATCCGTCTCTCTTCACTCAGTTACTTATTGTATGCTGCTTAGCTGAAGAGAAAGGGATACAAGTGAGCGGGTGAGGCCGCCTCTTATGCGTCAAGTGCGCGCGCATTCAGGTAGGCCCGCCCAGGGGGCGGCTACATCTATGGAAGTCTCAGTGAAGGAATGCGTGTATGATAGGGATGTTAAGATTCACCGATTCACATCGGTGCACCAGCATAAACGTTCAAGTGCACGTTCAAGTGCACCGGTTGAGAGAGTGCACATCGGTTACAGTTTGGGTTGAACTCGCGATGCATCGATTGTAGCGTCTTTGCATCAGTAAAAAAACGATTCATTCATATAAAATCATCTCATCCTGTCAGGACTCAGCAGAGACGATCTTTAATCTTTGCTTCGCACTACGGAGGCCGAGAGTCTCAGTTATCAACACACATGGAAGTCGAGGAAAAGGAGAAACACAGCGCACCGAAAAATACCTACAAATCAAACGTTTGGCAACACTTCGGACTTCGAATTTGAAAAATCGCTCGCAAATTGTAGATCATGCCGAGCCGCTTTAAAGTACACAAGTAGTACGAGGAACTTAGCGACGCACATAAAGAGGCGATATGGGGTCTGCGGCTGAAAAGAGAAACCTGAAAGTTAGACATATGAGTTCAATCACTCAGTGAGGTGTTCAGTCAGAGAGAGAGGTGTTTAGTTTACAGCAGCCTGTGACTTGGAATAATAGTTTAAATGTCTTCCTCACTGTAAGCAGTTATGAAATACCTGTCTGTGAAAGGTTATTTGTATTCTTTATTGTTCATATAGAAACCACTGCTTTCTGCTCACTGGTGAGTTAGCCTATGGATGAGCGTTAAGCACATCAGGCTGGCAGCTGTATGGGCAATGTGCAAATAACAACTATGGTCGTTGTCATTTGCACATTGTTAATCATGTGCAATTCATCCTTAAATTGCTTAACTGTGAGGTGTTATACAATTGTACTGGACTCTGGAGAGTTTTTTAAGGTAAAAAAGGTAAAAAAGAAACAGCATAATGGGATTTACAGTACTAGTAGAGAGAACCAAATATCTAAAGCACTTTTTTGCAACAGGCGTGAATCGTATCGCATCGCCTGGTGTTTCAAATGTATCGCTAATGTATCGTATCGTTGGCAACGTATCGAGATGCGCATCGCATCGGCCTCAGAGACTCACATTCCTAGTGCATGATAGGATATGGGGGAGTACCCATAGAGTCCAGTAGAGGGCGGAGCCTGTGAGAGATATAATCTATTTTACGCTCTGAAATCTGAAAAGTGAAAACCAGGTTTATTGCTGATGGATTATCAGAAATCATTTCAAAGTGACACAGACACATTGGATTAACCTATGGATTAACCTTCAGCAGTGTTTTTATCGTTTTAATGCCATTGAAAATAACTTTTGATCAGAAAACAACAAAGGTAAGACATATTGCCGTGTTGGCTACTTAATGCTACGTGGTGTGATGTCTTTGTTAGTTTCTCATGTGGCGAGTTTTGATCGGTCAGTAATGATACAAATAGCTGTCGAATCTGTGCAATCTCAGCTTGCTAATCGATATCTTGTTTGTGCAGATATGATTTATGTGCTAAGTGTGTTAGCATTTTTTCGTTCAGGGCTAATTCAGAGCCTTTGTTATCCTTATGTTTTGTTTTGCTAAAAATGGTTAATATTGTCTAATTGCTGAGTTTCTTCCCGTTAAGTGGGTATGACACATTAATAGGTTTTTAAATATTAAGAAGCCCTCAGACGCTGTTTCCTTCAGATGATGCGTTTTCCCCCCACCGACGGGAGGATGCGGCTTAACAGGTTAAAATGCTAGCATTTACGTGTATTTTGAGGTAGATGAAAGGTGTTGTAATAAAGGAATGCACAAACTGGGAAGAGAAATCTTTTTACTTTATAATTACATCCTTGATGATTTCTGAATAATTGGCATGAAGTGATTCCCCTCTGTATAATCTGTGGTACACAGGACATACACTTGTATGGTAGCATTCATACTGCAGCACTATCTGTTGTGGTCACCCTGTATGCTATCTCCCACTCCTGTGTAACTTCAAGAAACTGGAGCATGCTTCAGTAAAATGTATTTTCCTCTGTTTTCACCACACCTAAAGAACGAGTGCAGGTGTGCCATTACAGCAAGGTAGTGATGGTTCTTACTGATGTCCAGTGGTCTTCAGTCAGTTTAATACATGTATTAGAGCCACAATGAAGGCAAAGTTATTATTTAGATTCATAATTTGATAAATGAATTAATGATGGAAAATGATTTATATTGCCATGGTGAATATCTTTTGATGAAATGATTGTTCATTTTAAATCGTAAATATGATATGTTTCCTTGTGCCTTCCGGTGTTTATTTAAAGGGGACATATCATGCTATATTTGAACAATATTTTGTAGGGCCATACCTATATAAAGTATATAAATATAGTTGTTTTTTTCAAAATACCAAACAGATCCTGCATTTTAGCCAGGCCTCATTTCGCTCTATTTGCTCTTTCCAGCGCTGTTTTTGCAGGGGGCTGATTCTGTGAGCTGCAGCTGACCACGCCCCCCTACAGGGGAGGGGAGCGTGCTCTGAGATCAGCTGCTGGGCTGCAGCAGGGAGAAGAGGGGGAGAAAAAGAGATCTCAGTCCACCGTGTTTTATTCTTATGGAAGTAAGAAGAGAAGTAATGGGGCAGAAACCCTCCTTTTTACGCAGCGGTCCAGACATAGACATCACATATTCAGTTGTCTGTTACTTTGGCATTAGGGCAGGGATATCTAGATACTTTCCAAGGTTTGACATAATAAATTGTGCTACTTTTAAAGCAATTTTTTTAAATCAATAAAATCATTTTCTAAATCCATAAAAGCATTCCAATTCATATTGGGAGTCATATCATTACTTTGTTGAAAATATGGCCATGTAATAAGCGGGATAATGTGCATGCCGATCTAGATCCCTCCGCTTCGCGTCGGGCTCCTGATCAGCCTGCCGGTGTTCTTTTCCCCATAATGACCGCGTCGCTGCACATTATCCCTTACATATGATTATATAGAGTCATTATTCATTTGTTTTAAAGCAGGAGAGCGGAGAATAAACAGAAGGGCAACCATGACAACCATGGAGGAGAAGACGACAGCCTCCACGTGGCCTCCTCTGTAAGTAACAAGAATTAGTGCAAGACCAACTTGTGAAACTAATGTCGCCAACCAAACGTCGAGCTGGCAGGCTTAGGACCGGCGGAGAGGCAATCATCCCGACCGTCGAAAACCTACCTGATACAGCATCCAGAAAGTATGGCGACGCAGACGATCTTGCCATCATGCTGAGCCGACCAACGTGGAAGGCGATGGAAGAGGGTCTTAACGAAGACATGGGCACACTAGTAGCATACCTCCGAAGGTGGCGTCTACAGCTCAGCGTTGGTAAAACAGTCGCAGCGGCATACCACATTAGCGCCAGAGAAGCTAGGAGGGAACTTGAGGTGCGCGTCAACAACAAATGTCTGGAGGTCCAGCAAGCCCCGAAGTATCTTGGAGTGCGTCTGGATCGGACATTATCCTTTAAAAAACACCTGGAAGAAGTCAAGGCCAAGGTGACATCCAGGGTCGCGCTTATCCGCCGCCTCGCTGGAACAACCTGGGGAGCCTCCGCTAAGACGCTGCGAATATCCACTCAAGCCCTGGTCTTCTCTGTAGCGGAATACTGCGCCCCAGTCTGGAGCAGAAGCCCTCATGCGGGAAAGGTCGATGTGGCTATCAATACCTCCCTCCGAATAATAACTGGATGCTTAAAGCCTACCCCTGTGTCCCTCTTGCCAGTCCTCGCGGGAATAGCACCGGCCGGCCTCCGACGGGAGGCTGCCACCCTCGCCCTGGCCAGGAAGGCACAAAAGTATGAGTGGCACATCCTGCACAACACCACAATAACACCAGCACCTCCAAACAGACTCAAGTCCCGCCACCCCTACAACAAAGCAGCTCAAGAGATGCTCAACTCCACCTCTGAGGACATCTCCAGAGATGCATGGTTGGCAGCAGCTTGGAAGCAGGAGTGGGAGTCAGCCGGGCCCTCCCGAATCCACCGTTATATCTCGGATCCAGGAGATGGCGCCATTGGAGGAGACAACCTACCGCGCCGGCAGTGGACCACTCTGAACCGTCTACGAACTGGGGTCGGTCGCTTTAAAACATCGATGAAGACATGGGGCTTGGTGGACAGTGCGGCATGCGAGTGCGGTGACCCTGAGCAGACCGCTGTCCATATAATCTACATCTGCCCCTTATATAGACCACCCTCGGAAGCCAGTCTCTTCGACCTAGGACCAGAGATGGCTACACGACACCGAGTTGGACCTCTAACGTTACACAAAAAAAGAAGAAGACAACCATGGAAGGGAAGTCTTCTTCGCTGCTTTTATGGCAGACTACAGCGCCACTTACAGGCCTGGCATATGTACTACAGCGTCTCCAGCGCTTTCGAGCGGCAATAGCCAGCCGTGGCCCAACCTGTCATTCCCCTGATAGGTGGAGAATTGACCACTAAGCGGAGCACCCCTTTTGTGACATAGAAAATAGTTCAAAGCTGGATCAGTCTGTATCAGATCCGTTGAAGCCCCATTTTTAGAGATTTGGGTATAGAGGAAAAGAGAGAGGGTTGTATTTTCTGACACTTGGTGAGTTCCCTGACACACCGGGGACACATATTCATATATAAAAGATGTACAAGAGTGCATTTTGCATGATAGGTCCCCTTTAAGTGATGTAATTGAGGACAGACGCGGTGCTCTGAGACCTGATGAGACGGGGAGCGGAACAGTTTTTCGACCGCAAATTGTAAACGGAAATTAGTGTTGCAAATTGGACTGCAAAGTTTAGTTTATATAAGAAAGTATATCGCCGAAATATTGATTTAGATTTGTTATTTTGAGACTATTTAAGTCAATACTTTTTTGTTAAGAAATTACATTTTTTGACTGAAAACCTTCGGCTGCTTATTGTTTTGGATTGCGTGTCGTCAACCCCGCTCTATAGTGGCAAGAGGAAACCCTTGATGCCACTACATCAAGTCGAAAAACTCCGTAAGGAAGAGACACACACCGTTTGGATCACCGGAAAAGAGGGACACATCAGAGCTGACAAACTGGGCCGGTCGTGAGTAAATAAAGGGAATAAATCCGCGAATGCATTGAATGGAATGTCGGATGTGTTAAAGTCCAAAAGGAAATCATAACGGCGATGCACACATTGGAGGAGGATTGTAAATACCTGTGGATCGTCTGTGAAAAGAATGTGATTGAATTTGTTTGTGCAACAAAGGAAGCCAGTAGGCGTGCTCTGTGAGACTCATTAAAGGAGCGTCTTTTACGCACAGCCTAAAAACAAATAAATAATTAATGTCGGACGATCCCAGGACATCTGCTGACGCAGAAAATAACTCAAAGCCTCCCGCAGTGGGAGATTAGGAGCATGCACAAGGAATATGAACGAAATGAAGGCCTTGCTTGTGGAGGATGGGAATGTGGAACATGTGAATGAAGCTTTGGAAAGGTTTCAACAAAATATAAGTGACTTGTGCAGTGTTCATGGATCTCTACAGCAGCTTTTATCAGAGGATGAGAGAGAGGAGGATCATGTGGACTGGTTTGTCGCGGGTATTGCATAATAAATATTAAAATAATAATAATAATAATAATAACACTTCCTCAAGAGCGAAATCCAACGTCTGGGAGGCTTTTGGTTCCTAAATGGAGAAAATAACCAACATCCCACGCTTTTTGAGACAAATATGCAACTGCGTGTGTTAATAATTGCACGTTTTCACTGCTCATATAGGCTAGGCTATGCGGGTTCGGGTCGGGTTGTGGATCTTGTGCCGACGGGTTGGGTCGGGTTGCGGAACTAATTGGCAATATGTGCGGGTAGCGGGGCGGGTTCGGTATTGCACGGGGCGGGTGCGGGCGGGTGCGGGCGGGAGCGGGTCTTGAAAATCAGACCTGTGCAGGACTCTGCAACAGGATGCCAGGGGTGGTTCTCACGGGAGGAGGAAGCCTGTGTGTGGTGAATGCGGGTATTCAGCGGGATAGTTACGTTTTCTCAGCAAGTATATATGATAAAATGTAACTGAAAGTAACCGTATGTGGATATTGCATCGACCGACCTGGAAGCACGTCTCCTTGGAGACTCTCTATGGTGCACAGATAGAGAGAGATTCTCTCCGACACAGGGTGAGATCGCTCCTGTGTGCCACGCTGGACCTCGTGTTTCTTTTTTTTGTGGAATATAGCCTGAAAAGGCCTACAAACATTTCTGTTTTTGCCGCCGACGGGCGTAGGAGCAACAGCCTTTGTTGTCAATGAACAATAGCCTGGATTAGGCAGTAAAGACATTCAAGAACCCCTTGTGCGTTTAATTAACACAACTATTTTAGATAGTTGATCGTTACAAACTTACCTTTTTACCAAAAATGTAGACAAAAGTGTTTGATGGTGATCCACTTGAATATCAGTCCTTTATGCGAGCTTTCGAACACCTTATTGAGGATAAAACAGCTAGTAGTCATGACAGGCTCTACTACAAGATCTCGTTTGAAGCTGCCTGCATATGGATACCCAAAGAGGTTACACAGAAGCCAAACAGCTGTTAAAGGAGCACTTTGGGGACGAGATCAAAGTAACCAGCGCTTATTTGGAAAAGGCAATGAACTGGACATCAATTAGACCGGATGACGGGAAAGCGCTTCAGGCATATGCAATGTATTTAAGAGGATGCGGCAATGCTATGCAAGATTTAAAGTACATGGATGAACTAGATATTCCTTCCAATGTTATATCAATAATATCTAAACTCTCTTACAAACTGCGAGACAAATGGCGGACAGTGGCTTATGATATATTACAGAGAACGAAGGAGAGAGCTAGATTTCGTGACCTTGTGGAGCTTATGGAAAAACAAGCTAAAATACTCCTGGACCCATTATTTGGGGATATACAGGATCGCCACATCTCTAGCCCAAGGATGGCCACTAGGAGCCAACCCATGAGCCACAGAACACCTAAAGGGAGAGGCAGCGGCTTCGCCACCATCATCGCAGCAGCATGTGATCAGGAGAGCAGCGCTGCACTGTCAAACACAGAGCAGCGTGGCACCTTCAAACAGCCACAAGGGGGCAGTCCTGCCTCTTTTTGCTACGTTTGTAAAGGCAAGCACATGCTGACTGATTGCCATCAGTTCAAACATCATCCACACAAGGAAAAGGTTGACTTTTTGAAGATAAATAGTTATTGTTAGCTGACATGTCAAAAGTGTCAAAAGAGTCACCCAACAATACTTCACATTGACAGTCCACTTCTACAAAAGCCTCCCCCTACTGAAACAAACGGAGCTTGGGTCAACAGTGCACTTGTCTCGGCTGGTGAAGCTACTGGGGCCGGTAGGGATTGTGCCCTAGCCATAGTGCCTGTGCGAGTCAAGGTTCACAAAGGAGATAAGTTTATCTCAACATATGCTTTTCTTGTCAGGATTCTCAAGTTTTGTCATGTTTGTAGTTGTGTATGTCTGGTTATGGGTATTTTCCTCCTTGTGATTTGACTTGTCCTCGGTGAGTGTTCTGTTCTGCCTGTATATATATATAGCCTTGAAATAAAGGAATTATTTTTACTTTAATCTGCATTTGGGTCCTACCTGCTTCCTTCGCTCCACCGTAACATTACGAACCGACCTAAGATGGACCCAGCGGATTCAGCTTTTTTGATGCCACAGGCGGCTGCTAAGAGAAGGAGGCGCAAAGCCAAGCTAGCAGCCATGCCTCAATGCTCCAGTACCGGCCCACGCAGCTTTGCGTCCATACTGGATTACCTGGCTTACACAGCCAGGGTCCAGCCAGGGCCGGGGTTCCTGCCAACTCCTGGTCCACTTCCATGGGGGATCCTGCCGAAGCCTGTCCGACCGGCTCCGGTTTCTGTCCAGCCGACACCGGGTCCTGCCCGGTCTCCGGAGCTGTCCCATCAGCGCTTTCCTGCCCGGCCTCCGGATCCGGTCCGGTCAACACCGGTTCCTGCCCGGCCTCCGGAGCTGTCCGGTCTTCGCCCTCGAGCCCGGCCCTCTGAGAGCCAGAGTCTTCACCCTCAATCCCGGTCCCCTGAGAGCCACAGCCTTCACCCTCGAGCCCGGCCCCCTGACTTTCCCGGCCGCGGTGGCCTTCGCCCCTCCATAACCACCACCTTGGACTCTGTCTTGCCCCCGGGCCGTCCGCCCGAGTCCCCCTTCTCGTCTTCTACCTTACCCCCGGGCCGTCCGCCCAAATCCCCCTTTTTGGACTCTGCCTTATCCCCGGGCCGTCCGCCCGAGACCCCTTCCTGGTCCTCTGCCTTGCCCCCGGGCCGTCCGCCCGAGACCCCTTCCTGGTCCTCTGCCGTGCGCCTGGGCGGTCAGTTCAGTCCCGTCCTCCAGACCCCCTCCACCCACCCTGGTGGCCCTAGTTTTACATTTAGATGGCAGTACTTACCTTGACCTACCTCAGGTAGAGTAAGATTCCTGTCTCAAAAGAAAATGTACCTACCCAAAAGGATCTGGAAAGATGGCCTTATCTAAGTGACATACACCTGAAATAAATTGATGCTGACATAGAGCTTCTAAAAGGAGTTGATGTTCCTAAGGCAATGGAACTTTGGGACATAATAAGAAGTCAAGGAAATGGACCATATGCAGTCAGGACAGTGTTTGGATGGGTGGTGAATGGACCACTCAATGCTTGTACTGCTGTGGAATCCGGACCTGTGGTCACAATGGTCAACAGAATATCAGTAGCCAACCTGAATGATCTCCTCATCACACAATACAATCAGGACTTCTCAGAAAAAGATTATGAAGAGAAGAAGAAAATGTCAGGTGAAGACAAAAGGTTCATGGAGATAGCATCAAGCTCAGTAGAACTCAAGGATGGACACCTACCCTTGCCTTTTTCGAAAGAAGGACTTACAACTACGAAATGGTAAAATAACGTACTCTAAATCTCCTAAAGAGGTTTAAGAGGGATGCAAAATATACCATGGAATACAAAACATTCATGGAGGATGTGTTAAAGAGGGGTTATGCAGAGAGAGTGCCACCAGAACAATCTCAAAATGGCAAAAGAACGGCGAAAAAAAACGTTCACAGAGAAGACGACAACAATTGTCCCATTCACGAAGCAAGGTTATACAAAAAACAAATGACCCCGAACATGAAATACCTTCACGGAGTGCGTCGATGTGCAAGCTGTCATCCAAAGAACAGGAGGGTTCAGCTAGCGCCTCACTGCAATCTTTAAAGGTCGTTTTCTCAAAATGAGTTTTCTCATTCTCTGAGTTCGAAATTGTAACTTCAGTAGCACGTACATACACCAAACCTTCCAGTTATATTCCTATCAATATCATGAAGGCTTTTACAGAAGGGTTTGTTCATATATCATTCATAGCCTGAATTATACAACATTGTATACCTAAAAACATGGCGAAAATGGATATTTTAGGGCTATTGACAGTATTTTCTGATTTATTGAATGATAAAAAGAGATATCCAATATTTATTCTGTAAAAGCCTTAGATACTAATATGACTACAAAATGAAACAAGAATTTTGAATCTGGCTTTATCCAAAGTTCAGATTTCGATTCCTGAAATGTGTTAAAAAATGTGCATATTTAATGAGATAATGGATAATTTGCATATTTAAACATGCTATTCCAGAAAACCTGTAATACAAAAAGCAATTGTCTTATTGTAAGTAATTAACTGGAGAAATTCCTAGCTGATACCTTTAAGTTAAAATTACCCTATTCACCTGGGGTGTCTCGCCTTAACAAGGAACTTCTCCAAGGTCCAGACCTGGCGAACACTCTCATTGGAGTTCTGCTTAGATTCCGCCAGGAACAAATTGCTTTCATGGGGGACATCGAGGCAATGTTCTATCAAGTGCAAGTCCAGAGAGAGCACAAATACTTCCTTAGGTTTCTGTGGTGGCCAGATGGAGACACTGAAAATTCTGTGTTTTCTGTCGAAGAATGTTAGCCACAGTTGGAGAGCAGAAATGGATGACCTCCCAGATGATGGGGTGTCTCCAGATCTACCACCCTTTACTCATGTTGGAATCGACCTCTTTGGACCTCTGGAGGTTAAACGAGGCAGAGCAAATGTAAAACGTTGGGGAGTGATCTTCACCTGCCTTCTGAGTCGTGCCATACATCTGGAAGTTTCGAGCTCATTGGACACTGACTCCTGTATCAATGCTTTGCGCAGATGCATATGTCGCAGAGGGCAGGTGACAAGCATCAGGACCGACAATGGCACAAACTTTGTGCGAGCACAGAAAGAGCTGAGAGCTGCTCTTAAAGACCTGAATCAACACAAGATTCAAAATGCATTACTCTGGGACGGAGTAAAATGGACTTTTAATCCGCCGTATGGAGCCCACCATGGTGGAGTTTGGGAGAGGCTCATCAGACCTGTAACAAAGATTCTGTGTTCCGTTCTAAAAGAACATAGAATGGATGATGAGACTCTACAGACAGCTTTGTGAGAAGTTGAGAGCATCATGAATGACAGACCATTGACTATAGTTTCAAGTGACCCAAACGATCTCGAACCCCTCACGCCAAATCACCTCCTTCTACTAAAGTCAAAACCGATTATGTCACCTGGACTCTTTCACAAGAAGGACTTGTACTCACGGAGGAGATGGAGACAGGCACAGTACCTCGCAGATCTCTTCTGGAAGAGATGGATAAGAGAATATCTCCCAATCATGCAACAGCGAGTCAAATGGCACAACCCCAAACGGAACCTTCGCCCCAATGATCTCGTCGTGATCGTGGATAATACAGCACCAAGAAATTCCTGACAAATGGGCCGGGTGATAAAGACATTGTCAGGGTTGAAAGGGCTTGTCCAAAGTGTCTTGGTGAAAACCAAGAGTAGCACCTTCCAGCGACTAATTGACAAGCTCTGTCTGCTTCTGGAAGAAGTTGATTGAACACAAGGTGTCATGTGCTAGTAACCTCTGACACCCAGTATCACACATACACACACATGCCCCCCCCCAATTTTCTCTTGAACTCATGCAAACACACCTAACACACATTGGACTATGAACTATGACAATGGTTGTATATTGATGACAGTTACATTTTGAGTAACTGCTTGTTTTTGGCTCTATTATAATCAGTGTTGGGCAAGTTACTTTAAAAAAGTAACTAGTAATAGTTATAGTTGCTGCTCTCAAAAAAGTAACTAGTTACTTTATTAGTTACTAAATTATAAAAGTAACTAGTAACAAGTTACTTTACTTTAAAAATAATAACAATAAAAATACAAGTGTTTGTGTTGTTCTGTGGCACCGTAAGAGAAAAGACAACTCCCCATCATTGTAGCAATTATCATTATGAAATGTAGTGGAACAATAAAACACAAAATATATGTTTAGACATTTTGCCTCAACAATCAAGTTCTAAGTAGTGCACTTGTAGTGCAATATGAAATAAAAACAACTACAGTCTTTTGGCAGTGTAACATAGTGGTTATATCTCCAAGTTGTAAATGCGCTGCTGCTTTCGCTGATACTTGCATCTGCCATTGTGTGTGTGCTGGTGGCGGTGGTGGGCGTTGCCATGAATGTGTGTGTGTTAGCAAGTGTTTGTGTGTCTGTGTATTTTCCCCATAAGGCAAGACCCGCCCAACTCTGTCTCTGATTGGCTTACCCTGAAATGTCCGCGTTAACCAATCATCACTCCTCTCTGGTCACTTTCGCTTTTCCATGGTACTGTGAGAGCACATCACTGTATTCGCCTGTAAGTTACATCCACAGGGAGATTCGATACGTATCTGAAATAAATATGTGTATGTAAAGGGTTAAACCAGTTCATTGTTAAAAAAAAAGTTAAGTTAAAAAAGTGTCACCTCCATATTTGTTATTGTTGATGTCTCTTTAGAAGTCATTAAACTGTATTAAATTGCAACTGTGTGGCGGACTGATTACTAGAGGGTGATACCACTCGGGAGGATCTAGAACCCTGCAGATTAAATCCTGCAGTTGAGCTGCAAACAAGCTAACATTTCTGCCTTGTGTGTTTTTCATATACTGTACAGGTGGGTTCTAAGTCCTTCAAATGACACCATAGTGTCCCAGTATAAGTGTTATGAGTGTGTTGTTTTAGGCAGTTATGTATAGTTATGTGCAATGTGACGCTAACGGCTAGCGGAGCTAACGCTCAGGTTAAACAGTACTATGTAGACACGTGCTGCTTGGGTATGATGTAAATGACTATGAGAGGTAGATTGTGTTTATGCATATAGGTTGTATATGTTTCTCTGAAGTGTTGTATTGGAATTTGAGTGTGAGGATAACAGTCAGTTCTGAGTGTGACTATTTTATTGTACATTTATGTTGTATTTTTACCATGATGTCATCGTTGTTATGTGGATGCTGTTTCCTTATTGATCTCTGGTGTTGTTGCGTCATGGAAATGAGCATGGATAAATGCTTTTGTGGTGGATTGTTTCCAAATGAGCAGATTAAATCCTGCAGTTGAGCTACAAACATGCTAACATTTCTGCCTTGTGTGTTTTTCATATACAGAGGTAGAGTCTGCTGCTGGCCCAGGTACCCCTAGGCCTGAGGCCAGTAACATGTACTGAAACAAATACCAATAACTGTATTGCATTGTTTTCTTATGTGCTATTACTTCATACTGTCTTTGTCTTTTTCGTCCTGCATTGGGTGGGCCCCTCTCAGAACATAACTGGCCCCAGCCCGGCCCCCCCCAGTCAAATTGGTCTAGAACCGCCACTGTTGTATGGTGCATTGATAGCCTGTGTTATAAACTCAGACACTTAGGAAGTAGGACCCAATTGCACGACCCGGGAGACAGAGGTAAAGTATTTGTAAGATACAAATTATCAACAAAAAATTGTCTCTACAAAATGGAGAACAAAAATGAAAATGATCAAACTTATCAAGACCTCAAAAGAGCATAGACCTGACTGTAGCAAGAGACAAGAGGAAAGCGCTCACCATGGCAATCGACAAAAACGAACTGACGAGGAACACAGGGAGACAGGGGAATTTAAACATGATAATGAGAAACAGGTGAGACCAATCAGGGACTGCCGCTGATGAGCACAGGGTGGAAACCATCAGGAAGCCTGGAATGAGATATGAAAGATGAGTGAGTAAACAAACATAAAACAACATGAACCTGAACCTCTCTAGCATTTCTGTCGGTGCACAACAGTACCCCTCTAGGGCCGACTCCTGATGGCCCAGGCTGATTGTAAAAGTGGTGGATAAGAGTCTTGTCTACGATAAATGAAGCAGCCACCCAGCTCCTAGCCTCAGGACCGTAACCCCTCCAGTCTACCAGTAGCTTACAGACCTTGTAAACCTCACCCTCTTCAAAGAACTGGGGTGGTGGAGGGGGCTTGGAGGCGGGAACAAGTGTGCTCTCACACACTGGCTTGATTTTACTGCCGTGAAACGTTGGATGCACTCTCATATTCCTGGGGAGTTGCAAGGGTACAGACACCGGGTTGATGACTCTGGACACCGGAAAATGAAAATGACCCACAAATCTCGGAGCCAGTTTCTTTGAGGCGACATGGAGTCCTTAGGGGAAAGCCAAACCTTTTCGCCTGGACTGTAGGAGGGAGCGACCCTGCGATGGACGTCTGCAACAGCCTTCATCCGAGCTGAACTTCGGAGAAGAGACTGCGAGCACCAGCCCAAACTCTGATGTGAATCTCTCTCTGAGGCGTTGGAAAGCGATGTCCGCCTGGGGAGTCCACTTGAAAGGAACCTTAGGAGAAGTCAGAACATGCAGATGGGGCAGCAACATAACTGAAATTCCTAATAAACTTCCTATAGAAGTTATCAAATCCTAGAAACTGCTGAACCTTCTTCCTGGAGTCTGGTGTGGGCCACTGGGATACTGCACTGATTTTAGCAGGACCCATTTGCATATGATTAGGTGAGATTATGTATCCTAAGAAAGACACCTCTTCTGTGTGGAACTCACATTTCTCTGCCTTGACATATAGCTGATTCTCAAGAAGTTTCTGCAAAACCTGGCGGACATGGTTAACATGAGATTTAGCGTTTGGGGAGAAAATCAGAATATCATCCAGATACACAAACACTGAAATATTAAAAGATTCCCATAAAACCTTATTCACAAAAGCTTGAAACACAGCTGGTGCATTGCATAGTCCAAAAGGCATTACTAGGTACTCATAGTGACCACTCTGAGTGTTGAATCCTGTCTTCCACTCATCCCCTTTTCTTATTCTAACCAAGTGATATGCATTTCTTAAATCTAGCTTGGTGAATTTCTTGGCAGTTTGAAGGAGTTCAAAAGCAGATTACATGAGTGGCAGAGGATAGCGGTTCTTCACCGTAATGTCATATAGTGGACTGTAGTCTATGCAAGGTCTCAGAGACCCGTCTTTCTTTCCCACAAAGAAAAATCCCGCTCCGGCTGGAGAAGATGAAGGACGGATAATCCCTGATTTGAGTGAAGAGGAGATGTATTCGTCCATTGCTGCTCTCTCAGGTCTCGAAATCGAGTAAAGTCTCCCCTTGGGAATGGGGGCTCCCGGTAAGAGATCAATGGGACAGTCACAATCTCGGTGAGGAGGTAGCGACAGGGCTTTGGACTTGGACGCTTCCTTTAAGAGGAAAAGATGCCTGTTTTTGTTGTTGCTATTACTGTCAGGAAATGTACAACCTAACCCTGGTCCGCCCAGTAGTAGTAGTCAGATCGCTACTCCTGCTGATTTTAAAGCTAGGTCTGGGTTGGGTCTCATCCACTTGAATGTGCGCAGTCTGTTAGGTAAACTAGATTTTGTCCGCATTTGGGCGAGCTCGACTGATGCTGACGTCATTGTTTTATCAGAAACATGGCTAAACAAATGTATTTTGGCCTCTGACGTTGCCTTAAATGGTTATAATGTGTATCGTACCGACCGGCCTAATAAAGGTGGTGGCGTTGCCATTTATGTTAAGTTCAGTGTATCCACATTAGTTTCCAAATCTATCAGTAAGCAATTTGAGTTTGTAGCCTTAAATATAGAAGTGGCAAAGGGTCAACAGGTCATGGTGGTGAGTGAGGTGGTGAGGTCCTTGTCTTCGCTAGCAAATATTTTATCTCAACTAGACTACAAGGAAATAGTGCTACTTGGAGATTTTAACTGGGACTGGTTAACTGCAGTGTCAGAGGATTTTAAAAACCTTTGTATCTCTTTAAATGTTACTCAGATTGTGGACAGTCCTACTCGCCCAAATATTAAGTCCCCTAATAAATCCTCCCTAATTGATCTAATTTTAACTAATGCTCCCTATAAATACTCATCTGTGGGAGTATTTGCGAATGATCTGAGTGATCACTGTGTTGAAGCCACAATTAGGGACACTAAGGTCCAAAAGGTTAAACCTCGCATTATCATCAAGAGAGACATAAAACATTTTGTGGAGCAGGGTTTTGTTCATGATCTGTTTGGGTTTGATTGGGGAAAAATCTATCTGTGTGCTGATGTGGAAACCGCATGGTCTTATTTGTATCTTGGTTTTATGGAGATCATTGATAGACATGCACCCCTGCGTACATTTAGAGTGAAGGGACGAGACAATCCTTGGTTTTCTGCTGAACTGTCCAGTCTCCTTCATGAGAGAAACAAGGCCTGGGCAAAGGCTAGGAAATCAAGCTCAGAGGTAGAATGGCTGCGTTTTAGGCAGCTAAGGAATAGCTTCACTTCACATGTCAAAAGTGCTAAGTCTAAGTACTATCTGTCAGTAACCACAGAAAACCTAAATAATCCTAGGAAATTCTGGAAAGCCATAAAATCGATATCCACCGGTGATATCCGTAAAGAGCTACCTCCGTGCCTTATCACAGCATCTGGCACTATATCGGACAGGGCCACCATGTTAAATTGTTTTAACGAGCATTTTGTGTCCTGTGGTTCTCTATTTGATTCTGTTTCTAATTCTGCGTCTGTGAACACCCCAATCCGTGACTCTGAACAATGTGGTCTGGAAAACCCTTTCAGTTTTACTCCTTTTACTGTTAATGTTGTTCATGAAGTCTTAACCAAGTTAGATCCTAAGAAGCCGGCTGGTCCGGACAACGTAGAACCTTTCTTTTTAAAGATAGCTGCATATTTTATTGCTCTTCCTCTCACTTTTCTTTTTAACCTCTCCCTCAGCACAAATGCAATCCCAAAAGTATGGAAGTCAGCGTATGTCCTGCCTCTAAAAGGAGGGGAGGCAACTATTTTAAATAACTATAGGCCAATCTATAAATTGTCAGTTCTGGCGAAGATGCTCGAACGCCTAGTGAGTGAACAAGTAAAGGAGTTTTTATGTACAAATAATATCCTGTCTAACCATCAGTCAGGCTTCAGAAAGAAACACAGCACCATCACTGCCACAATGAAAGTGGTGAATGACATTACGAGTATTTTAGACAATAAGCAGAGTTGTGCAGCTCAATTGACCTATTCTTATGAATTCATGTCCGGGGCTCTCACGGTATCTGCTGCCCACAGCTGTTTCATAGAAGGAAAGCCTCCTTCACTTCATGAAATGGCTGCAGCATCAGGAGGCAGCGGGACGTATACTCCACCTCTTAGAAGTGCAGCACCAGCGGGTAAAGATGTGCCTTTTTACGCACCGCCTTCGCTGTGTTTACCTTCATCAGAACAGCGAGTGACTGCAGGCTGCTATGTGTTAACCACACACACCTCTACACACATCACTACGCACATTGAACTTCCCGATTACTCCCCCTTTTATTAGTTTTATGGAGGAGATGTCCAGTCACCAAGGCGCATGATGTGTGTGTGTGTGTGTGTGTGTGTGTGTGTGTGTGTGTGTGTGTGTGTGTGTGTGTGTGTGTGTGCCCAGCTCAGCTCAGCTCTGTGTGTTCGGTGTGTTTGTGTCTGTCCGACACCGGCATTTGTTTTCAAATGACCATGAACAGTAATTTACATCTGGCTAACTCCATAGGTAGCCTATATGCGGGTGTTGCCAAAATAAGTTATAGTTTAATCTTAATCTCGATGTAGAGCTAAATGCTGTCGGAGTGCACCGGAACGAACATCACTATGATAATATATTCTGAAAACAAATGCCAGTGACACACAGACACACAGACACACAGACACACACACACAGACAAACAGCCACACACACACACACACACAGACACACACACACACACACACACACACACACACACACACACTGGCGACCGGACATCTCATTCATAATGCGCATTCTCCTTGTTTTCCCAGCATTCACTGGATTATCCATAAATCATACAAACAAAACCAAAATGTTAATTTATCTGTTTTCCCGTTTTGGTTTAAAAACTGAATAACGTCGTTTTTTTGGTTTTCCGTTTTTCTGAAAAATCAAAAAACGACACCGGTTCTTTTTTAAACTTTGTTAATGTTTTGGATGCATATTGTTCTAGTATTTGTTCAGGCTGTTACATACTGGTGGTGAGTAAATATTAAAATCAGTTAAAATTGACAACCGGTCCGCGATTTTTTTTTAATGGATCTGCTGGTCCTTGGCACAATAAAGGTTGGGAACCCCTGTTTTAGATAATAAGCAGAGTTGTGCAGCTCTATTTATTGACCTTTCCAAAGCGTTTGATACCGTCGATCATCGCATCTTAAAGCAGAGGCTACTCAGTATTGGCATATCCAGCCATGCAGTGGGTGGTTTGTGAACTACCTCTCTGAAAGGTCCCAATGTGTTCAGTTTGATGGGCTGTCTTCTGAGTGGTTAAACATTGCTAATGGTGTTCCTCAAGGTTCTGTTTTAGGTCCACTTTTATTCTCCATATATATCAACAGTTTAGGTGAAAATGTGAATGAAGCTACTTTACATTTGTATACGGACGATACCGTGATGTGCTGTGCAAGTCCCTCCATTAAGGAGGCTGTTGTTAAATTACAGGCTGTTTTTAACATTATTCAGACTCAGCTCTCTGAACTAAAGCTTCTTTTAAATGTTGATAAAACCAAGGTAATGCTCTTTTCAAAAGCTAAAAAGACACCAAATCCTGTTTTAGATATTGTTACTATGCAAGGACAAGTACTTGAAGTGATTACCTGTTACAAATATCTTGGTATCTGGCTTGATGATTGTCTCTCTTTTAAACTTCATGTCAATAACCTGCTTAAAAAGCTAAGGGTTAGGCTAGGTTTCTTCTACAGGAACAAGTCCTGTTTCTCGCTTGAGGCCAGGAAAATTCTCTGTGACCTTTTTACCTGTGCTGGACTATGGTGATCTGGTCTATATGAATGCACCTGCCCATTGCCTGAACAAGTTAGATGCCGCCTATCACAGCGCACTGAGATTTGTCACTAATTGTAAAGCACTTACACATCACTGTACACTGTATGCCAAGGTAGGTTTGCCATCACTCACTGTACGGAGTCTCAGTCATTGGTACACGTTCATTTATAAAGCTTTGTTGGGTAAACTCCCGTATTATATCTGCTCTCTGATAACACAGAGAGTTGCAAGCAGCTATTGTCTGAGGTCACATGATGTAGTCTTGTTAGATGTGCCAAGAGCAAGGACTGTCTTAGGTAAGACAGCTTGTATGTGCGCAGCTTGCTTGGAACAATCTTCAGCAAGAATTGAAACTGAGCAATCTCATTCCTCTGCATGTTTTTAAAGCTAGGCTAAATGAAATGCTCGTTGATACTATGGACACTTGTAAATGTCTATAACTATGTAGATGTATCCTGTAAATATAATGTATAATGTCCTTTATTGTTTTATGTTTCATGTGGAACCTATATGCTGCAGGTCTCTCTTGAAAAATAGATCTATGATCTCAAGGGACCAATCTGATTAAATAAAGGTTTGAAATTAAATTAAATTAATGTAGTTGAATTGTAGGATGTTTGGAAAGGATGAGAAGGTACAGTATTCTGTGTGTGCTTGTTTGTGTTCGTTTTGAAGACGTGTGATCTGTTGAACTGTGATCGACTAGATGGCATTAATCTGGGAGCCGGAGATCGATTGTTTTTGTCTCCGTCCACATATCTGAGTGGTTTCCCGGCACTTTCCTCACTCGAGTAAAGTACCGGCAAGTGAAACCTAACTTTGACTCTTGTCATAATGCTCCCCTTTTATCAGGTATGTATAGTACAAACACATAGCAAATTGGGCCAAACTATAACATAACATGTTTAAAGAGTGTTTTAAAACGGTTCCGTGAAATATTGAGTGTGTTATTGTTACGTTTGATCAACTTGGGCTGATGTGTGTGATTGCCGTGAATGAGTGTAGTAACGTCACCACTGGCTACATAAACAAACACAGTGTAACGCGCACTTGCCGCCATTTTGTGTATTTGTGTATGCAAACAGTTATAGCATTGTGTAATGTGTTGTCTAACAACACATTACAAGAGACTTGCTTGTTTGTTGCATTTGTTAACTCACTCGAGTAAAGTACCGGCAAGTGAAAGCTAACTTTGACTCGTCATAATTCTCCCCTTTTATCAGGGGTGTAACATCTGCTGTGCCATTCCTCCGCTTTCTGCCCTTTTAACAGAATTAACCATTAAGAAAAGCCTCTAGATCAGGGGTGGGGAACCTTTTTCCTCTCAAGGGCCATTTCAATTTTTACAATATCCTCAGAGGGCCGTACAAATTATTGACCTCTGCTTTCATTCTGTGCAAAGAAAAAGCAACCTCTTAATCCAGATATGTCACCATGACTTGCGTATGCAGGCACGTGCACGGTGTGGCGTGACCACCAAAACAGAAAGATATGGAATGTACAAAATGTATTTAGTTTCCTATCCATGTGAACATGATTTAAGTGTGGGGGGGGGGACATCAATCTGGTGCACTTTGAGAGCAAAATTAGGAGATCTATGGATACATCTCTCAACACCCATATGAAACAGAACTGGAAGCAGATTTATTTTTCTTTATGAATATTTGACAAATCACTCTCCTTTCAAACTGTATTCTTGTTTATTAATAACAACTTTTTTGTACTGTCATATAGTATTTTATACCTGTTTACTTTATTCTCTTATTTTTTTATAACTATAATGATCATATAAAGATGTGCCTTTACCTCACTGGTTGTAGAAATGACAGATGAGCAGATCGCCACTGGGCTTTCAGCTAGAGACACAGACACGCAGAAACTGCGGCATGTGTACGGCTCCTTATGGGTACTGCAATTTCTGAAGTGCTCGAGTGGCGTTCTGGTGCTCTCCGTCAGAACTGCACCCCTTGTCAGTCGAGACATATACCACGTGATGACACGTTAGGCTCGTGTTGTGTTCAAGGACCCTGACCTTAGCCAGGAAAAACAGGTACTCGCTTGTTTATTTATTTTTTGCGGTCTAGATTTCTTACATTTTTTTCTTTTTTGCGTATGTTTATAAATTACCTCGAGGGCCGTACCAAATTGTCTTGCGGGCCGTATACGGCCCGGAGGCCGGAGGTTCCCCACCCCTGCTCTAGATGTTCAGTGTGCAAAAAAAACTGCAGGAACATGTGCTCCATACATTGCATCCCATAAGGACTACTTACCTGGATGTCCTGGATCTCATGGCCTTCAAGGATCTGGCAGGGTGAGGTTGTCCACATTTAATTCAGGTGATAACAAGGACTGCTTCTGAAATAATATATATGAATCATTACATTAGACATGGGGGTCACAGGAGTATGCAATGTCTCCCCACATTACACGGGATATAATAAATCCTCACACCATCAGCACCATTCTGACATATTGCACTGCTATTTACTAAGTGACCAGAAAAAATCCACACTGCAATAGCCCTGCGATGAATACATTTGTACACTGTTTAGTCTCTGCCCTGACGCAGATCACACAGTCAATCTTTTTCATCCAGAGGTTTTTTAGGTATTTCCATGTGGTACACAAAGAAGGAATCTACACACCCATCACAAGTTGAGATCAGTTGATGAAAAAAACAATAGCTCCCATCTTCGCCATAATTCGTTGCACTTAGGTGTGATTTAAAGCACAGACAGTGTGGCTAAAGGAACAATCCTTTCAGGCATGATTGCATTCCTCTGAGTCCTGTTCAAATCAAAGGCTAATCTCCCTGATGAGAAAGCTGAGAGTTGGACTGTTTCAAGTGAAGATCAAATCTGTTATTTGTATTACGAATGGAAGCAGATGGCTGTGCTGTGAGCTTTCAGTGAACTGTGGTGTGCAGACATCCATGATCCAGCTTACAACTGTAAGAAATAAATCAATATATTTTAACTTTAAATGATATTATTTACTGAAGCAGTGTTTCCCGGGACCGGATGTGGGCGACACAGTGAATGTTTCTCATTTCTCTAATTCCTCGACTCCTCGGTCCTCCGGTAGTGACCCGGAAATGGATTTCAGCACGCCATGTTGAAGGACATCTCATTTCTCTAAATGCACATCGAGGATCGAGCGTCGAGGAGGCTCTCTGGAGGAGCTCTAATCGAGGAGACACTGGTGGGTCCTCCGCGGGTCCCCCGCTGATGCATTTCCAGAAACAGAGATGTTTCAAAGAGTCGTGACGCACGGCCGGACTTATCTCAGCCAATGACAGCTCTGCATGCATCCCCTGGATATTATTTTAGAAACTGCTTTCATCGCAACATGATGTTTCCAGAGAGAACAGCTGTGTCCGTGCAGAAAGCAGAGCAGTGTGTATAATATATATCACTCAGTAGAACAGGCCTACATTACTCTCTGTATTTGTATGCCGTAGTTTAGTAGATATCTACAAACAAAGAGTCCTTCATTGTATTTCCAGTTTCACAATATTTATTGTTTGTAGCCTGAAGCATGTAGCTAATAGTATTTTATGTATGTGAATATAAGGAGAATGACGTGTGGAGTTACACACTAAACACACCGTCTTTAACTCTCACTTATTGACGCTGCATTACCGTTATTATTACGTGTGTATGACCAATAAACATAAGAAGAATTGTATGAGAAATATCGCGAGAGACGAGCCGAGACTACGTCATCAGAGGACTACAGAAGAAGACCCGCCCCCGTCTACGCCAGTCAATAGATGAAGACTACAATATGATATGTGTGTGTGTGTGTGTGTGTGTGTGTGTGTGTGTGTGTGTGTGTGTGTGTGTGTGTGTGTGTGTGTGTGTGTGTGTGTGTGTGTGTGTGTGTGTGTGTGTGTGTGGCCTAGCATTACTATACTTGTGGGGACCTACATCTGTTTACAAAGTCAGGTGTGGGGACTCGCCTCCCTTATGGGGACCTCCATTTTGTCCCCATAAGGGAGGCGAGTCCCCACACTAATGGGAATCATTCATTTTAGGGTGAAGACTTGGTTAAGGTTTAGGATAAGGGTTAGGGTTAGGTTAGGATAAGTCTCCAGGAAATGCATGTAAGTCAATGTAATGTCCCCTGAAGTGATGTATACATGGTATGTGTGTGTGTGTGTGTGTGTGTGTGTGTGTGTGTGTGTGTGTGTGTGTGTGTGTGTGTGTGTGTGTGTGTGTGTGTGTGTGTGTGTGTGTGTGTGTGTGTGTGTGTGTGTGTGTGTGTGTGTGTGTGTGTGTGTGTGTGTGTGTGTGTGTACAACCAAGAAAATACCATCCAAATAATGATTAATAATCCAAAAAATCTTATAATTTGTGTAATAAGTTATACAAATCCTTATCTTGGCACATCCATCGGAAAAGGAGTACATAAGAGCATTTGTTTTTGTTGTTAACTAAAAGTGGAGCGTCTCAGCAGACCTTGGAAAGACAGTTACCGGGAAGCAGGGACTGGAGTCCAGTGTTAGCATAGTGTCAGGTCCGTCCGTGTGTTATTGTTCAGGTTGAACGTGGGGATAGAAGGGAGCTTGGGAACTGCTGCCTATCTTTGTTCTCTGCCATTGTTTGTCTTCAGGATGTCCTTCAGGAATGTTCCACAGGAGGTCAGAGGAGCAAGAGGAAAGCCAGCAGGGCACAGCTCCTCTAATGTCCCTGGAAGAGCTCTGGGATGCACACTCCCATGTAACTGTTAGTGTGTGTGTGTGTGTGTGTGTGTGTGTGTGTGTGTGTGTGTGTGTGTGTGTGTGTGTGTGTGCGTGTGTGCGTGCGCACGTGTGTGTGTGTGTGTGTGTGTGTGTGTGTGTGTGTGTGTGTGTGTGTGTGTGTGTGTGTGTGTGTGTGTGTGTGTGCGTGCGTGCGTGCGCA